>JAUBOD010000165.1:593580-607677 GCA_032353885.1 Nothura maculosa
TTGGTTATATGAAGTAGTATGAGGAGAACATTGCAGATAAAAATACGGGATGCAGCTGTCCAGCAGTCATCTCTATCTGAAACTCCTCATTTTGTTATTTGTTTCTATTCTCTACTTCCTAAGATTTTCCCAACAAGTGAATATTAGACAAAGAGAGTGGGGACTCGCAGACAGGTTAATACTTATGCTCTTTAGTTTGGGGTAATCAGTGCTCTTGGTGGGAATTGAGAATGTGCCCAACAGAGGCCCGGGGCCGTTGCAGACCGAGGTGCTGCGGCTGAGTTGGTAGCTGGGGCAGTTGTGGGAGCTGGACGGGAGCTGGGAAGGAGCCTCGGGACGAACTGCAAGGGTCTGGGCAGGCAGGCTCATACCCATGGGTGCAGCCAAGTCATCGTTCGTCCAGGACTTGTTTATGGATTTCTCCACATGAAACACTCTGTTTCAGATAGAACTACTATGCTTCATACAGCACTGCTGTATGTGAAGTATCAAATAAATACACTTTAGCACTCCCTGTTTGTTAAAACTTGCTTCTAAAATAGTTGTTTATATATTAGCCATCTTCTCTAAGAAACTACCACGAAACACGTTCAACACGAAACACTGTAGTTGGTATTACCTTTGTTTATTCAGCAAGTTAGTATGGAGAAGCCGATTTGGGAATGTTAGTACGTTTGTTTGTCAATATTAAATGATTTATTTTAACAAATAGTTGAGATTGCACCATCAAATGTAGCTTTTGTGTGTTTAATGCGGACAGTTAAAACCTGACAATTAGTCAGGTGCATAATTGTGACCTCATAAATGTGTGGCAGTCCCCTGCTTAGCTTTCCCTGAGTTGTTTTGTTTTTCGCCAATCAGGGGTGCAGGCTTGGTAGGTATCCCCACGTAAAAGAAGGCAGCTTAGAGGAAAAGGGATGGGGCTTTTATTTGCAAGGAGGCTGCTCGCAGGCTGCTCTTGGAGCCCTGCAGGTTTGATGCATTACACTTAGGAAGCGCATGAAAAACAAATGACTGGTGTGTGAAGGCCCTGCTGGGGGAAAGCCTTAAACAAAAGGAGTTATGGGCTCTAAATGGGGGATATGTTCTGTATCAATTAGTTCTGCTGTGTGAAAGGGGCAGTTTGACACATATTTTTCTAGCTTATTGAAATAGGAACTGGAAGATTATTTTGCTAGGAGTTTTTGCCCTATGTTTCATCTCTTAAAAGAGGTTTGTTGTATATGACTGCAATCATACGCGTAGGAGAGGGAAGCATAAATATAAGAATTATTCTGTACTGCAAAAAAATGATGAACACTGCAGAAGAAAAATACCAGTTTTTCAATTAGCCCCTTTTTTTATCACATGTCTGTGCTTTATCAGGCCTCTTTTTATGTGCCTGCGCGTTAAAGTCTCACACAGGGGAGAACAAAATGAGAGGTATTGAAAAGGCAATTTACCTACAGTAATATCTTATTTCCTGTGTGGTTGAAGAGATCCGTGTGTGAATGAGGAGGCTGCTTTTGTGGGAGCCCAGGTGCTCCCGGATTCTGCAGCCCAGGCAGGAATCTGTGCCGAGACAGCCCCGCTCGTCGCCCTGGCAACACTGATGATGTCATGAAGGCAGGACAGTGACTTCACTGCGGTGCTTTGATTTCTAGTTTTGTTCCTACCTGTCCTCGGAGCTTCCTAGCAGGCCGGCGAGCACCTACATGGGCTCTGGGGACTTGCTTAGTAAATGTAAGAACTAGTTAGTGCTGATTTCCCTCAGAAATTGCGCCGGATTGCTGCTGACCTTTAAATCCGGGCCTCAAGTCTGGGAAACGAGTCTTGTATTTTATCTTGACCCGTGTCATCCATACTAACCCTCAAAGTTTGCTCATCTGTTAGGAGGGAAATGCCTTTCTCATAATTCCTCAGCTGGTGAAAATCCACGTGCTGATAATGTGAGAATAGCATGGGCCTGCACTGCCTCTTCTCCCATAAGAATTTTCCCAGCTCTCGCTTGTCTTTTCCAGTGTGCTCCTTTCCTGAGGTAGGTGAAACGCTCATTCTTAGTTTCATTCCAAGGGTTTGGAGACCTGCACATTTTACAGGGCGTTTCCTAGCGGTCGCCCTGTGGAAATGCTCTGCTCTTGCTCATTCTCCGAGCACTGCCATTCATTGCCGAGCTGGGTCCCTCCATTTCACAGGGAGCAGAGGTGGCTGCGTTCAGCTCATATCCACTGCCCTCTCTTCCCAGCTTCTACTAGTCAAGGGGAAAGCATTTAATGGATTTATTTCCAACTTTTTTTTTTTTAAGTGATAAAGATTTCCTCCAAATATAGCCCCAATAAATTAGATGTTTTTTAGTAACATATTTAACTATTGTGCATTTCTTTTCTGACGTAACTGACATAATTGTGCATCTGTTTAGAGTGGTCTTACTGGCTTAACTCGAAGGTTACCTGAGACCTGTGGCTCATCTGACTTTTCACATCATTGGTGACTAATGCTTGCTGCGGGAATGTGGTATGCCAGGTATTTATGTAAGGCCTCAGCAAGGCAATGGTGTCTACCCTTGGCTTAGTCTGACAAAAAGTAGTTTCTGTGTACAGCTGAGGCCTCATAAATACGCTGCAAGCCCTATAACAAAGGTAGAAAATACAGGTTATGCTGCTTCAGCGCCTTATTTCAGTGAATGTTTGCATGACGTGGTATTGGGCAAACATATACCCACACAGGTGAGGTTAGAATTAAACGATCTCCTCACACTCTTCCCTTTCTGAAGGAAGATGGGAACTTTCAAAGTACTTGCTAAAGGGAAGAATGTCATGGGCACTCCTCCAGGAAGATAAACCATAAAAGCAAGATACCCGTGCGCTTGGGGGTATTACCACTTGGACACTGCCCATGTAGTGTGGTTGCTGAAGCTTTCAGTGTGTAGCCTAGGTTTGTGAGAGCCTTGGAAGAGCCTGCTGTAAGGCAGGCATTTTCTTTGTCTTGTGTTTCTTTGCCAAGCATTAAGCTAGTGGAAGGACTATGTGAAAAACCAGTTAACTCCGACTCTTACCTTTTCAGTCGCAGGGAGATTATATCATTAGGTTTCCCAGCAGTGTTTGTGTGAATTAGTGTTGAATTCAGAAGTCGCGTTCTGGCAGTTGATATCAAGCTGAATGTACATGGAATTGAAAGCTCGGGACTGCAGGTGTCTTGGCAGCGAAAGCCTTCTGAAGAACTGAAAGGGAAGTTTTTTCAGGATGCTTGGGAAAAATCGTTACCACTACAAAATCTCAGTGTGTAAAAAAAGAAGGAAAATGTGGAATGCAAAAAAAATCCCCCAGAATCTTGAGTTTTAACGTATGAGTCCTTTTTCTGTCTTTTATGAATGTGTGAGCCCTATGGCCTACCTGCAGTATAGATCAGAAAGGAATATGCTGTTTCTTCAAACACAGTTGAAAGAATGGGATAAGAGGAACTACAAGCACAAAAAAAGAGAAAGAAAAAAGGAAGGGGGTGTGGCATAAAAAAGGTGTCCTTTATAGAATTATTTCATGAAACACTCGGGGCTCTTCTAATTCCACTGCAGATGCTTCTGTGAGGATTGATCATATTCTTGCTCACCAGGACCAAGAAAATAAATACGCTCATCAGAAATGCTTTCATTCAACACCGTTGCTTCTCCTTCCAAACACAGAATAAAGGGGTACACCAGAAGTGCCTAGTGCAAATTCAGCCCTACGTGCTCTTTGTTGATGGCCCAGAGCTTGCCTGGTGAGAGTGCCAGTGCTGCTCCTGCAGGGAAGATGCACTGGCCATCCTAGTGGAATTATGGGGAAGGAATTGACTTGTGCTTCACTGTATGATCGGAAACAGTGGCCTGCGGGGTTTACTGGCAGGACTTGGTGTTTTGGTACGTGGGCTGCAGCTTTGAAGACTTCGTCTGCAGGTCTTCAGGCCTCAAGGGATTTGGGGGAAAAGAGCTAAAACAGTTGGAGTCGCCTTGCAGTGCCCGCTTCACGGCCCAGGGGCAAGTTTGGTTGCTGTTCAAGACACTTCAGTGTGTTTTCCCCGAGATCTGCTTGTGACTCGTGTGTTATTTCTTGGTTCTCCTGGTAATAAATGTAAATAATGCACAGTAACTGGCTAAGTAACTGGAACAAGTCTTAGGGAGATGCTGTAGCAATGTTTTTCAGCCATCAGGATGTGTGAAAGACGACTTAAGGAAGAGAAGACTAGAAGAGCTGCCTGCTACTTAGGGAGGATTAGAAGGCTGGGAACCCAAAGCATTTCTGGGACAGTGCTTGTCAAAAGCTGAGCTTCCAGCTTTTAAACTTCACCTGCCTCTGACCTATTGATCTATCAACAGGTTCACCTGTCATAATTCCAAGTATCACTATGGCCAATCCTTTGCCACTTCCAGGCTGCCTGGAACAGCATCACAGGCAGAGAGATGGGCTTTGATTGGCTTCCTAAATTTCTACGTATCTTACAAAGAGCTATATAGTAATTTCTTCACATACTGTGCAAAAGTAATACGGGTTTAAAACTTAATGTCTTGATCTGAGTAATTTGGAGGATCTTCCTTGGTACGGCAAGCCCAAGCCTCCTAGGCGCATCCTTAGAGGTGAGTTTTGGATGCTGGATTCCCGAGCGAGCCCCCAGGCCCCGGCGAGCGATTCTGCCCCACGCCGGGGGGCGCAGGGGCAGCCTGGCCGTGTGGGGCTCAGCCCCCTGCCCCGCTGCGGTTCACACTGCCCAGCAGCCCCGCTCTGCTCGCCATCACATCAGACACAACGGGGGGAAAAATGCACTCCTTGAGTCTCCCCGTGGCGCTCATGGCCAACGCCATCTGTATGGCGGGAATGGGAAAGCTGCCTTTATCTGATTAAACAGACAACTTGGGCAGGAAATCTTTTATTCCGTATCCACTTGCTGAAAGTGGTGTGACAATAAAAATGATTTTTGTTGTTGGGAAAGCAAAAATAAATGGAAACTTCCTCATTTAATGCATTGCCGCTGAAGTATTCTCTGACATTCCTTGAGTTTAGTCATCAGATGTGATGCTCCTGATTTAGCACATAACCTTTCAACTCTATTAATTGACAGTTTTCATGCTACATGAGGGCATTTTCCGGGTGACCTCGACTGTTTTTTTCATACTGTATTGTTGAGTGAATTGAAGATAGTGAAACATGTTTTAGCAGTAATCATAAAACAGACTTTGGTTTTGAAAATTGTTGTCTGTGCTTTAATGGTGGAACAGTCCTTTATCTCACTGTCTGTGTAACTTTCTGTGTATTTTTTGCGAGATTGAGGATTCTCTTCCCACAGAGCCCTGATACAGAGCTGTCCTGCTCTTCTGTTGGCATCAAGGAGCTGTTCCATCAAAACAGAAACACACCATTTGCAAAGGAAGTGCTGTGTTATGATGCCTCTTACTCTGGTGCAGAGCACAATACCAAGTATTCCACTTAGGACAGAAGCTTGTAGGAGCAAAGCTATCCAAATAGCTTGAAGGGAAAGAGAAGGTGAAGGCCTATTGCACCTCTTCGGGCATTTTGGAGGCCACTGTGTAAATGGGCTTTGACTTAAACTTCTGTTTAAAAATCATCGTGCATCTTAAATGCTTTTCCTATTGATAAACATGATTCATATTATGTGACCCAAATACAGGTATAGCTATTAAGGAAAGAGTTACAATAATACTGTCTGAATAAATAGGGAATAGAGATGCCTTTAGCTTGCTTGTGTTTAATTTTGGAGCTTGAGGAATGTCCTTCAAACTTATTTGAACCTACTGAGATTCTCTATGTAGGCAGTGTAAGTGACAACCCTTTCCTAAGGTCAAGTTTGACTGTGTCCTGAGTGGTGGATCAGGAGCAGCGTTCCTTACGTACTCACACTCCCATACGTCGCAAGCATGTGATACTGAACACTCAGAAGTCAACCTATGATTTCTATTATTGTAATTGAAAACCAGTAGTGATAGCCGTGCCTAGGATGGCCTCATTTAGTCAAGAGAAAGGATCCAGATTTTGAAAACGGAGAAACTTCCCATCTCTGATTGCAAGCAGTGTAGATAGACACTTTCCTGCTTGTACTTGCAAAGGATAGTTGGGGTAACCATTTATTGAGAGAGAAGTCGCAAAGAAAGAGAAATCTGGAGATAACTGAATGACAAAGCAGTATGTCCATTTATCTATTAATAAAGGCCTTTAAGTAGAAAAGAGCAATTTGAAAAGTACTTTGTTCAGGCAGTGTAACCTCTAGATTTTAGGCAGAGATTGTCATTTCATTTGGCTTCGCAAGCTTGTAATGCTGGTGTTGGATTCTGCTTCTCAGATGGTATTGATTGAGTAAAAGTGAATAGAAGAATCAAGTTTAAAAACTATATGTATGTAGACCACAACAAAAACATGGTAGTAAAAGGGAAGTCTGAGATCTAGTCAGACTGAAGAAGAGTATCCTTGGAATATTCATACAACAGTTGTCAATAGCCCTTACATCAGAGATAACAGATTTTAGGTAAACATTTTTAGGCCTCATGTGTGATTTGTAACAGAGCATTGTGCTTGTGACAGGCATTGCCTTCAGAGAAAGGAATTCCCTCTCTAACTTCCATTCGGAAGTGTTTGAGGAGCCATGTAAGATTTGCTTTCTCCTTGCATGTTAGGAAGAAATGCTGGACACCTCACTGCTTAGCATGTCATGCCGCTGAAGATGTGTTTTCCTTTTATATTGCTTTTATTCAATAAGATGCGCATTTTTTCCTCTACAAATGAACTCAGCAGTGCAATTGAAGGGTTCTCATCTTCTTTCTATCTGCCGTAACCCTGGCAAGCCGTTCAGCACATCATCCAGCTATCGGTGCTTTTATCTGATCACAGGAATGATCAGAATTTTCTAATGAGGGGGATCACTTAGAGCTGCTTTGAAATCACTTTTCAAGTTTGAAAAGAAAAAATGCCAAATGCATCTTCAGATTAACAGCTGGAATATTTTTTTATTATGTTTAGAATTAAGAACTCGATGAGATTGACATAGTGCTAGATTAGAGTGCCTAGGTAAACTGGTTACTTGAAATGCCTTGTTTTAAAAAAAAAAATTAGAAGCTTTTTCAGCTACAGGGTTCGTTCAACTGTATCGCATTGGAATGATTCTTATTTTGTAGGTTTTGATGAGGTCTGCTTGGATAAAACTGGTATAGAGGGCTTCTAGCCTGCTCTCATTGTTACACAGCGAGTCACTGAGGAATTAGGGTAGAAGAACGACTACATATATTTGTGTGTGTGTGTGTATCTGTTTTTCCTCCAAGAAAATAGCCTTTTTTTTGAGTTGAGCAGCAGCGCTGGTGGATGTTCTCCCTACAACTGAATAGGGACTGTGGAAAGACTTTTGACCTGGAATTGGGCCAGGAAGCTGTGCGACACCTTCGAGCAGTCCCCGTTAGAAGTTCAGAAGAGTTGGGGCCACAGGTAGAGGTACGTGGTGCTGCTGCTGCGGAGACTCAAAGACAGAGGGAAACCTGCTGGCTGAAGCCCTTTTGGCCTTGGTACTTCCCGTGAGCAGAAACAAGCGTCCAGTGTGTTCCGAGTATTCCCCTGGAAGAGGTAGTTTAAGTTGGCGGTGTGAAAAAGCTTACTTTGTATTTAGAGTGCTCTAGGAAGAAAGCTTTTGCCCTTCTGAAATCCCTATGCCTAGAAAGTCTGTAAGTTTAATATAATTAGGAGCGTAAACTGGCTGCCCAGTACAGAGTTGCAGTTGAGTGTCAAAACTGAAGTTGATAATAGGAATGGATTTTTGTGTGCTTTGGCTGTGAAATGGGACATTCTGAAATCTGAAATAATAGCTTGGGAACCCCCTTCCCTGAGCCTGCCGAGGAGGGCACTGTTAAATTGCCTTCCAACGGAGCAGCCGAGGCCATACTCCCTGGCAAGGCTCACGTTCAAAGGTGAGGAGGAGTGTAGTTTTCTAGAGCTGTTGTCCATTTGGATGGAGTGTCAGCTCTTTGGAAAGACTCATTGCCCTTATGTGATAAATATCGTATTTAATGTGCTGTTTAACAGCAACTGAGGGGAAATGGCCTCACAAGGTGAAGAACCGTCCCCTTAGGAAGCTGACGTAGATCCAGCTACTTGGTGTCTTTTATAGAATGGAGAGCCTGTCAAGAGGATACCCAACGGCAGCCCGAGCTTCCTTCAGTGCTGTGAAATACAAGTCTAGTCCCGCAATGCTGCGGTGTGAGGCTGCTCTTCGTGCGAAAGGAGGAGATTGTGGTTGGAGCTGTCCTCTCGTGGCTTGGTTTAACGGCATCATGGAGGCACTAGAGGGTCTGGGAACGTTGTTTCAGTTCATCCTTAGCTGAAACGTAGATCTGCCTGGAAAGCTTGCAGAGCAGCGTGCTAATTCATCTTGGTTTGGATGAATTTTGAAGATCTGTGTGAATGGAAGCTGCTGCTCGGGTGAGTAGGGAGAGCACGGAGGTTCCTAGGAGCACTGTGGAAAAGTAGCAGCTGTTGAGAGCGGGCAAGATTTTATCTTTTCCAAATTAGAAGTTGGCTATGTAAAAAACAAAACAAAAAAACCTTGTAAAAACCCTTGCTGAGAGCTAAAGATTCAGCGTTTCGCAGGGGCAGCCTAGCCCCGCAGCCCCGGCCTTGTGTTTCTGCTGCGTAAGGGAGAGGCGTCCAGGTCTGGGCGCTTTGATGTCGGAGCCAGCACCTGGGAGCCGCCGCCTCTCGCCGGAGCGCAGCTCCTGGTGTGCAGCCAGCAGCGCCAGCTCCTCATCTTGTTGTTGTGGAGGAAGACGTTTGTCTCCGCTGAAATTCCTGGAGGGCGTTTGTTTCATAAGTGCTAGCAAGATTTTTTTTTTCCCCCTTTCCCTTGAACAAAATTACACCCTGAGGTGTTCCTGGCTCTTGCCTGCATTAAGGTTGCGTGCGTTTACTTAGTGTGCACATATTCAGCTAAGGGTATTTCATCTACATAACAGGCACTGTAATGCTTTGAATATGGTAGGTAAGAGCTGGGGAAAGAGGAAGCCGCTTCCTAGCGGTAACTAGTAGGCTGTTCCAGGGGAACAAAGAAGTAAGGCACTGAATATGTATTAAATTAAATTGTTTGCAGTGTTGATTTGGCAACAAATTTGTGTTTTGACAGGCGCTTTCAGCAAGGGAACCTTTGAGGTACTAGGTTCCATAACAAAGCAAAATGCAAAATTAATTAAAACCTCAGTGGAAAGGTTGGTTACGAAACAAAGCACTCTGCTTTTAACCATGGCAGTATGAGTAAATTGAGAGAACAGGGTTAGGGCGTCAGAGATTTTCACCAGCTTACACTGCCTCCAGATGGTACCTCAAGCAAATTTCCTAGCTGACATGTTCCTCAGTTTCTCAGGCTGCAATTTAGTTGCTGATAAGAGTTTCAAGTAAAAAACAACCAAAGAAAAAAGCCAAGCCAACAAAACAAAACGCCTTTCCTGCCCTGAAGGATACTTGGGGTTTTAATGTTTACCATGTATTTTAAGATCATTAGATAAAATATGCTAAATAGGTTTGCCCTGATAGGAAGATAATTCAATTCTTCCCTTCTCCTGATATTTCAGGCAACTTCAAATACTGCCTGACTAATACTTAATGTTGTTCAACTGATGAAAGATACTTGTAACTGGATATGGTAGGAAATATGGAGCTGTGCTCGTGTGTTTTTCCTGTTCAAGATAAAGCATGTGTCTTGAAGGCAATTTTCAGCTTCTGTTTTTTTCCCCCAAAGTCCTCTACCTGCTTTGTATAATATTCAGTGTGTTACCTTTAGCAGTGAGACATTAACCTGCAATAGGCCTTTGCAGCACCTGCTCTCATTGCACTGACTGACCGGGCCTTAGTGCTCGGATTGCCCTCACATCCCTGCGTCGGGATGTTTGGTTACCTTCGGACAGTTCTCTAGGATATCTGGCATATCCCTAGGACTTGAAGATCACAGGTACTCTAACTTGACACTTGGCGCAGGAGTCTTTTATTTCCAGTTCTCCAGAGCAAGGACAGGAGCAGAGGAATGGCGGAGCCACCCGAAAGGCACCAGCTCCATGTATCGCATCAGCTTTCTGTTGCTCATCCCTTCCTCCTCAGGAGAAGCTGCTGTGCCGGCGTGCCTTTTGCCTGCATTGGTGGGGAATGAGTGCAGGGAGTCACTAACAGTGGGTGGCAGAAGGCAGTAACTTGCCAAAAGGACTGAAGCAGAGCTCCTCCTGGCTGGCATTGGTGGACTGCTGCTATGAACTGCCCCTTTTGTGAAGCAATACTCATGTGTATGTGACATCTTCA
Organism: Nothura maculosa; assembly: GCA_032353885.1. Classification (NCBI taxonomy): domain Eukaryota; kingdom Metazoa; phylum Chordata; class Aves; order Tinamiformes; family Tinamidae; genus Nothura; species Nothura maculosa. Next base: position 603,867 of record JAUBOD010000165.1, read on the forward strand.
TCAGTAACCACTGAAATAAAGGTTCAAAATGCTCAAAATTGCTGTTTCAAAATTCTAAAATAACATTGAATAGATAGAGAGGAAATGAGACAGTCTTGGTTTAAACAACCACAAGTGAATGGTGCCTACACACCTTGTCCTGAGGGAAGCTTTTTCCTGTACTCTAGTTTTTTGTGGCTCCTGCCTTCTCTAGAATTACGAAGGTGGTTTTCTTTCTTTTTTTTTTTTTTTAGTTGCCATGGAAGTTGTATCATGTCAAGAAAAAAGGAGACTCTTCTTGCAGAGTAATTTTAAATGAGGTACTAGAGGTGGGGAAAGAGTTCTCTTGGTACAAAAAATAGTGTGTATTGTTATCCACGTGGGCTGAAACAATGAATAGTTTTCGCAGTATCATTTACCTGGAGCTTCTGGATTCCACTGAGGTCACAGGTCTCAGGGCTGCTGTTTGGGTGAGCCTGAGTGGGCCTGTGTTTATGGGCCAAACCAAGTACTGCCTAATCTTGTGTTTGCGTAAGAGGTAGCAGACCCATCTCTGTCACTCCAACTGCAGTGCCTCCTTTCCTAAAGCAGCAGCAGCTTCCATGAGAAAAAGGATGGGAAGGCTGCAGAGGGTGGCATAGGGGCAATTAAGGCAGCAACTGCCCCTTGCGCTTCTCCTTCCTCAGTGCTGGTGGGACGCTGGGTCTGTGCAAGGTTGGCCCTTTGGGATGTGCCCAGCTGCCTGCTCTGATAACCATTCCTGCCTTCTGGAAAGGGTCCTGGGCTGGGAATGGCTTGCGGGCTGGCTGTTGCCATCGGGCGCTTGTTGGACCCTGCTCTTTGTCTTGACTCTTCAACTGATGAGTCTGAGAGGAAATAAAGGCGCCTTACTGCTGCTGAGGAACCTTGGGATCATTTGGGACTTACTGATTAGTGAAGTGCCACCAACTGGGAAGCGGGTAGAGCAAAAACAAATGCAAAAATCCTTACAAATGTCTTCACGTTAATAAGCCATAAAAATACTCTTCAAAACCAAAAAGAGCAGATTATATCCCTCAAATCTGCCTCCATGATGCATTGCTCCATGAAAGCCTGGTGACAGTGGGGAAGAGACATGTGCATATGCTATAAAAGCTCATTTTGACATATTCCTCCTATTCCTGTATAAATGACTGAGGTAGAATCTAGAAGAAAACTACAGGTGCTAATAGTACAGCAAAGATGAGTCTTTTTCTCTTTCTTTTTATAAGGGCTTGGTTCCAAGCAAGCTGAGTGCTTTGTATTCTGGAAAGCGAAGACGACATTGCTTCATTTTTCATCTTGCTTTTTGGGGGCGAGTGTGTGTGTGTGTGAATCGATGTTGTGGGTTTTGCAGCTGGTCTGCTCTTGGTCACTTTCGAAGTGGTCCCCTTGCCTTTGGCCATGAATTCCTACTCTCTCCAAGAGTTTTGCTTTGCAATTGAGCAGACAAAACACAGCTGGTTGAACTGACTGCTTGAGCAGAAAGTGGTGCCTCCTTTTCGGGGTTGTTTTTCCTCAGCTTCAGCTGGAGGAACCCAGCTGCGGCCTCTCAGTCACCTGCTGCCTGCGAGCAAGGGTTCCTTATTCCCGTGCCTTTCCAGCACCATTCCCACTTGCTCTGCAGTACTGATGCTTGGTTTTGTCAGCCCTCTCCCCCACGAGCCTCTGCTGTGGGTTGAGGCAGCCGTTTGCTTGGCAGGTGCAATGGCCACTCAAGGGGAGAGGAAGGAACAGACATCAGGAGAGCAGGGAAAGGCAAAAACTGTAGATGATAACCTGTGGTATTCACTTTTGTTCATAAAGATGCCATTTGGATCTGTTTAAGGTTCCTTTTTAAGAGGTAATCTGTTATAGTAAGGTATCCTTCAAGTATCTTTGGAATGGGGAGATGTTTTGCCTGGCTGCTTACTATTTTTTTTCCAGTTTTTCTGCAGGCAACATTTGGAAGCCTGAGGTTTATTGCTGCTCATTGGTTTGGGACTGTGGTTTGACTGGGAAAGAATCTCAGGACAGAAGACAAAAATGTGGAGGCCCTTCTAGTTTTCTATTTACTCTGCCTTTGGCATGTAAAAGCAACAGAGATCTTCCCAACCTGCCTGGATGCTGCCCCGTGCTCCGAGGGTCCCTGCTGGAGCAGGGGGTTGCACTAGATGATCTCTAGAGGTCCCTTCCAGCCTCAACCACTCTGTGATTCTACTTTTCTGTTCCTTCTAAGTCTAGTACAGCCCTTAAATCTGATGTAACTTTAAAAAACTGCCTATTTCTGGTAGCATAGCAACTTTTCTAGAGAGACGCTCCAAAGTGTTCCCGGTGCACAATTAAGGGAAGCAAGGAGCCTGTCATCTGCATAGGCAATAAAAGCCTCTAAGTAGCAGGGTGGTTGCTGTGCCCATCACAGAAGGAGGAAGGCTAGGTATGAAAGCTGTTTATACAATATATGTATTCCCTGTCTGAATGAAAGCTAAGTAAGCATATGCCTGGAAGCAGCTCTAACAAAATAAATAGATGAGATTTCTTTTTAACTTAAAAATAATACAACTGCTGCCTGCAGTCAGTGTCATGATGAATGACTTGATGATCTGTATGCTAGGAATGGCTTTATGATCTGTATGCTAGATTAATGCAATATACTTTGTGTTTCTGTATGAAACCCTTTCTTGGGGCCGGGTGCAGATGTGGCAGAGATAACTGCTGCGGTCGCTGCCCTGCGCGTCAGGTGGGTGAGGGCGCTTCCGAAGGGCCTTTCCTGCAGGAGTGGGGGTTCACAGCTCTGCTTTTGGCCGTGCACACGTTAAAATGCTGCAGGAGCCGTGTCTGGTGATTCTGGCTTCGTGTTTGGCTCTGGTGTCACTCAGTGTTGTCACGATAGGAGCTGTCCGACATGCGGCGTGTTCTGTCTACGTGCTTGAGATGTTCTCCTGCGTAAAGCTGCTGTCACCACGGCGGCCCCGGAAATGTGTTGCACAAAGTGCATCTCGTCCTGCATGAAAGCATGAGCTGTCACCTCCGCTCCTTGGGACTGCTGTGTCTTTGTGTGCGGTCCCTTGATTGTCTTTCCCATCTTCTGGGTGATTTGGATTGAATTTGACAGAAAGACAGATGTATTTAGGAAATTTGCTGCAAGCTCCATGACAAGGAGTAAGGGATGGACAGGGATCCTAGAAATATTCTGAGAGGAAGGCAATAGGATTGACTAATATACAGGCACGTGAGAGTTAGAATAAATAAAGCTGTGCTTGAAAATGCTCTGAAGAAAAGCTTCAGTCCACAGTAAGATGTGAGCACTTGGGAGACAAGCCCCAACCTTGCCACAGAATGGCGTGGTTAAGGTGGCCAAGACTCGGCGTTTGGGCAGAATAGAAAGGACTTGAGTGTGTTTACATGTAACTTTTTAATGCACCTGAAGCATCCTCAGAAGCAGAGAGAAATCCGTCCTTATGGATGTATTTGCTCTGCCCACGTGTGGGGCTTGAACGCTGCCAGCATCGAGGCGGATGCCTGCGCCAGCCCTTCTCCGCTCCGGAGCCGCACGAGGTTTTTGGGGGGCCAATGTCAGCTCGCTTCTGCAAAGCACCAAGTCACCCCATCTCGGGGGCTTGGCTTCACAGTATGTCCATGTGGAGAAAAAGGAGAGGGCAAGACGAGTGTGCATTGTTTGCTTGGCTTTAACGAGCGGTTCCAGGGATTCTGTTCTGCGCATGGAACTGGAAAGCAGCTCCCGTAGGAGCTGCTCGCAAGGTGCCGTCGCTCTGGGGCCGTGGCCGTAGGGCACGCCAGCTCCGGAAAGGGCAGCTGGATATTTACATGGAGC
>JAUBOD010000165.1:628679-655463 GCA_032353885.1 Nothura maculosa
GGCGGATGCTGTGGGGTGGCCGCGGAGCCCAGGGGCAGGCCTGGCTGCTGCTGAGCAGAGGGCTAAGGTGCTGTGGGGCCCTCTGGGCTGGCCGTTGCTGCATGTGCTGGCCTGTGTGCGCCGGCAGCTCCAGTGCTTCTCCCCAGGGATTAAGGAGCCGATTGGGATCAGGATTTGCCCCTTGCTCTGCCTGGTTTTCGCGCGTAGCTTTTCCGTCACGCGGCTGTCGTCGGAGGCGGCGGTTGTGGCGGGGAGGCCGCAGGGCTGCAGCCACTGGTGCTGCCTTTGCTGGCTGCCCTGTGTTCCTGACCCACGGTCCTGCCCATAGGGATAAACGTCCTGCTCTCTGACTCGTCGTTTTCCTTGTGGAAACAACATGATATGTGTGCGTGCAACTGGTGTCTCACTGCAGGCGTTGTTGACTAAGAACTAAAATATTTGTGGACAGCTTTTGTTTCTCTTTTTTTTTTTTTTTTTCCTTATTCTAACTTCTTCATAGCCTTTTTGACTTAGTATTATCAGCCCTCCCTGCCGCTGAAGTTTGGGCTTGGCTCACGGATGGATTTGGAGACAGTTCCGCGCGCATCAGAGCGGCACTTGGAGCCAGGCTCAGCACGGAGCTGAGGGTGCCGCTCACCTTCCTCCGGGATGCGCATGGGCTCCCGCTCTCCTTAGTGGCCTCTTCCCCCAGGAAAGCTAATCCCTGCCCTGCCCGCTCTCGAGGGCAAAGCTCTGCTCCCCACCATGTCCTGGGGAAGCCCCTGTGGATAATACCCTATATGTGTAGGCACACGGAGGCTTGCAGCCTGGTGCCTTTTACATGTCCTAAATTACTGTAAATTAAAGACCCAGGCGCCCAGCGTTTTGGGTTTCTTTATAGGCTGACTGATAGCAAATGCAATCTTACGTTAGCTGTGCCCATCCAAGATGATAGATATTTGGATAGTTTTCTTGATGGGTAGAATCAGCGTCTGCAGTGTGAATAATTCGGTTTCTTGCTTCAGATCTTGCATCTGGCAATTTTTTGTTCAATTTATAACATACAAAGCAGCTTGTCTGGAATTTGGCCTTTTTCCTTTTTTTGAGATCAAATAATTTAAGCTTCAGAAAGCAGCGTTCTCATGACAGATCTTGTAGTTCCTACAGGTGTTAATAGTGTCTGGATCAGTGTGCTGAGGGCATTAAAGCAATATCCTCCTTCAGACTGGAGATAGCTGTTAAGGAAGAGAGAGGAGAAGCAGTTTCTGCGAACAATGACTTTAGCAGCAAGGCAACTCCGTAGTTCACACCATCAGCTGTAGTTTGGCGTGTGTGTTGTTTCATTAATTTGTTCATTAAGCGCTTGCTCTTTAGCTCTCGTTGTCATTCTGTCCCTGCTGCAGTTTTTGAGGGCTCCTGCAGAAAGCATAATAAACTTGCCCTGCTGACTTTGATTTATGTATTTTGAGAGTGAACTGTGGTATATTTAATGGCAAGTAGTGTGGAGGCTCTGGGATTTGAATTGAGCCGAATTGCATGGTTGTTAAGTCATATACTGAATTAGTCTACTCTTTGTAGAGCCCCTATTCATCAGGCGAGGCTGGTAATTACCACTTTATCAGAGCAGAGGAAGGGAGAACAGCACATTTGTATAACATATTGTATTTTCATTTGCAGGTAACCTTAAAAATAATGTTTTCAAGTTCTGGGAACTTGTCCTCATTAGGAGACTGGACACAGGGCGGGAAAACGACTGCTTTCTGGAATGCCCCTACGGATGCTCCGTAGACGCAGTAGCTCATACAGATGCTAACGTGAGCACTGCAGTTGGACCTGAGCCTGGCTCAGTAATGCTGCCCTGCGCTCAGCTGGCGCTTTCCTGCTCGCCTCCAGAGCGGTCCTTGGCTTGTGACAGCACCCTGCAATGAGCCGGGCTGACGCCGCCCTGCTTGCTCGGGGCGGAACGGCCCGGGTGCCCCGGGCTCGCTGGCACGAGCTGTGCTTGTTTCCCAAGCTCCACGTGCGAGCCTCGTGCTGGCAAAGTGTGTGACGGGAGCGATCCCAGAACTGCCGTCGCGGCACGAGGCGGCCGCTCCGACACATGCTGGGGAGGAATCGGAACCCACCCGGCTGGGAACGCGCAGGGTCCGGCTTTGCTCCCACGCAGGACTTGGCCTGGGCCCCTATGCCCCGGAGGGGGGAATGGGAACCAACACCAAAGGGGGCCCGGAGCCCCAGCGCCCTCGGGCTCCTCAGCCCTTCCTGTCCAATCCTCCGCATGCTGCAGATGCAGCTCCCAGCCCTTCCCTGCGTTTCCGTGGGGCAATTTCATGTCACTCCTTCTTTCCCAGCCCTTCTGCTCTCTGTTGTCTCCTGCAGCGCTTCTCTGAGGAGCAGGGCGCTGCTTGCAAATCTTGTAAGAATAAGCAAAGAACAACGCCCGTGTTGGCCATCACATACACGGCTGCTCCAGATGTTTAATATTTGGCAGCGTCAAGTATTTGAGCTTTGACAAGTGAGAAACCTGAAAGTGAGACCCACTTAAATGTGTGTGAATAAAAGCTCAAAAGCTTTTATGGGTCCTTTCAAATTTCTACACTTAAAAAGGTTTTGGTGTTTAAAAAGATTTCTGCACAACCTTGTAACACTCCTTTTACGTGCACGTTTACTAGGGAATGGATATGTGTTCTAACGGTACAAATCCACACCTCAAATGTGGTGGAATCAAAGCATGACTTGCTCAACTTTAATATTAATTTTTTGTTAAACTAAAAGTAGGCGAGGGCCTTTTTGTAGCTATGGAAAAATGTTGCTTTGTGGTAGATGCAATGTACTAGTTAAATAACCCCAATCTGCTGTTCTCAAATAGTCTGATTTTTTTTTCCCCCCTGAATCAAGTTCCTGGAGTGAGTCCTTATGACACACTTGGCATCTAGGGTAAAAATAAAAGCATCTCAAGCCATTATGCAGTAGTGATGAAAACCTTGAAAACATAATGAGTGAAACATGAGCTCTTAAATCAGAAGATGTAAAGAGCCAATGTTTGTTACTTCTCAAAAATATTCCATGATTTCTAAGCAAATGTTATGACTGTTTCGTGGATCAAAGTTGTGTTTTTGAACACAAAGGGTTTACTGTGTTGTAGGCTTATTAAACTTGCACTGAATTCATATCCTTTGCTCCTGAAAAGATAACATTAGACAAAATGGAAAAATAACAGCCAAACTTTTATGTGGATGTGTGATACTTTCTCACACGCTCTGACTTGTAGGCAGTGTGGGAATGGCCAAGCCAGGATGACAGCGTTGGACAGGAGTGTTCAGTGAGACCCAGCTGGAGACACTGTGACTAAAGTTGCTGTCTTTCCTTTCCCTTTCTTTCCCCCCCAGCCACCCATGGTCTGTCTTTGCCTCTCTCCCTATGGTTGGAGTTGGGCATGATCACAGTTTTCCAGCTATCATGATGATGTTATTAACTGGTAGTGGCTGCACTCGGTACATGAGAACTGATTGAAATGAGCACAAAGGCGCTGCAGCAGGGCTCTGTGCTGGGACACGAGCTGCCTGTGCCTGCCTCTTGTCCTCTCGTGATGAGATATTTAGTGTTCCTGTTTAGTCATCCCCGTGCCTCATTTCTATTCAAATAAAGAATGAAAGAATTTTCAAGACAATTTATGTAATGGAAAGTTTGAAAGAACAGTCGTGTTTTGAGTTTGTGAGAAGTTAAATTAGGTATAGACTAAAATTTCAATTCATAGTAATTTTGTGATGACCTGTAATTCTAAACCAGGCCAATTTTATTTGACTTTTCCAGAAAACTGCCCTTTGGGTTTCGACACAAGCTTAGCAATTTCCAGATAAAATCAATTTTGTTAGCCAAAGTCAAAGGCTGTAGCTAAATTAGAGCTCAGCTGCAGTTTTAACTGCTGTTTGTCCATAATTTCTCTAAGAAGATTGTGCCACCCTCAGTAAGTTTACTTTATTGGAGTATGTGGCGTTTCTGTGGCTCATTGGGGCTCTGGTTGATGAAATTTTTATTAGGTCCCATTTACCTTGTGCGGGGAGGCCGGGAAACGTCTTGAGTTCCCACGCGGTAGCTCTGAGCCATGTAAGGAAGCAGCCCCATCCCGAGCATTCCCAGGGTTCCTCGACACAGGGCCCAGCCGCGTGCTGCTTTCCGAGCATCCATGAGGCACCTTTTCCAGGGCTGCCTGAGGAGGCGCAGGAGAGGCGCTTGCTCCGGGAAGGCGGCAGGGCCGTGTGCCCGCAGCGGGAGCGGCGCGCGGCGCTTCCCTGCATCCGCCAGGACAGCGCCTGGAGGCGCCATGTGCCCGTCCGGCCGTGTGGGACACCCTCCAAGCTCAGTGTCCCCGCATCCTCACAGGAAAGGGGTCGAGCAAGGGGGCAGGAGCCCTGTTGGATGGGTAGGGAGCTACTCAAGGGCGCTGGTGGCTGCCTGTGCCTGGCTGTCCCCGAGGGCAGGGCGGGAATGGCACCCGGCTCCTGTTTGGAAATGCCTTTCTGTAAAGATGAAGAACTGTTGTCCCTATAAAGGTGTTGGAATGGGAGAATGTTGGTGATAATTTTGTCTTTAAATCTACCCTGTTTGTAATTGCAAAAAAAAAATGGTGGATACCATCAAAGTCAAGGTTTTAAAATCTTTTCCACGTAGCTGGTAATAATAGTTGCCATTTATATCATTCATTTTTATATATATATGTGTGTGTGAGTGTATGTATGACAGTGGGTAATAATTTTGTTTGGAGGACATCATACAGACTGTGTCCAGATTGTGTCCTAACAAATGTGCAGTCTGTGTCTGTGACCCGGGCCTACTAAATGGCGAGGGTGGGAAAGCAAGGGCAGGGAAAGCAAGGGGAGACCATAGAGAAGGCACAAAGCCAGGTCTAGCCCAGGACTGTGCAACCTGAAGGGGGAAGCAAGAAGTAAGAGACTTGACAAGCGCAGACACTGGAACTGAATCACTAGTGGCACGTTGGTGGGAGAAACAGCAAAGCAAAAACATTCATTTGAAGTGAGGAGATATGGAAGATAATGTAATTATAGGTATTTAGTCCAAAACTTTGCACTTAGACAATAGGGAAGATCAAGTTATCAAGACTGCCCTGCTCCCTGGAAGAAAAGTCTGTGTTCTGCCAAGTTGAGTTTGGGTAGTCGATGCATAAGGCTTTATTTTGACAAGCACAGGTTAATACGGGGTTGCATTTCAAGTGTATCTGTGTGGGAGTGGGTATTTGTACCAAAACCGCCGACTGACGCCACGGGGCCTGGCCGGCCGGCTGCTCCTTGGGGCTCGTGTCGATGTTCCGGGTGCCGAGCAGCACCGACCGCGCTGCCGCCTCAGGGCCCTCCGGGCCTGGCCCTTCTCTTAGTCCGCTGCTTATCCGGTGTTTGCCGTCGTGCTCTGCCCGGCCTGCGCGGAGCCGCGTCTAACGGCCACTTCCTGCCCTGCCGCTGCACCTGGTTCAGCCGGAGCCGCTGCCCTCCTGCTTGGCTGTCCACAGCTCGGCCCATGCCGCGCCTGGCACCGCCTGGATAAGCCCTTGGCTTGTCCCTAAGCGCCGCCTGTGTCGTGTCCACGCGGTGCTGGTGGGGCAGGGCGTCCCGCGGCAGCGCCGGCACCTGCACAAGAGGGCGGCCGCCCCAGGGAATGGCTCTGCTCCGCGGCCCTGCACCCCAGGAGCCTCACAGGAGGAAGCAGGAAACCAGGGTGGCCCACGGGGCCCGGGCAGCCCCTCGGGCACCAGCCGTGTCCCTGCAGCGAGCAATACCTTCCCTTCTCCCCATCTTTTTCAAGTGCAGATCACTCATGTTAAATATATAGTGGGGAACATCTTGTGTTAAGTAGAGATATGAACCTGAACAGAAGAAGAGGTCAAGCATAGAAATAAATTTCAGTCGGTACCAGATGACTGAAAACTCCCTTCTGTCTTGCTCCCTCTCTTGTTGGGAGAGCTGATGTGTGAATTCACTTCAGGAGGACAGAGGCACAGCTATCTTAAAAGATTATTATTATTTTTTTAATTCCCATTACAATATGTAAATGGGAGGCCCAAAGCCTGTAGTCCTCAGCATTGATCATCACATTCTGTCCATGATGGGATTGTGGAATGTTAAATGTGGTCATGTGCATCGTACAGTTGCTCATGTATAAATGCCCTGCTGCTTTAGAAGCTGGAATTTGAATGGTAAACAAAGCATTTAAAATGGTTTATTCTAGGGCTGTAGTTCCTCAGTGTGTTTAATTCTATAGAGTCCTTTGGGAAAGGGCCATTGATGCCGCCCTAGACTAAAACTAAAGCCTCTTTCCTATCCCCCATTGCTCCAGTCTGTTGCACGGCCTGGTAGCAAGTGTGCTGATTCTCAAAGGTTGTTCAAAGATGCAACCTGGATATAAAAACGTCACTTTAAAAATTCCAGCTCCATAGTAAGCTTCATTCCACTGTTTGGCGTGCACTTGTGGAAGTGGCGGATAGTGGGCCAGGCTTTGTGCGTCTGTGTGGTCCTGCCCAACTAGAGCCCTCCAGATCTCGCTGGGACCAGCTTAGTGGGTGTCAAACGCTGCGCAGCGCCTGCCACACGCACTGCCACCCCCCGGCCACGGCACTGCCAGGGGCTGCCCAGCCCGGCCCTGCCGCGGCCGCAAGCCCCGTGTCCGCGTGGGGAGCCCCACAGCGACGTGCGGGCTGCGCTCGCGGCCCCGCGTTCAGCCGCTACCTTGCTAATTGTTTTCTTGGGCTTCTTTGGATTGCGTAGAAAGCTTTTTTTTCCCTTTTTTTTTCTTCTTTTTTTTTTTTTCCAAATCCCCTTTATTACTGAAGTTATTGTTGCCAGCAGGAATAAGATTAAAGGTGCTTAAGTCTGCAGACTTGTTTCTAATTTGTACGTGTCATTTCGGTGGCATTTGAACAGAACTCTGTCTCCTTCCCCTCGCTGCTCCCCTGTGGTACTGTGCTCAAGTTGGGGCTGGGAAGCCAAGCTATTGGAAGAAATTTCATTTTGTTCCCTAATTATTATGCTGGCACTTGGGAGATAATTTTTCCCTTCATGCACTGCCAATTAATATGCAAATGAGCTGATAAATATTTATACCACAATTTAAATTATGCAGGGAGCGCTTTCAGTGTACTCTGCAAATGAATTGTTCATGGACTTCAAAGTGCTGGCTGCTGTGCTAACGAGGGGAGATTTGCATAAGGCCCTAATCAGGCGCATACTGATTAAGCTTCATTATGGAAACTGCCAGCTGCAATCTTTGTTTCTATTTTATTACAAAAAGGGGAACTTTTCACGCTTCAGTCGCCTTGACAATGTCAGACACAGCTAGGAGGAGAGACTAAAACTCCAGCGAGCAACCGAAGTTTCCCCCTTCAGTTGAAGATCGCTATGGTGTAGCTGAAGTTGTGCCGCGTCGCCCACCTCCCCGCCGCCCGCCTCGCGAGCGCGAGGGTGGCTCTGGTAGGGATCGACACCCTCCCGTGCCTCGCGCTCCCTGGCCGTGCGGAGGATCCCGCAGCAATGCTGGACTGCAGCGACTACGTCCTAGGTGGGTACCAGCCCCGCGCTGGCTCGGCAGCGTTCCTATGGAAATGGAGGGTTGAGGCTGCCCGTGCATCGCGGCGGCCGCGCGGGTGCCGGGGAAGGCTCCGACTCGCCACTCGATCAGCAGCAAGAACCCCGATAGGGAGAGGGCTAATCAGGGAGATGCATGTGTTCTCCCTTCCTTTCCCATCCGGGAGGAGGCCTTTCCTCTGCACAGGAAAAGGGATTTGCGGTTAGGCTCGCGTGCTTTCAGTGCAGACCGCTCACGGTTAGGATCTCACATCGGAGAAGCTTTTGCCTGGTAACAAGTGTTGAGACGGAGGACTCGCCTCGCACGTCCTGAATAGTAAAACATGAAGAAAAATCAGCGAGCGAGTCCCAGTGTGAAAGGCTTTCCTGGCTGTGCTGAGCGTGCTCTCCAGCAGGACGTGCACGATGTATTTTTAAGGCACCAGCAAGGTTCTTCACGCGTAGCAGCAAATAAGGTGGAGTCCACAGCGGTTGCCATTGGTACCGTTGCAAGCTGTGCCTAAGGTTACGGGGATAGGGAGCGTGCAGGGCTGCGATGCCATTAGGACTGCAGGACTGACGAGCTTTAATTTCTTCTCGGAGTAATTTTTACTTATAATAATGATTGCCCCAGTTTGGCAGAAATGGTTATTTTTCAAAGCTCTTTTTCCCAAAGCCCAGCATAAAGAACTCTTTTCTTTCCTTTGCTTCCATTATAAAAGGTCACAGATGATTGAAGACAGTGCGCTTTAAAGCAGACATCCAAAATTATTTTCTAAACTTGAAGTGATTCTCTGAAAATGAATTCCTACTGTAAACTTCCAAGTGATTTACTGAGTGTTTAGTATCTTTTCACTCGGGCTGAATTTTTGCTCAACCAAGTGGATCAGCAAGTCCCTTCTGGTTCTGATGGAATATGAGGCAATTTCACAGTAATGGCTGAAAGGAAACAGTTAATGAAATTCCGCATTTAGATTTTCCTGTGTTTTACTAGGTAGGCACAATTCCTAATGCTAAGGGTTCGTCTTGGATCTGCTTTTCCTTCCTTCTGGATCGCTTTGGAGCGGTTCCTGGGGCCTGGGAGGGCTGGCCCAGGGCTGCCCGTGACGCCGCCGCGCGAGCAGAGCAGCAGCTCTGCATCTATGGGCTCCTGGGAGGCTGATCTCAATCACGCACCTGCTGCTTTCGATCCTTCCTCCTGTGAAGTTTGTTTTTAGATAATGTTGGCAGAAACTTGTAGCCCAGGGCCTTTATTTGAAACCCCAGAAAGGTCTAAAAGGGGGGAGGAGGTAGTGGAAAGAGATGAGGGCATGAAGACTTTCTTTAGCCCACTTGATTTGCTTATTCTTTTAACTTATCCATCATTCAGGTTATCCTTTTGTTCTAATCAGAGAGCTCCTCAGCTTCCTTGCCATGAGCTTTAAATGAGATCATCTTTGTTTTATCAGCTGTGCAGTGAATCTGTAGGTTCTCCATCCTGCAGGTATCTGTGTGTATTTCGATGGTAGCAGTTTTGGGCTTCAGATGGATGTCCCAGTATTTGGCGAGGAAAGAGCAGCGTTGGTCTGGATGTTTTCCATGCAGAAAGCCACGGACTGAATGAGCAGCAGTGCGCTGGTGAGGTACCGGGCGCCTGCCTTTGCCTGCCCCTCAGCAGGGCTGCCTGGATGCTCCTTCACCAGCCCTGCCGCCTTTTTCCTAGCAGCCGTTTTGTCTGTGTCAGGGATGAATCCACACACTAAAACCTAGTTTAGCCACGCTGCTTCAGGTTGCGTTTTGGTGCCTGTCTTGCACTAGCCAGCACTGAAACCTTCTAGAAAGGGTTTGCTTTCAGCGTAGCCCCAGAGTGAGGGCCCTCGGGGCTGCGTTGCGCCAGGCTCCGGGCACCTGGAGCTGTGTCCCGCGTGAACCTGCTGCCGGCCGAAGGGGCTTTCCGGCCGCGCGCACGGAGCCCTCGCGCCCTGCGCCGGGGCCGCTGGTTCCTGGTGGCGCCGGGCATGGGGCAGCCGTGGGCCCTGCACGGCTGCTGCTCCAGCCCCTCCGAGGGGCCCGTCTGCCAGGAGAGGAGCACGGGAGGCCCAGCCTCGCACAACCTGCCACAGCTCCCAAAGGTTGAGTGGTCCCGAGAACCTGTGATCAGCCCCGGCCAGAGCTCTCCTTGTTGCGCTAGAGGGTGCCGGGTATATCTGAGGGCACAAGTTAGCTGCTTCCCACCGAATATATATATATTTATGTATGCTTTTATATATATGAGTGACTTTTAGGCTCTTTTTGCTCTTTCTACTGGCCGCACTCTCTTCACTGGGGGTCCGAAGAGAGGGCTGCCCATTAACTTCTCTCTGAACCCAAACTGATTTCAGTAGCCAGCTGTGCGTCAAGGAGCAAATTAATGCTGTCTGTCAAATGAATGTTGCCCACAATCAATTCAAATAAACGTGCTGTGCCCTTACCACAAGAATGAGGAATGCACAACTGCTACATAAAAATACATAGTTTAAATTTGGTTTACATACAGATGCAAGGAGTAGCAGCCAAAATAACCTATGTCTTGTGTAGCCAATATCCTCATATTCTCTCCTTTTAGAGCTTTTATTCCACAAACCAAATATGAAAAAACGATAATAATAATAGTAAGGAGAATAAGGAGTTAGGAAGCGATAGTTTCCATCCCTGCCTGCGAAGGCTGCATTACAAGGTGGGAACATTTACCTGGAATCTGCCAAGCAGGTCCCGAGAGGAACAGGACCAGAGCTTGGCCCTCTGCTCCATGTGGGTCAGAGGCACCACGTGTCGCCTCCTGCTCCCTGCTTGGCAAAGCAGTGCAGCACATCTGCCTTGCTGGAGAGAGGAACGCCGATGGAGACGTGTCTCAAGCCCCTTCAGGTGCCTTTGAGATATGGCTGACGTTCAGAAGGTTGCTCCTGGTCGCAGACACTTCTGGAGACTTGTGGAGACTCTGGAGAAGCCAATTAAGTTGTTAGGGAAAGGTTCTCATTTGTCCTGTGGATTTTCCCAGCCTCTACTTGGTGGAACTCAGTGTTTGTTTGGAGGGAAAATTGTTACTTTTAAAAATATTGGTACACCTTACATTGATTTTCCTTAGAGCATGCTGAAGTTCTTCTAAATTTAATATGCTTTCCATTCTTTTATTTCTACTTCTTGCTCCCAGACAAAGCTCCACGTGACTCACATGTCACTTGGGCATTAACTGCTTCAGTCCTGGCGTTTTGTTCATGCCTGGGTCACCTTTCCGTGGCTCTCCTGTCCCAAGGATGGCACCAGTTTGCCCTGGGCAAGAGCAGTGCTGAGCACAGCTACAGACCAGCTGCTCCTTTTCAGCTCCTCCGTACTCTGCCACGGAGTGAAGGATCTGGGAGTCCTCGGAAGTATTTGGGGAGAAGATACAGCAGTTAACACTGTCACTCTGTTCCCTTTCCACCCTCTGGGATTTTGGATATTACTGCCTTGATGGAAGCAGGTGATGTCAGTGATGTTAAATATCCCTAGCAAGAGAATATCCTGGTCTGAAAGATTCGCTCCTAGGCGATTGAGCTCCCATTTAAGAGGTTATGGGAATGGGAGAACGGCTGCAAGGATTTGCTTAGACCTCATTTTATCACTTGGTCTGGCTTCTTATTCTTCTTCTAGTCGTGGTTTGTGCTCATGTGCTGTGCTGAGATTGGTGCAGAGGAAGGAGGAGGTGATAAGCTGGAGAGCTGGTGCTATGCAGGGAACAGCTGTAGAGATTCCTGTGCCCATATTCCATATTCCCTGCCTGCCATCTGGAGAGGCCCTCTGCACTGCGCTGTGTGGAGCTGACAAGCTTTGAGACTGAGGGCAGGCTTTCCAATAGAGTCATTCTGAGGGAGTAGGAAGAGAAAATGTGCAAAACTTTAGATTTTAAAAATATGTAGGGAATAACAACTAACATCAGTGACATTCCTGTAAAATAAAAAATTTAAAACTAGATAATGGCATCTTAAATTAAAACAACTGGTTTTCCTTTTCTTGTGGAAAAAGAACATAGGCTATGGTGGTCTGACATAGCATTTTGGAGTCTTTATTGTTTCTTCTGTGACTGTTTCACTGCTGAAAATGCATAAATTCTACTTATCTTTGCTCTTCAACATTCTGTCTTGTAGTCCCTTAACACCATGTTTTCACATATGTGGATAATGACATACCTAATTTGAAACAGCATTTAACTGGAAAATCCAGAGGTCCAGTAAGATGAGTTAGGATGAAGTAGGTGTCAGGATTTTTGGTGTGCTCTATTCTTTGCTTTTTGAACAAGATATCAATAGGTGTGTGCGGGGTGGGGGGATTATGCACTTTTTATTTTGTTCTGTTTTCTCTGTTACTTTATGTCTTTCACTTCTGTTTTCATGCAGACTCAAGAATGAACAATCCGTCAGAAACCAGTAAACCATCAATGGAGAGTGGGGATGGGAACACAGGTAAGGAAGGAAGTCTTGGATATTTTCAGGTGGAATTGAACGGGCGTGGAAAGCAACATTTCCTCACTAATTTGCAGGGGTTTGTTTTGCTGTGTTTGATTACTGCTGCTTAAGACTTGAATGCTGCTTGTCACAACATGCTGCAAACAAATCATTAACCGTAGCGTATGCAGAACACTGTCGTGCATCATGGTCCATGTGCATGTGCTGGTCCCAGCCCTCCTGCCTCTTCCCACGGTGTTCCTGGCAGGATGGAAGGCCTGCTGGGCACAGCTCGCCAGAAAGCCTCTCGTCCTTTCCTTTCAGAACCCACCTCTGGCTGCCTCTAACGCCAGCACTTTCCTTAGGGGGTGCAGTTCCCCATGGTGGATGTGGGCCTTTGGCTGATCTTGTTTCCATTTTAGACTTCCTTCAGGCTGTTGCTGCACTTCCCAAGGACAAGGCAAAGGGAGAAAGCACCAGTTCGTGGCGCTAAAAATGTTAGTGACCTTTTCTGTAACGTCGTCCTGTGTTGGAACAGAACCTTGAAGTTTAGCAGAGGAAGTTACTGTGTTGGGCCTTTTGGCCCGTCCTTCAGATGTGGCTAAGCTTTGTGAACCCTTGAGGAGCTTTCAAAGCCACCATCGTCGTGGTGGCTCAACCACATGACTTTTATTCGTTTCTGGAGGTCATTTAAGGTTCATTTTGGAAACAAGAGAAATGACAGCTCTGAAAAGCCACTAGGATCTCCTCTGAGGTCAGGATACTCTTTGGGCAGAGGAACTTGTTGCTTTGAGAGAATCGTAGTTTCCTTCCATGAGAAAAATATTTTTGTGTCCTCTTGCTCAATAATAAGAGTTGTCTTTTATTTTTGACTCTGGAAAATATGATGAGATTAACCATTTATTGCATTTTGTGCTGTTATCTCCTCATTCTGTTTGCAAGGCTCTGCAGCTCGTGGTAACCGACTGTTTCCAATATTGGCCCAAGAGACTGAACGTTTCTGCTAATAGAGGGCGTCAGTCCAAAGGAATTCAGCTCACTTATCAATATGGTTTTTATTATCGGCATCGCAGTTTTTCTAATTTCAGTTGTGTCAGTCATATGAGGGCATCAGTCCTTTCTCATACGAAATGATTTATAATGAATTTAGTGCTTTTTCAGGATGATACGGCACCATTATTTTCAAAAATCTGCATGCTGTAAATATTTCATAGTTGGAGATACCATCAAGAGACCAATGGCTTGAAAATTCCCTTTTCTGCAGAGCCAATGTAACTGGAGGCACACAGTGAGGGAAGAATGTAGGATTCCTACTTGGTCTGAGCGCAGTTCCCTGCATCTCCCTTCCCAGAGGAGCACGCCCCTATGGATGTCCTCCAATGCAGCTTTAACTCGCAGTTTTGCCTAAATTAAACTCTTGGAGAGGAAGACTTGGTTTATTTTTAGGCAGTCCTTATTTCAGAAGTATTCCCTCTGCTTCCGTAGTTGTGCTGTCCTGAGGCAAATAGATCACGAGCAGAAAGACAGTGGTAACAGGGTAAAGCAATTGCTGGAGTGTAAAGCTGCACATAGGTGCTTTTGTCACAACAGGGCACACAGGGGCTGTGGTTTTCATATTCTAATACTAGGGCTGCTTTCTTATGTGCATTTGGTTATTGCTCTCTTAATGCTGTTTGTTTGGAGCATTGGCAAGTGTTGCTCCTGTAATTTAAATGTCCTCAGTCATTCAGTCAAGCCTTTATTGAATTTTTAAATGATACAAACTAAAAGAAGCTAGAATGTTTAAGGTCCCTTGGTTCTGCAGCCTTTATTTTGCTTTTGCCTGTACTGCTCATAAATCATTGCAGGTAGTTCTTTGGAAGCCTAAACATCAATGGCCTGAGTAAACTGGTGGATTTTTAAACCCTGAAAGGAATATTCATGAAATGCAATTTCACGTTTTCACTCGGTGACCGGGGTACCTAAATTAGGGTTCTAGGCTCTGTGTATACTGAGTAGAAAGACCTGTGCTTTGCTTAAATGCTCTGGGGCAATTGATTGATTAGGAGGTTAAATGCATGCAGATAAGTTAGGGTAAGAACTCTGAGTTCCTGTTTTCGTAAATTTTTGATAACTTCACCACTTCCCACGGATTTCCCGGTGATATTTGCATCAAGTCACTTGAGCCTCATGTTTCAATGCTAGTCTATCTATAAATCCTCAGTGGATGTTTGTTTGAGTCATGGCTGTTTCAGAAGTCTAGCAAGCTGATGGAACTTGACAATTTCAGGAGAAATTACTATCGTGCATGAAATTTGCATCTGGCAGAGCTAGTGTCTTCAGGAAAAGTATGATTGCCACTGGTAAAGATGACTTAAATCAGAAGTTCTGTGAATTAATAGCTAATTTTCATGGAAATTAGCAAATCAGGTTTCTGTGCTTCTAACATTGACTGTTGAGAGAACACGAATAGATTAGTTGCAATGAAATGCCTGAAACAAATTTTTGCTTTTGAATTTTCTTGCTAATTTTATTCTCCTTTAGGCATCTGAAAAAGTGACTTGTATTTCAGATTGAAAAAAACAAAAATAAAAAACCTTGCTAACTATTTTGATAACAACGTGGTTTGAGGGACTAGTATCACAGAACAGCTTAAACCTTTTCAGTCTTTGCTTGTGTCTAGACAGGCCACCTAGTATCTACTGCAAAAGGGAAGGAAAAGCAAGGCTGAGCCTCCTACCCAGTAGTAAACTGGTAGCTTTCTTTTTTCTTATTGAGCTTATAGCATTTTCCAAACCTGTTCAACCTTTTCTTTTCTGTTTAATGGCTGTTACTTTTTCGGTGATGGGCAGATGCAGTACTCTGAAGTATCAGACTTTGTACTACTGGCTGCTTGTCCTTGGAAGCTGAGTTAATTCATCAGACTCGAGGGAGGCAGTGAGGAGGAGGGGTGGCCTCTTTTCAGTGGCGGCCAGCGACAGGACTAGAGGAAACGGCCACAAACTGAAGCACCAAAAGTTCCCCAGGAACTTCAGGAAAAATTTCTTGACTGTGAGGGCGCCAGAGCCCTGGCACAGGCTGCCCAGGGAGGCTGTGGAGTCTCCTTCTCTGGAGATCTTCCAAACCCACCTGGATGCCGCCCTGTGCCACGTGCTCTGGGTGTCCCTGCTGGAGCAGGGGGTTGGACTAGATGACCTTTGAGGTCCCTTCCAACGTTTAGCATTCTGTGACTTACCTTGCATAGCCCTGACTTGCCCCAGACCACGAGGGAGCAGCTCACAGGAGTTAGTCCCCTCTTCAGTTAGCAGGCTGACTTATCTTACTGCAGCATCTGTAAAGAATCGGAGGAGTAGAACAGGGGCAACATACCTGGGAGCAAGGAGAGAGGAGACCCCACTCGCACTTATTCTGGGTGCTGATGAGCTCTTAGATAGATTGTGATGGAAAAAAATATAAATACTTGTGACTATTGAGAAGGTGCTTTAATCCTCATGTGTGACCAAAAATGGCACCGTGCTCATTCTGTCCCTTAGTTTGCTGACCCACTCCCTCCTCCAGGGGCCCCTTCTCTAAGATCTTGGCCTCCGCAGGAAGAGTGATGGGTCCTTCTGAGCACCTCTAGGGCAAGGCCTCTCACCCACGGGGCTCAAAGTTCATTCCCCTCCTGTTTTTCAAAAGATGGATGTAGGCACAAACACAGGGATGTGTGGTGGTGTTCCTCCTGAAACAAGGGCTGCGTGCCAAGGACAGGGACACTCTGCTTTCGGCCACCAGAAAGCTTGGGGTGCAGAGCGGAGAGTGAGCAGGTGGTGTGGAGGCCTTCTTGTGGCGTGATGGTTGGGGAGAGAGTGCTGCTGCTTCCAGAATCAATGTAAAGGGAATGTTACTTCCTCTCAGCGCCTGTCCAAGCTGGTCTTTATGCCTGTAGAGATGCGAGCTGAGGCCTGGAACTCGCTATGGTCAAAACTGTTGCCCCCAGCAGCCCCATGTCACGTTCCCACCAGAAGAGTTGAGCAAGGTGCTAGCTGTACTACCTCTGTATGTGAGCACAGCAATGCTCTTCTCCTAGGGTATCGCCATGTGAGGACAGGTAACTAGCCTGGCTTCACCTGGTTACTTAAGGTCATGCTTCCCGCTGTTTTTTCCAGAAAAGAAAAGTCTGGCTTATGGTTTCAGTAGGGCAGGCAGCGTGTAGGGAGGTGGTGTTCCCGACTGCAGGTGCAAGAAAGCTCCTACAAAGCATTCACAGAAATGAGCAGGGGCAGCTTGTTTTCTTTTAATGACAGCAGCTGTTTCTCAGGAGTTACTTTTATATCCTTAGCCAATCATCTTCCTGTTCTCATTGGACTTCTGCATGGAAAGGGTTCTGGACTTGGCCGGGAAAAAAAAAATGAAGTAGGTGAGACCCTTCTAGCTCTTTCCAGCAGACCTTCTTTCTTGCTTGTTTTTGAGCAGCGCGCTCAGGTGGCATTTGTCTCATTCAGGCCAGTGCAGTCATTCCATTCACTTTGGAGAGGGTGGTGAGGAATTGAAGATTGATTTTCCCCCCACCCCCGCCACCACCCTCCCAAAACAAAGGGCTATCAAATACATCAAAGAACTGTCTTTCCTTTCCTAGGATGTGTCTGTCACATGTAGGTGCTGCAAAGCTTGGCTCTATCTTCATTTAATTGAATGGTGACACCATCTTTGAAATATGGCATCTCTGTAAGCTGTAGATCAAACCAGCTGTGTGAAATACTGGCAGATCCTGTATCTTACCAGTAAAATTTGATGCCACTTGGGTTTTGCAGAGGTTTTTAAAGAAGTGGGTAACTGAGATTTTTGCTCAGAAAAATGTAGATGATGCAGTGAATGCTGAAGCAAGAGTTAGTCAAAAATTTGTCCATAGGCATTGAACAAAAATCTGATTGTCATTAGGGAATAAACATGCAAGTGTAAATCTGTTTTTACTTCTCATTTTAATCGCCCATTTTTAAGATGGCCTAATTTGTTCTAGGAATTCCATGCAGCTTTATAAATTGGAAATCATCCATGTTATTGTTAGCCTCTATAGGTAGTAATAATACCCAGCTTACAAGAACAGTTGTCACTAATATTGATTTTTATTATCTCCACACAGAGTGATTCTTAGAAGCTTATGGTTATAGCTTCTCCTGGCAGAAGAGAATTCTGTGATAGTTTCTTGTGAAAAAATATTTCAATCTTTTTTCATAACTAGACGATTTGGGGTAGTTTGGGTGCTTTCATGTCTGTCGAGCCCTTTAGGGCTTCCTATAGGAGGAAGAAGAAAAAATGTAATAAAATAATCTCTTTGTAGTTATTTCAAAGTGGATGAGAACAAAAGCAAGAACAGTCACTTATTTTATATAATAAGAGCTCTGCGGAAATGTGCATGAAAATGCTGAGGTAGCTTATCAAGACAGCAGGATTTGGGCCCGTATCCCTTCCGTACATACAGCACTTGTGTCTGGCTCGAGTGCTTTTTGCCCTGTCCTTAGTGAATGTTGACTATTTGTGAACTTAATTTTGCCACTTTCTGAGCTTCAAAATGCTCTTCAGCTCTTGGACAGAGAGGGCATGGAACAGAAGGAGTGCACATGCAGCATTTAAGTGTAATTTAAGCCACATGCAGTCACCCTGTTCTCACACCGTGCCAAAGCATGATGTGTAATAGTGTGCATAGGGTAGATAGGGTAACAGGAATGGAGGAGACTGAGATTGATTCCATTCAGCTGACAAATGCTGTATTATCAAAATCTGACAGTCACAGGGCACCTCCTTGCAGTAAAACCACCTCCAATTCTTGTGTCTTTTGGAGGGCTTTTCTCTACCCCATTCTGGTGGGCGAGTAGCAGGACACTTAGGAATAGGAATATTGAATCTCATTCTGTTGGCGTGAAAGTCGTAGCTAATAGTTGATGTTGTCTCTGTTTCTCCAGGCACGCAAACAAATGGCCTGGACTTTCAAAAGCAGCCTGTGCCTGTCGGAGGAGCAATCTCTACAGCCCAGGCCCAGGCCTTCCTTGGGCACCTTCATCAGGTAAGAGAAAGACCCATTTCAAAGCGGGAGAGATTCAGGCAGGTAGATACATACCTCTTCTGGAATGTTCTTTCTTCATGTGAACAACGGGTAGGCATGTGAAAGCACATATGTTAAGGCAATGTGCCTAACTGCCACGGGGGGAAAGGGTCTTGTTTGTGGGAGGCTGTATTGCATCAGGCTATGACCGTGTCCCAGGTAGGGTGAGACCTGTCCAGGGAACATAGCCCCCTTTGGGGGACTTGGGAATACAAGATTTTTTTGAAGGGCATGTTTGCCACATGATATTCAGGTTTCTACCAACTACTTTACCTCCATTCTGCTGTTCTGTTTGGGGAATCAAAGCTGAAATTCCGATATAGGCTGAAGGGAAACGGGGCATCCATAGGCAGAGAAGTGTAAGAAGTATTTTAGCACTTTCTTTTTTGTAGTTTCTTTTGGCAGTTTTCTGCCTGATCACTCTTGATGTATGAAAACAAATGTCCTGCTTTCTTTCCCTTCCTTGGCACCAAGTTTAAATAAAATACTGTAGCTAATTGGATGACCTTGAATGCTTGAGGTCTGGGGTTGCACAGTTATTGTGTTATAATTGAGATATTGAAGCTTTTATACCCTCTTTTAGGAGCTCGGAATTGCCATTTCACTGTATGGAACATTCAATACTTTTTGTCACATAATTGTAATTTTCCTAGTGGATGCGGGTCTGTAGGATGTAGGGGGTTCCAGTGTTTGAATTTGCTAAATTTATGGTCTGTTACAGGGATGCCTTTATGCAGAGAGAAGCTGACTAGTTTTCCTGGGTTGTTGCTATGTGTTTAACATGGAGACAGATCAGGTATTCTGGAGAGTTGTGTATGTTTGGCAGTTTGCTTTAGTCTTTGTTTTGTTGTATAGGTGGATCCAGGACGCTAATTGTATTTAGCAGAGTATTTTATCTTGCTGACAGTGTATTTATTTAAACAGCTGCCAGGACCTTTATACCTTCGTATTTGACAAAATGTTACTCATTTCTTGAACGCTGCTTGAAAGAAAAATCTCAACTTATTTATTCACCTGGGGGATGTGGGAATCTATAGTAAAACCTGCTGTCCTCTTCTAGGACAGGATGGCTGCTGTTAATGGGATGGGATTCAGTCTTAACTTGCAGTGTAGCGAAATATAGGGCAATAGGCAGTATTCAGGCCCAGTTTAGTTTGTGTTCTGATGAGACAATGTTTGTGTGGTAGAAAAGGGTTCAGACTGCATTCAGAGGGACTTTCAGGCATACCCTCGGTGTGCCGAGGAGATGGATATTTCTGGTCTTTTTGTTTGTGTGTTCTTTAGTGCTGTAAGTGATAAAACACTATTTTTGACTACTTTTTTTCTGCTTTTAGTGGGAGGCAACTGATTTGCTTATTGTTCAGTGTGTGCTCTGTTCTGATCAGTCTCTGCTCAGATTGTATCAGCTCCGACAAACTGGGCTTGGGTTGTGGTGAGGGGAGCTCTTCTGGGAGAGTTTTATAGGTAGGGAATATACTTACTAAGTCTGATGGAACTGCTTGGGAAGGGATAGGAAATATTTCTAAAGGTACTCTTACGGGTTGCTGTATAAATATTCAGCTCTTAATTTTGTAGTGAATTTGAAATAAAACTCACCTTTCCATGCTTGCAGATATGTTGATGCTCTTTTATATGCTAAATATTATGTGGGAAGGGCTTGTTATAGAGCACACAATGCCACCTTTTGATTTGGCTTTGTTATCCTTCTGTTGCTTGCTTTTTAATCCTAGTTAGAGAAGGAATTCACTACAGGTTGCAGCTTAGACCTTTGAAAGTTCTTGCATAACATTGTTATCATAGAAGTGAAAGAAAACAGGAGAACTTGATTAAAGTGGTCTGCAGCAAACGAACATTTATCACTGAAGTTTACAGACAAAAATATTCTTAGCAATAAAATAAAACTGATTAAAAAACTCACTTTATGAAGCAGCAATTTCTTTCCACTGAGGTCCCTCAGGAACTTCTTGGACTTGACTCTTAATAGCAAACACTGCAGTTAGGTTTTGAGCATACCTGAATCAGTACAGTCGTTGTTAGGTGTCTCCAGTGCTCAGTATCGAGAGGGTCTTCTCAGTAGCTGGGGACAGCAAATACTTGAAGGGGTCAATATAGGGACAAGTGTGTGCGCGCTGAGGGCTTTGGGCTACGCAGCTGGCTGCTCTCTGGTCCCATAAGGAAGCAGGTGAAGGCAGCGTGCGCTCATGGGGTAGAAGCATCAAAAGGCTGCTCCTTGGAGTCTTAACACACTCCCCCGGCCTCCCAAAGCCTCGATGGAGGAATAGGATAGTCAGGACTAGGAATATAATCCGGATCAGGATTAGGAATAGTCAGTATGGATAGGAATAGTCAACATGTCCACCTCCAAGTGCTCCACTGCCACTCAGTTTTGCATGAATATCTCAATTCCTAGGTAGGAATAAATAACCTTTAGCAAGAAGTAGGCAAATCCCACTGTGCCAGGTTCATGCTCCTTTTGCTGACCCTGAGCAGAACTCCTGTTTCAGTCATTCAGGTGTTAGAGGGGTCTCTGTGTGCAGTGGTGGGGGGAGTCACCTGTTGGTTGGGAAAGAGAGGGTTGTTCTTTTTACCTCTTTAAAGCTTTTCGTGGCTTCTATGTTATTTCCTTCCTGCATTTGCACTATGCTGTAGGTCCAGCTTGCTGGAACAAGTTTACAGGCTGCTGCTCAGTCCTTAAATGCACAGGTAAGGACTGTTTCCTTCTGCTGCTGCTCCTTTCCTCATTCTCCTTCCCAAAGAAGTTGTTCATCTCGTTAGGGAGAGCTTGTAACCTATCACATGGCACTTTGTTTTTTCATTTTTATTGGACTTTCAGGAGGTAGGCTTAGAGGGATAACACAGTTCTGCTATATACATGCTGCTTCAGAAAGGAGCTTCAGAAATCGGAGATGCTTAAAACATCCAAAGAGCATAATTTTGTGCTGAATCTGAGTGACCTGTTGTTCTATAACGGGAAAGTTATCTATCAACCTCCTGAAATATCTCATGCTCTTCCATTTCTCCCCTTATTTTAATCATTGCAAGGACTACTTTGCCAGAATTACTTCACAAATTGTCCTTACTTCTGGTAGCTGAGCACGGGAGCGTCACCCAGCGTTAACCACGCAATGTGGCTGGTGTGAATAAAACACCATAATTCCAATGTAAGACAGAGAACTTGCTGCCTGTAATGTACAAGAGACTGAACAAAGACTTCCAACTTTTTCTGTGGTCCCAGATGCTTCCCAGTGTATCAGCTAACATACTGCTTCCTCTCCATCACCGCACTGAGGGACGAGGGATGCGGTTTCATGGAAATCTGGTGGCAGGATTGCGCGGTATTAAAGAGCGTGTGTAGCGCGTTGCATAAAACACCCTCGAATGTGGCCCCACTTCTCCATAATTCCAATTTGGAAAGAAGAGGAGGTGCGGTGACCTTCCTGCCTGAGAGGAAGGAGGCAGCAAATTGCCGTGGTTGCCATGGGAAACTTCCATCCCTGAGAGAGATGTTGGCAAACAGGCTGTATCTCCAGTGCAGAGTGTTTACAGTCCTGCGCTGTAATTATCGCTCAATGACTGGCAGAATTAATCAGAGCCTTTATGTTAATTAGCCTGCTCTGCAGTCCCCAAAACAGGTGGTGGAAAATATGCAAATCTATGCAGAATTTTAATGTTCTGCATAACCAGTTTTAATTATCATAAAACTCTCTCCCCCTCTTCATGCACTTGCATTTCCTCCCTCATGTCTTCCCAGTTTCTTCTTCTAAAAAAAATAAAGAGCCTTTAAAACGAAGCAGCATTCAGTTAAATAAATGCTAAACTTTGATTATTTAAAAGCGCTGTATTTACGGCGTGCTTTGGTGTAGGTAGATAAACGTACGAGCATTGCTCAAACCAGTTCCCTGCAAGTCCGTGACACGGTGGCTTGGAAGTGCAGGATGCAGATACAGCAAATGGAAACACAGTCTCCTTTCCCCTGTTCCATTGTTTGGGATTTTAGGCAGTGAATAATTTTAACAACCTTTTATTTCTTTATGGTAAGAGGTAGTGTCCGCTTCAGCGGCATTGCGTAAAATGAAATAGGATCTGGAAACAATGTCAAAGACTCACAAAAGACCCGAGAGTCTTTTTGTTGTGTTCAAGCTGCATTTCCTACAGACACGTTAGAGCATGGAGGGCTGAGAGGGTGGGCGCACAGAGCCATTGCTTAAACCCACTCTTAAAATAAACCCAAGGGCTTTTTGTATGCAGATGAAAAAGATTTGGGTTGTACAGTGTTGAGATAGCAGTGTATGCATTACCATCTGTTTTACACTATAAAGACTTGTATATTTCTTTCCCTAGTCTAAGTCTAATGAAGAATCTGGGGACCCTAAGCAGCCAAGCCAGCCCTCCCAGCAGCCGTCAGTGCAGGCGGCCCTTCCCCAGCCCCAGCTCATGCTGGCCGGAGGACAGATCACCGGGGTAAGGCTTCCCCGCGAGGCGAGCGCGGGGCACGGGCTGCCCTGCCGCTCCCGCTCGGCACAGGCGCCCACACAGAGCAGGACAGAGCTGCCTGTGAAGCAGAGCGCGTCCCCAGCACCTCTCCCTGCCGGAGTCTAACTGCGAGGCTTCGGGCGGGAAAAAATGGGTGTTTCTTCCTGTCTGCGCTCGCCTCCTTCACTCTGCAAGGAAAGGAAGAGCTGCTGTGCACAAATAAGAAAGTCACTGATACAAAGAGTTTTTTTTTTAATTTTCTAAAGAATTTTTATTTCTTTGCGAGATTACGACTAGACGTGAGCATGAGACTAAATCTTACCAGATCCCCGATTTGTGATGAAAAACATAAATGAGGGAACCTGCTGCTACTAATTCTCTTTTCAAGCATATTTCACTAAGTGACTAGGTTGCTAGTCCGCGCCTCAGCCTACCTTAATTCAACTCTTCTGCTTTAACCTCTCAGTGTTGAGGGCTGCTTTTAGCCACAGAGTTTTGGGAGGGATTATGGGATAGAGCTGTTGTTTAAGGGTTGTTGGGGTTTCTATATTGTAAATGCCTTCAGTTATTTAAAGAAAAAAAACAGGTTTTGTGAATAGGCTGCTTTAGTGTAATCAGCTTTGCAGTTTTAAGACTTTGCAAGTTAAATAAGGATTTTTATAGCTAGCCATTCCAACAATGTACTTACAATTTGAATGTGAAGTTGGATCTTCTTTGTAGTTGTATGAAGTGATGTCTTAATGTCATGGTCTACTCTTAAGTGCTATATATTAAGTTGCTTTCTAAAAAGACATCCATATTCGATTAATTGCATTTTAAAATTTTAAAAGTGAGACTTTTTAAATAATGAGACGTGTTGGGTTTTAATAACTTATTTTCTCATTTTCAAAAAGTACTGATGTGCTCTATGAATATCCGCAGTAGTGCAGCGTTTAAGACTCCAGGTCTACACAGACATAGAGTGTAGTAAATGTGGGCATCAAGACTCATTTACATGTAAAGGAGAGACTGCTGCCACCTGTTTCATAGAGATAATGCATGCTTGGGAAAGGGAAAGGATGTGAAGTTGCCAACTCTATTCTATTTTAAAGATATATTAAAAGAAAAAGCAGATGGAGAGACTTGGAGAGAAACAAATGGAGCTCATGTTCTTTACTTATGTCTTAGGGCATAATGGAAATGATGGAATATGGCAGGGATTCATGCTAATGTGAAGCAGCTGGGGTGTTATCAGTTTGTTCAGTAGCCATAGCCAGCATTCCTGCTTCTCATTCATCTGGCTAATCACTTGCTGTTCTGTTGGGTGTAAATTTCCTTTCAAATCCTGGCAGTTCTGGTGCTTTTCTTTTGCTTGCTACTTAATTACCTTCTTTCCTGAAGCCCTTAGTCGAGCCATGGAGAAAACTTGCAGGCATAAATGTCTGTTCTGTAGGTTCCAGTGTAAGTACAAATGGGTCTGCTTGTACCATTTGGTTTGCATCACTTTGGTGACAGGTTGATTCCCTCGCCGTTCTGAGTGGTCAGCTGTGCTTGTTTTAAGGCCAAAATCATTGGCTAGCTAATGGCTGAACTGTCATAACAGTTGCAGGAATGTCTGCTTAATAAAACTAGGAACGGGCTAGCTAATGACTTTGCAGCTAAATGGCTCTTCCCTTTATTAATGGCTGTGTTTTCTAATTGTTTATAGCTCACGTTGACGCCAGCCCAGCAACAGTTATTGCTCCAGCAGGCGCAGGCGCAGTTGCTGGCGGCTGCCGTGCAGCATTCGGCCAGCCAGCAGCACAGCGCCGCAGGTGCCACCATCTCGGCCTCTGCTGCGACGCCGATGACGCAGATCCCTCTCTCTCAGCCAATACAGATTGCACAGGTGAGCCTTGAGGCTGGAGAGGGCCGCAAAGGAAGGGGGTTGACTCACTGCATCTCATCCGAGTAAAAGTTTTTCTTCCATGCTCAGTAAGTTTCTAGAGTCCGTGAGCATTGGCGGGGTTTCCACGCTGCTCCTGAGTAGCAGGTTGGTCAGCGGGTGCTCATCAGTTCCATGGGCTTCTGCATTTGTTCCAGAATCTTAACCAGAAGCTGCCTCTTCAGATTTTCCCTCCCTAGCTTTAAGGAAAAAATGGGGTATAGAAAGATGCCCATAGAAATAATGAAACTTGCTGAGACCTGTACGAAAGGCAGCCATGTATCACAAAGGACACATGTTTTGACTCAGCACTTTATGCTCAGAGTTCATTGACAAAGAATGGGCGCTCTTGTGTGTCTAGAGAGAATCCTGCCAGAATGAGCCTGGTGTCTGAACCTGTTCAGGTTTTGGTTCGCTGCTCAATGGCTGCTAATTCCTGTTTGCCAAGGAAACTGGCAATTAAAGATCAGCAAAAATCCTTGTGAATCTTTCAGGGTTAGCTTAAATCAATGTGGAGAAGCTGGCACCACTGACTATGGTTAGCATGTGCTGTTCAGAGACTTGCAGCTACTGAAGATGGGTAACCGAACATAGAGCACAGGCTTTTGAGTGCTACGTGTAGGTGACTGTGTTACCAACTCTGAAGTCCATGTCTGCACAGTGTATGGTTCTCGGTATGTAGTGTTTCAGTTAGTCCTGCTGCAAAGTATTGTAAGTCCTGAAATCTGCAGGGTTGCTGCTTCTAACAGGGAGCAACTTCTTTAAGATTGTCTGGCACTCCTTTCAGCCTGTTTTTGCTTGCGTTCAACTGGGATGAAGCGTCAAAGTGAAATGGGGACAGATGAAGTAAAATAAGGGAAATGTTACAAATGTCTGTGAAGCCTACTGAGATGTGCTATTCCTTTATTGTGCTGGTCCACTTGCAGAATCCCAGCCTGGCTCTGCTCTCAGTGATTTTGTCCCCGGAAGTGGCCAAGCTTGGTCTAAAAGTTCTGACCTGCTTGGTTGCCCCTACAGGGGCCAGTGTGATGCCACACCAGACACATACGCTGAACGGGCAGTGTTGATGTTGCCTGTGCAGCCCTGACACTGAGTCTGTCATGCGTGTGGTGACGCTTGTGAGTCATGTGGCTAGGGACTTTCTCTCCTTTTAGCAAAGGATCTCAATTTACTGTGATGATCTAGAGATGACTCAATGATATTCTGTTGAAGGAAGCTCTTAGCTCTTAAGTATGACTGTTCTGTTTTTTGGTTTTTTTTTTTTTAACCTTAATCTTCAGCCAGTAGGATTGGTGGATTTCAGAAAAAGAGTGGGAACTGTTCTGGCCACAGGGTTTGATAGCCTCTAAAATTTCTCCATGTGTCTGTTGCAGAGCTGCCATTTGACAGCATGCAGGTAACTTCATCTGAGCTTAAGGGGTCCACTGGTATGTGCCTCTTGTCCTCCAGGCACCCTGCTTATAAGACAGGAAGGTCTGTTTAACTCTTGTTTTCTCGGTGTTAAAATTTATATTAATGGGAGCTGTACCTTACCAGCCATACTTTTGTTGAATATTGGCACCAGAATTAGTGGATGCTTTTGAATACATTGTTGTGCAGCTCTGAGATCTTAGTAATCCAAGTGTCTCACTCCAGTGGGATGCTATGAAAATGTGTGAAGTATTTACAATTATTGATTTACGCCTGGATTTGTCTGTTACTTACAAAATCTTCAGAGAAGGAGTGTGTAGCATTGAAGATAAAAGGATATGCCATCAAATAGGAGCTTCTGGAGTGAGCATTGTCTGCTTGTGTGTTTCAATGGACTCAATGCTTCTGTGGAAGAATAGCATGTCATCAGGTCATTGCCAGTGTGCAGTATGCCCTTGTAGGGCAGGGGGAACAAATTAAGGTTTCATTCCTTTCTGGGTTTCCTAACTTTTTGATTTTATTGCTATCATTATTAAAAATAATTTTTATTAGTATAGACAATTTGATACGTATGTATAGCTTGGTTGATTTCTGTTGACTTCATCTGATGAGGAAAGCAGAGTATAATTAATCTGGATATTGGACATCATTTGAGATGTGTTAAGGAAAACTTCTGTCTAGTCTTGTGGAAGGATAACACCACACGTTTTGATCCATCTTGACACTGATTTATAAACAGGCTTCAGCTTTGCTTGTTTGTGTGCTATTGTAAACACATAGCTGATTACACAAATAGCTGACTGTTTGTTTTAATTGATGATTTCTGAATAATTGATTAACTGGCAGGCCTCTGCAGCAGGAGGATTACCGTATTTATTTTAATTAACTAATTGCACAAGCATGACTTCTTTAATGTGCTCTGCAGTTAATGTAGGGTATCTTGTGCAG
>JAUBOD010000165.1:683539-697586 GCA_032353885.1 Nothura maculosa
CCTTGAAAACATCCTACTCTGTACGTGAAATTCCTTTCTTGACTAGAATCATTAGAATTTCTCTAACTTCACAAAATTTGTACCCTGACTGTGCTTCACTATATGTGGTGACGTTTTGCCAGCTGCTTGTTTTGGCTAGCAGATAGTATTACATCGTGGGCCTGAGGGACCCTGTGGTCAAGTTAGTGCCCTTCCCTTGTGGTGTTACTGCATTGTGTCCCTGGTCGACAGCCCAGAGTTACTGTAGAGCTGCATTTTTCAAGATGCCATGACAGTCTCTTTGTCACTGGATCAAAAAGAGAGTCAGGGTTCTACATAAAACAGGCATTCCTGTCTGCGATTGCCTGTAGTCTGTACGTAGGCACCATCTTGTGAAACTGCAGATTCTTTATGAGTATGGAAGTTTGCTGGAGAGAGGTAGAATTGCACAGCAGAAAAACCTTCCCTGGTTGTTGAGATAGTGCAGGTACCCTCTCCTATGTGCAGCAGCTCTGACTAGTGAAAGACAGCAAGTTAAACTGCTTTTTAATCTTTTTATGTGTGCGTGAAGTAAGAGGGATTATTGATAGCGGTGTAGAAAGTGCTCCCACGAGAAGAGGACAACTCAGAGAGCTGTTGCGTTCAGGCGCAGTTTTTGCATTCCTGGCTTACTGCTAATGTTATCTCCGCCCTACTTAATTTTCCCTTTTTTTAGCTCTTGCATCCGGTGGCTCTCTTCCAATAACATCACTGGATGCAACCGGGAACTTGGTGTTTGCCAATGCTGGAGGTACTCCTAACATCGTCACTGCCCCCCTGTTCCTGAACCCTCAGAACCTTTCTCTGCTCACCAGCAACCCCGTTAGCTTGGTCTCTGCAGCTGCAGCCTCCGCAGGGGCCTCCGGACCCGTCGCCAGCCTTCACGCCACCTCCACCTCAGCCGAGTCCATCCAGAACTCTCTCCTCACGGTGGCCTCGGCGAGCGGGGCCGCCTCCACCACCACTACTGCCTCCAAGGCACAGTGAGCCGGGCTGGGCTGTGCTGCCAGCGGCTTCCCGGTGCCGTGGGACCGGCTGCCGGCGGGGCCGGGCAACGGGGACAGGCGGCTGGCACCCTCGCTCCGCCTTGCCAGGGCGAGGGAGAGGAGGAGGAGGAGGAGGAGGAGAAGCATTCAAAGCAAGAGCGGAACAGGAAGGATTTAAAGCTGGGACAGACATTTGCCTAATTTTATAATAAACACTGTCTTTTCAGGATCGCTTCATGGATCGGAGAACTTTCTAACCAAAAATGTAAAAAAACAAAAACCACAAAAAAAAAAAAACACAAAAAAACCACAAAAAAAAACACAAAAAAAGTGAAAGGACTACTTATCATTTCCAGCAGTCACATGACAAGTTAAGGTGGGTTATCAGCTCAAACAGAGGAAGGGGATTTCTTTTTTCTTTTTGGTCTAAATATCTTTCTTTTTTAATTATCATTTTATAGGTCTGTTGTACAGGCCACTATGTCATACAAGGTGTTTATAATCGTATCAATCGTGTTGGGGGTTCCTTTCTTAACTGGTACAATTTAGGCAGGCCTGTATTACTGGTGTATCTCTATTATTATTATGATTATTATTATTATTATTATTATATATATAGTTTGGACGCGTTTGTCTTTTGCTCCTGGATTATTTTCAGCGAGCTCCCATGCCATGGGGGGAGGGTGGGAGGGTGGAGAGGAAGAATGGAGCACAAATAGACTTTCTGTCCTCATCTGGGAATGTTCTGAACAGTTTCCTCATCCTTGAATTGGTCCGATGGTTACGTAGGGGGCTCGAGGGACACTTTTTCATCACTTTTGCGCAGGAAGCTCGACATAGCCGTAGAGATCACTGTGTGCAAATGTCCAGGGTGACTGGAGGGAGGAGTAGACATAGGAATTCGTTCTGGACTGCAGTTCTTCTCCACTCAGTTATGTAGGTTACCTGGCCACATCCCGCTCTCTACTTTGTGTGCATGGTTCCTTCATGCTTCGGAGAGCGGGACGTGGCCTCCTGAGGCTGGATTGTGGCCATACTGATGGGTCTTTTGTTCTGCTGATTCGATTTTTGCAGTCAAAAATGTACACAAATATTTGGAAAACGTTAAGTCACCCAAGCTGATTGGCAGTAGGTAAAAGAGCATTTACAGTCCTGTATTCCAGTCTGGTCAATTAGTACAGGATTTCCAAATGTCAGACCCTCCCTAACCACAGCAATATTCCTTTTCAGTTATTTCTGAGGTGTCCAACATTGTGTTCGGAATAACTTACCCCCTAAAAAGGTGCTTCTGCCAGCAAAACACAGAAGCCCAAACTTTTGGAACAGAAGCTGCCATGCTTTATGCTACCACGATCTAGTTGACTCTGGGGCTTTGCACATAGTGAGGTGATCTCTGTCATGTCGCTAGCTGTGTAAAAATGGCAATAAGCTCCTCTCACAGGTTTGGGGCTCGCCTGCCGCTGTAACTGTCTTTTCAAGGTTGATTCTGATCCATGTAGCAAAGAATATTTATGTGGATGAGGAAGAATAATGGACTGTACAGAAATTAATCTAGTACCTGAACCAAAAAAAAGATTTTTTTTAAAAAAGAGAAGACTGGATCACTGCAATGCAGTTCACTTTGAGCTTTCCATTCCCGATGGATTTAAAGGTTTCTGCCATGTGTATAAAACTAAATTACTTTTAGCTAGCAAGGGTATTCGAGAAGTCCCTTCCCCGCCGTTTTGTCACCAGAGTGCTCTCAAATGGTGAGCTAGTGCAGCTATGTTCGCTCGTGAATGATTCAGGGGGATCTTGGGTGTCTCACCCCAGATCCAGAAGGCAGCAACTTTAAACTCTGCATATGCTTTGGTTTGTGATCAGAGCATGTGGGATTTATGTTTGCACTCAAGTGGCAGAATCCCTTATCTCTTTTTTTTCTCCCCCTTTCCTGTGTTTTTGCTCTGTTCATCTCTAACTCTCCACCTTCCTGTTTTACTGAATACTTAAACCAGTTATCCCTAAAACTTCAAAACTAGTGAACTGCAAGCAGGGAAACTAACAAATGTCCGTCCACCGTTTCTAATGTGTTTTTGACTTTTTTTTATGTTTTATTTTTTTAAAACTAAGCTTGAACCAAAGTCAATTTCTAGCAAGCTGCTGTACTAATGGACTAGTTTGTATAAGTGCAGTTCAGATGCAGAGAGGCGATAGATGCTACTGACAATTTCTTTTTCATTTGTCTTTTGTTTTTATTAATTTTATATAAAAGTTGCTGCTTATTTTTAACCTTTTTTTTTGGTTGGTAATTTGTATTATCCTTGGGGCAGACTCTTAACTTGATTTTGTTTTGTTTGATGTGTAAATAGAATGGCAATGTCAGAGGATTATTGAATCCAACAGGTCCCACCCTCATCCCACCAGTATGGATAAATCTAGATATTTTTGATGTGCCTGATGTCGGTATGACCTCAGGCTACCAAGAAGATCTTTAGGGCTATGAATAATACTGCATACGTGTAAATTACCCACAGTAACAGCTTCAGAGCAGTAAAAGATATAGCTGGGTGAGCTTCAGGGAGGTAGGGAAGAGGTGGAAGAGGAGATGCTGGTACCCACTATGTTGATCTGGAAGCCATCGCGTGGTTATAGTTTCTACCAAAGGGATGCAAGCCCTGTGGGACTTGCATTCAGTGAAGTAAGAGAATGGGGAAAATTGCAGCTATAACATTCATTCTTGAGTCCAAAAGTTTCTACTTACTTTCACACCTGTGCAAAAATATGATTTATCAGGAAGCTTTTTGATAAACGGGGAATACTACTGGTCTTTTTGCCAGTGTATCCTCTAATCCCTAATGGATTTGTGGTAGGGTGGGGGGGAAGAGGGCATGGCCCTTGCATATCTAGGAAACACAAAGGAAAAAGTGGGCCTTAAATCAGCATAAAATCCTCTCTCCAGAGATCAAGGAGACTGTGCCATTAGCTGTCTGAAAGAGTTTTCATGTCCCATTCTTGCTGGTTTGTGGTTGGGAGAGGGTCTTGTTGAGTACATATCTGGAACACTAATACAGCTTGGATGGTTTATTTATTATAAAAATCTGCTTTTTTTCCTGACTACCTTTGCATTGGTCACATGGCTTTGGTGTGAGCACCTTATACCCCCTTTCCCTCCTCCTCTCTACCCTGTCCCTCTCTCCAGGGCCCAGATTCCAGAGAATTTCTTAGCATACCTTTTTCAGAGAGAAACTGGAAACTCCTAATAGCCACATATCTGGAAAGGGCTTGGTTTTCCCTTGCAGAACCCAGCACACATGCCATGGGTTCAGTCACCAGCGTGCTTTGTTGTAACCCCAGTGTGCTCTCCTTTGGCATCCTGAATCATCCCAGGGATCAGCCACAGCTCCTGGGGCCTGCTTGTATCTGCATCCGTGGATGCAGAAGGCAGCCTCCAGAGTTCAGGTAGAAGGCAGAGAGGAGCCTGGCAGCAGGCATGCTTCTGTGCAGTTACAGCACCTGCACTGTTGCCCAACAGGAAAGGAGTATGTGACCACGGACTAGAATTTAGCCAAAGTTTCTGTTTTAAATCATATGATGACTGCAGAAATGGAGGCATCCGAAAGAGACAACAGCAAGTATGGAGCTGGCCAATACAGACCTTTGTCTGAGTTCCTGAGCATTGAAGACTGAGGGTTGTGGAGGTCACAAACTTGCTGACAGAGCCAATGTGTAATTTTGTCAGCACGTTTTCCTTGTTTCTTCCAGAAAAAACATGAAGACTTCTGCGTCTTTGGAAGACTTCTTGTTTCTTCCAAAGAAACTAAGTTACCCCTCTGACTCCAGTCATACTATGCTTGAATAGATGTGATCTTCTGTTACACACTCAAAAGTTTTCATTCGTAATATTCCTTTTAGGGGAAGGTTTTCTCTGAGGACATTAATTTCCAGATAGGCTTCTAGGTCTCTGCTGATAGATTCATGTCAGCCAGGACCAAGAGAAAGTTCCTCATGCATTAGCGAAGGGATAAGAGACTCTTTTCAGAGCAGCAACTCTCATTATTTACAGATGTGTGGGTTGCATTTCATAGTTCCAAACATGCCAAAGAGTATATGCCAAAAAAGAAAAGACCAGAAATTCATATATTTAGATTATGTATATGAGAGTGTGTGTGTGTGTGTATGTGTATATATAATATATATATACATAGGTATATATGTGTATATATGTATTATACACACACACACACACACACACACACACATACACACATATAATATACATATGTATATTATATATAATATACATATATACACACTATATATGTATATTATATACATACACGTGTGTGTGTGTGTATATGTATAGTGTATATATATACACACATTATATATATGTATATATACTATGTACTATGTATAGTATATATACATACATATATATATGCTCTCATATATATAAAGACCCAAATACAGATATCTTCTAAAGGTCTAGAGAAACAATTTAGAAAATGCCTTCAGGTTGGGACATTGTAGGATGATCTTGAAGTTTTTTTTGTGATAGTAGAAGAATTTATTCTTGTTTGGCTTTAGGACAGCTAAACTCCTGAGCATTCACTTACTCTGTAGGATTCACACACAGGATTCATGAGCTGCTCATAAAAGGTACACACAGATATGGCTGCTTAGAAGAGTGGCATTTGTCTATGTGAATCTCCTTTGGAGGATTTCTTTTGTTTCTGAATTACTGTGCAGCATGTGTTAATATAAGTACATTTTATTATGTACCTAAGGGATACTGCATATGTGCATATACTGAGAAGATTGTTGCTAGTAGAGTGTGATTGTTTCATGCTGAAGTACTTGATTTTAGAGAAATTTTTGTCCAGCTCATCGGCTTGTGTCACTTCACTTTTTTGTTTTCCTTTGGATACCTTATGGAGATGCATTATTGCTGCACTGCTTCTTAAAATGCTCTGCATCAATAAGTAGATGTTGAAACACAAGTTAAGTTGGATTGAAAGATTGCAAAAGTTTGAAAATCTGAACTCTGATGAACTCTCCAGGAGCACATGCCCAAAAGTTAGTGGACCTTCATCTTGGAATGTGCTGATGCTCAGTAACTGAATGTCAGTGGAAACAAAAAGGTCAGGCCATCAAGAGGAAGACATATATTCTTACAATTTCATTTGTAGACCTTTTAGAGGATCCAAAACTGCCACTCTGAATTTTATCATGAAATGGACTGGCTGACAAAGAGCCTTTAGCTGAAAATGATATAGATTTGGATGTATTTGGAGTTAGTTACAGCTTGTGAATTCTTGCACCTTTTAGATTAATAATGGGATTGTTGGCATTGAGCAGAAGTAGCTCAGTGCAGAAGTACCTACCCATCTTAGTGCTCAAGAACACATGCTGCCTTGTAGTAGGGTAGCTTGGGCAAGAGCAATCCATTGCTTCTCTATTGCTACCCCTTATTTTCATCTCATATACATTACAGGAATCATTAGGTGCAAACATAATTTTGTGCTTCTGTCCTTTGGTATCCTTCCAACACTTTTAGGACAAACTATTACATTTTATTAAAAAAAACCTTAGAAATAAACAGTTTTGGTCAGGCAAGCAGTAGGAGAGTTGCTATAGGCAGGACATGTTTGAGAAGCTTCTCTGCACACATCCATGCCAAGATTTGAGTGAGTAGTAGAAAACTTCTTCCTTCTCTTGAAACCATAACAATGTTTTGGGTTGTTCTAATGTGTAAGTGTCCTCATCTAGTATAATTTGGCTCATCCTACCTTCCTCCAGTTCTGTTACTGAAGGAGAGAGGAAGGTTAAATCTGGAACTCTGTGATGATCATTTGAGTGTGGCAACATAGACTGAAACAGAAGGTCACTCTTTTTGTTACAAATGGAGCAGAACCAATGTTACAGCTGGAACCATACTATAGGCACACAACATCTGATTTACCTTAGTAGTCGATTGCTGTTTTCTTAAATCAGAATTTACTTATGAAAATCTTGAGAGAGACAAGTAGCATTTCCAGATCACTAGGTTGTTTCGGGACAGGCAAAAAATATACTGTGTTTATTCCAAGCAGACTAGTTTTAAGTCAGTGATTTAAAACATAGATCAATTTATTGTCAAGTTAACTCTATAACAATATTTCTTTTGTCCCTCCAACAGTTAAATGATACTTAATCATGATGCATGGGAACATTTGTTGGATGTTCACATGAATATTGAATAGAGTGAAATGTTACCAGGAGAATAACAAATCTACTGACCCCCTCACACTGGATTTATGGTTGTCAGTCTTCATGTAGCCTACTTAAATTTTTTATATATCTGTAACAATACCTCTTCCTGCTGCTCCCTCCCTTTGCAAATGCTAGAGCAATACAGCTTTCAAGATAACCTAATTGCAGAGGTTCTGCTTTCTTCAGTTGTTAAATCTAACAGCAGTTAGATTTAACAACTGAAGAACTGCCGATAATTTTTCCCATCTTTCCAGTGGGAACACCCCTGGAATAGTTTAAAGATTTTCTGAGAGGAGCCTTTCCTGTGAAAAGCACTGCAACCTCAACCTTTCTTTTGTGTGTATGCAGTTCATTCAGAGAGTTTTTTTTAGGGCTGTAGAATTGTAGACACTGTAAAACAATGCAGATCTGTTAACTTGACTCATGGTGTGCAATTTCTTAAAATATTCATATCGTTCACTCCTGATTCAGAGCAGGATATAATTCCCTCTCTGTCACTGAAAGTGGTTTCAGCCCTTCAGAGCAAGGAAAAGAGGAAAATCCCGTACTTACATATCTTTACAAAGAAATATACTAATGCATGAAAAAGGACTTAAATCCTTTTTCGGGATGTGTATCATCGTTCAGTCTGCCTCACACTTCCCTTAGTACCCTCAGTGTGGGCAAGTGCGCTGAGCCTTTACCCCCATGGGATGCTGTCAGAAGTGTGTTACCAAGATTGCACTGGAACTACCAGTAATTTCATGACAGAAGAAGGGAGAAGATGCCATTTCGTTGAGCAGATAAATAAGGTCAGGAAGTAGAATGTATCAGGTACTTCTTTCCTGGCCCTTTTGCTGTTATCAGAGCAACTATCAGGCTTTACCTGGGGGCAGCTTTTAGTTGCTAAGAACCAAGTTGGTAACTGGAGGGATCTGGGCCTCCCCTTCTCCTCCCCCTCTCTCCTTTTCCCTTGCCCTGTCTGTCCTCAGTGAAAGGTAGCACCGTACAGCTCTGAGAACAATACTCATGGGTAGCAGCAGGCTTCTGGCACCTTCATAAAATACCTCAGCATAGCTTAGCATTGTCGCAGAACTGGTTTTAAACTGAAAAAATCAGAAGAGAAAAGCAAACTTTATAAATAGTGGAGATAATTCTAGCTGTAGAGTTTAGTTGAACTGATGTTTATTATGATTGATAAACATGATTATGCTGTATGTATTTGAGATCCTGTTTATAGGTTACAACTTTATAGGGTTGGGTGGGGGTGGGTGGATGTTGAGGGGCAGAGAAAGGGGGTTGACTGTGTTAGAAGGAAAATGTTTGCTCATGAATTTTTTTCCTTGTATCTGTCTTGCCAAAGGAAACATTTTGTCGCTCCTGGGTTTGGGATTGTTGTTTGGTTGGTTTATCTGTGGTCTAATCTGCAGCACAGCACGTGGTGGCATGCAGGTTACTGATTGGGTTGCTGTTCAGGGTCCTTTCGAGTGTGCGCACACTTCCCTCCCTCTTGGCCTTTCCTTATCCTTCACTGGGATGTCAAGATTAGGCAATGTGTATATGGGAAGCTCGAGGGAAAGAAGATGGCTATTTTGGGTTAGAATCAACCTAGGTGTAATTCCATTTCAGTCAGTCGAGTTGCACCAGAGCTGAACTGGGTCCATTGCGTTTAACTCTGGGGGAAGGGAGGGAGAAGAAGGGTTGTCGCATCTTAAATCTATCTGGGAGAGCAAAAGTGAAACAGGTTCCTTTTATCCCCCTTGTCTTGTTACTGAATGTAGGGCTTGTAGTGCTTGATAATAGGTAGAAAACTTTTTAAAACACTTCCTTTTCTAATAGCAATGCTAATCCTGTCTAGACCAAAAACTATGAAAGAAAAACCAAACAGAGAAGCGAAAGCTCACCTGCTCCTACCACCTGGCTGGTATGCCTGCAAGGGTTGAAATACTGTGAGACAGTCATGGGAGAGGGGAGCTTGGAGGGGTTGTGTGCAGAGGGAGAGAGCTGCTCTCCCGGCGTGTTGTGGCTCCGCGTTGGGGTGGCAGTAGCAGAAGGAAGAGCGAGTGTTACCTTGGGGGGGCACCACAGCCCCTGCCTCTGGACCCAGGGCTCCCTCCTCAGTCCCTTCAAGGCTTATGGAATGGGGGAAGAGGGATGTGTGTGTGCGTGTGAGTGCGCGCGCGGGTGTGCATGTGTGTGGTGATCGAAGGAGCTCGATTCCATTGGGATGGGAGAATTCCCAGTGGCCTCGTAAAGAACCAAAGGCACTGATAAGTTGTCAGCTCTGCTGTTTTCAGAGCGGGTAAGAGGAAAAACTGGGTGGTTTTTTTGAGCTTTGGGTCAGTGTCCCTTTCTGTAAGGACCTCATCTCTTGTGGGTACCCCCACCTTTTCTGCATAGAGTGCTTTGGCTCTGTGAAGTCGAACTGTGTGTGGGGCTTGCCCAGTGCTGCAGGTCTTGGCCTGATGTTGGGGTACAGTCAGGGAAAACTGTTTCTTTCCTTCGAATGTGGAAGCAGTGTAGTCCAAGGTCAGAGTCCGTTCAACAGCTTTGCATAGGGTCTTTCTCCTAAAGGTGAGGGACCTTGAAGACTCCTTTCTTTACTCCCAAAGTAGCCTTGTACATTTTCATGTATCGTGCTATTGGGCTGAGTTGTTTTATCAGTGAACTTGGTGAGCTCTTGTGAAGAAAAGGAGGGAGGAAGGGGAAGACGGATCATCCAGCTCCTCTTCCTCCAGACACCGATCGGTTGCAGAACTTCACTGAAAGCTTTACTAATAGAATTGTTGTTCTGACATTATGTAAAAGTGGTATTAATATTGTGTGACTTTTCAAAGAGCTAGTTAGATTTATAGGTAGGTAATAGGGATATTGAAGAAATGACTTCTCAAAGAAAAGAGCACTTGGAACAAAAGAAGTGGAAAACAAGGTGTGCTTTAAGGAAAAAAAATCTGAGGAAGGAAATGAAACAGCTTGTGGGAGGCGAGGGAAGATGATACCCTTTGGCGTTCCTGAAGTGCTGCTGAGGCTCAGCCCCAGGACTGGAGCACACCCCCGCTGCCTTATCTCACCTCTACCAAACAGGACATTGTCAAGTAGCTCAGACCAAAACGTTGATCTGTCTTAAAACTGTTTCAGTCTGCCGGTGAATGTTTTCCTGCAGAGCTTTGCATACAACTGTAAAATATTTAATTTCCCAAGTTAGCTTTCTCTTTCCTCCGAAAACTGTCCATTGTGGGCCGACTCCAGGATTCATACTGCCTTTGCGGAATTTTGTAGCAGTAGCTACCGAAGCCCTGTTCTCTGAGTGTGATAGCACGGTGTGCGGGTAAAGCTGCGGTGCTATAGGAACGTGGAGTTATCGAAACAGAAGGGATCCCAAGATGCTGGAAGCCGCGTGCCAGCGGCTCAGTCCCAGAGGGCGCACCACCCCCTTGTAACCCAATTTGAGAACGAGAGCACCTGTGACAGTGTCCTGAGAACAAGGCAGTGAAGACCAACACTCGTAGCTCTTTCCCCGTTCGCTCTCCATGTGTTGGCCTCTGCTCCCCGCACTCCTTGCGCCCAAGAGAGTCGGAGGGATGCGAGAGCGCTCAAGGTCAGCCCTGCTCCCTGTGGATCCGCCGGGCGCTGGGCTGGGCCTGCCTTGGAGCTGGGAGAGGAAGGCATCGCTGCGGAGCTGCCCACAGGCTGCTGGAAGAGGCCTGGCGCCTGCAGCGCCGCCCGTAGGAGGGGAGCGCGCGGCAGCGCCCTCGTCGCTGCCAGTGCCGTTGTTCCATTTCCTTCCTCTGTGGTAGTGTCTAAGGCTAGGTGTGAGTAGGTGTGGGGTGTTTATCCGCCACAGGTACAGGAGCTGTCGTATACCTCATTTCTAACTCGTAACCGAGTAACTTGCTTTAACTTTCTCCAAACCCTACAGAGTTGCCAAGTCTGCCCTCCCTCCTTTGATCAACACTGAACTCTGGCCTATAGCGCCCCGTGACCTGCAACCTGGGGAGTGACCCCCTAACGCCTCTGAATGTCGCTGCTTAAAAGCTACTGCAAAGTGAGGGCAAATTGCAATCTTATCTTATTTCCTTTGGTAACAAGGGGTCCTCTTGAGTAGTCTGTGAATATCCGTCCCCCTCCCCTCCGCACTGCCTTTCCCACCCTGTGGGAGCTGCCCCGGGCTACGCCACGCTCCCGGGCCTGGAGTTTCTCCCAGCCCAGTGCTGCGTACCGCATGCTACTCGCTTTCATTAACATGACCAAAAAAGAAAAAAAAAGAAAAACCTCCAAATATTTAATTTTGTCCTTTATTATTTGACAATCCTGTATCCCTTTCCCGCTGCCCAGCCTGACCAGAAGCTGCGCCCTTAACCCATTCCATCTTTATGTTGAATGTAGTTTCCCCCACCCCATGGGAAAGAGAAGCTGTCAGGTCACGGTGGCTGCTATAAGTCGGGAGGGGGCGGTTTCTTTGTTTTGTTTTGTTCTTTTAAAATTTCCAGCCAAAACCAAAGATTTCCTAATGATTGTATAAACTCAAAACAAACAAACAAACCAAAGACAAAGGGCGTCTTCAACACCAAGCCCACCTGTGAGGCCGGCTGGTGGCAGTGGCAGGGAGAGGGCCCTGTGGGGAGGCCACCCCTGCCGCCATGGCGGTGGTGGGGCCTAGGCCAGGGCCTGGGCCAAGGCCTCGGCTCAGGCCGGGGTGCGGGTGCTGGCAGGGGGCTTCGCAGGCGGGTTGAGGAGCTGAAGACACGGGTGCAGGATTGGCTGCTCTGCTGGGTGCTTGAACCCTCTGGGGGCTGGGTGATGTTGATTAATACACGCTGAGGTGCACTTCTGAGCTTCCCCCCTCCCCGCCACTGCTTGGAAGAGACTGTCCTGTTGTGAGAGATCCCTGAGAGGCGAAGAAGCTTTTCATTTCTCCTCTAGCTCCTTTTTTTCTATATTTCATTTCTTTTTGCAGCACCACTGTGCAACTATGCATTGTATTTCTCAACCTTTTATGCTAGGTAGATGCCTGTGACTTTTTAACTTTTGGGGGGGGGATTGCAAATGGAGGAACTTTTTACATGGATCTTTTTAATCTCAGTTGATTGGGGGGTGTTTGGTTCTAGGGTCATACAAGCTCTATCCCAAAGCAAAATCCAAATGTTAATATTATTAGCCTGATGCAGATACCAAAGATAATTTCTTTCCTGCAGAACCTTAGACTTGTGTATTAAGTACGATTACCCAGCACTTGCATTAGTCTAACCTCAGTAATTCCAAAGCTTAGATGTATATTTTGGTATATTTCTGGGATATTAAAAAATTGTCGTTTAAATTCTTGTTTGTTTCAGTGTAATGCTCTTAAAGTCATAGCATGAAGATAACTGAACTTGTCCTATTCTTAGTAGTTTGAAATAATAGTATTTTTGTATGTTTTGGGTGTGTCTATGTATGTATTAACATAACAGTTTTCACTGCCTAGGTGTTCATAAATAAAACTACTAAGGGTTTTTAAAGTGTACATAATATTCCATGAAGAATTTCCACCAGACCGCCAATTTGGATCACATTTTCACTGACGGCCGCTCCCAACTGGGATTCTTTCTTTCTTTTTTAAAGAGACAGCATATTCTTTTCTTTTTCTTCTTCTTTTCTTTCTTCTTATTGACCTGAAGTCTTTCTCAGAGTAGAAGAGTTTTCACTAATTTGAAGGATGGGCCAGAGAAAAAAGTAGCTTAAATTTCATTAAAAAAAAGAACAACAATAATAGGCTACATGTTAGGTTTCAAAGTCTTTTTCTGTGAAGAATTGAGGCTTAAAAATCAAGTCCTTTCTTCTAAATCTGGGAAGAGGTTTCAAAGAGATGATGATTTATGGTGAGCGCAGTGTCTGCGCCAGTGTGTTTTCTTTCCTAAACGAGACAAACTTTCCGTTCAACTGCCCTCTGCAACTGCCTCGGAGCGCTGCCTTGGAGCTGCGCTTTTCTCTTGCCCTTCCTCACGTCCTGCGTTTATGCACTTCAGGTCAGCAGAACACTTGAAATCAAGGGCCATATGGGAGTAGCTGCACCCAGACAAAACACATTCTTCTTGAGAATGAAATGTGAACGTCCCGCACATTTCAAAGCCTCGCTGTTCACATTGGGGGCGAGGAAGAAGGCAAAATGCTGTCTCTTTAAAGATGCCCTTTATTATTATTTTCCCAGTGGTTGCCTACAGATAGCTGCAGGCATTGAGAGATTGTGTAGATTACAGTAAATCAGGATGAAAAGGTAGATTTTGTGTAGATGCATTTGTCTGCTGTAATTTTTTATATATATTAAACTTACTGTAATTGTACAGTTCATTTCTGTTGTAAACATCATTAAACCATTTTCCAAGTGTTTTAACATGTATGCACTTGTTTGTGATTTTTTAAAATGTGTCAGGGAAGGAAGGATATTTCTCCTTCCCACTAATCAAACTGGGCCGTAAGACTTTTCTTTCATGCTCTTTGTCGTGCCAAAAGGGTCTAGTTTTTTTGCACTCCACTAGAAGCTTTATTGTTCCACTATTTCTGTGTTATCAACTCCTCTTCTAAAAGAAAATCAACAGCCTTGGTGCCTTCCTGAACGTAAAGTGAAGACGTGGGCTGCACCAGCGGTGAGTTCCCCCAAACAACTAGATTGGATGCCTTTTATGATCAATATTCATGTGCATCTTGAGAGTCTTTTTTCCTCTGTCTTCCTCCTCAGTTTTTATGTTTGAAGAGCGTCTCCAGCAGGTCAAGAGAGGGGATCATCCCCCTCTACTCAGCCCTGGTGAGGCCACATCTGGAGACTGTGTCCAGTTCTGGGCTCCCCAGTACAAGAG
>JAUBOD010000165.1:717506-727928 GCA_032353885.1 Nothura maculosa
CAAAGATAGCTACATAAATGCAAGATTTACTTCAGGACACCCAACAGCAGCACTGCAGTCCCTATAGCGTAGACTGCTTGCAAGAAGGCTTCTCCGT
The DNA here is from genome assembly GCA_032353885.1 of Nothura maculosa. Lineage (NCBI taxonomy): Eukaryota > Metazoa > Chordata > Aves > Tinamiformes > Tinamidae > Nothura > Nothura maculosa. The sequence continues at coordinate 717,604 of JAUBOD010000165.1, forward strand.
TGTCCTCAGTGAAGGCCATACTAGCAAAGCTTGGTATAGGGCAGTGAAATCGTTAACTTGTCTTTCAGCGGCAGTGGCAGCAGCAGATTATGAGGCAGGAAGAAGGTTAAACTGGCCCTGACGGCTGAGGCACCTCTCCGCTACGCACGTATCGGGGAGGATGAGGTGCTCCCGTCGCTCTTGGTCCCCTGCCGCTGACCCATTTTGCACACAGCCATTCATGTGACACCCTGTCACTGCCAGAAGAGTAGCTCAGGGAGAGCACCGAGTAAACAGAAAGGTAAATTAAGGGTTTAGTTTAATATTCATTCCCTGCATATATTTTTCCTCAGCATTTCTCACCAAAGCTTAGCCTCTTTCTCTGAAAAAGACTCTGAATGCTGAGCATTCACAGACCTGATAGAAAAGAGCCAGGGGAATACCCCTTAATGGAAATATCCCAACATGAATGCATGCTGAGGACCTTCATGGAGGCTTTCAGCTCCTGGCCTCTGGACGACAGCAAAGATCAGCTCCACAGAGACCTGCATATGCCCTTTGAGGAAGAAGGAACCACTTCACGCTCCGCTGAAATATTTCTCCTTTAATTTGGGTGCTTTCACATTTTAATAGCATGTAGCAACCATACACCTGAAATTTAAAAGGCTAATTAAAACATGGTTAGGGAAAAAGGGCATTAATCATGGAGGAACCAGTGGTCATGGCTTGCGGTCGCCATTAGCTGATGAGGTCGGCACTGCTCTGCCAACTTCCAAAATGGTGGCTGCTCAGCCCCCATCACCACTTGCTCCTATAAAGCACCTGAAGGGCTAGAACCAATTTTAGAAAACCTTACCTGAGATAGCACTGCAACGTAAAAAATAAAAGAATAAAAATCTTCTGTGATGCACCTTCTTGTATATAGGTGGGAAATGACAAAGAGATTTACAAAGAGATTTTATAGAGATTTTTGACTGAATTAAGGGCTGCTACAAATATGTTAAAAAGCAATGCATTCCCATGTGAAAAACTGCAAGAGCATCCTTATCACTGATGACCTCTAGCCAGTGTCTTAAAGGCAGCAAAATAAAGGATAACAAAAAAAAATGTATTTTAACACTCAGAAATGTTCAAGTGCTCTCAAAATCTCAAGCACGAGGAGTTCCTATCTCCTTAATTGCTTCTCTTTGGAGAAACAGACTTATGGATAAAGCAAAGCAAACAGAGAGATGCTCCCCGCTTTCCAAAAGCTCTCATCATAAAGGAAATTTCCTGTATATTTACAGTAAGAGTTTGAACCTTCCTACATTGACTGACATCAAAGTTAAATAGCATGCTTTAAGCCTAGCTACACTGCACATAGCTAATACTAATATTTATCAAATTAATTCCAGCATTCCATTCAATAGAACCAATAAAGTGTCCCTCTCTGTCACCACTGATAAAGGAAAACATTTAAACTAGATATCTGTTAGCCACCACACTATTTTTGGGTATAGTAAGTAAACAATTTCCAGACATGTCTGATATCTGTTGTGGCAGTCCATTCTTATTGTATTAACTATATATACTTTTTTTGATTTTTATAATGCCTCATAATATTCATAATAACTACAGGGCTGAAAGTGAATGTGACTGCTTCCAAACAAAGCTATCTAAAATAAGTAAGAATACAAAATTTAAGAATATAGTAGTGCAGAATTAGGGAAAAAATAATTCACAATTTCTGTTAAGTATAATATTAATATTAAAATTACATTGTATGTAACAGAAAATCCTCAGCACTGAAAGCTTTCTGCAAGAGCATGTATTTTTTACAGCTTTAATTTTTTTGCAATGTTATCTCATATTGACAGACTAAGTAACCACACTGTATTTAAACTGTGGAGTCACAAAAACATGGCATTCTTTTTCAAATGCTGCTGAACTTCAGAGTTCATTTGCCAGCAATCATTACAGACAACTTTGCACTTTGCAAAGCGTTGGTGATCCACAGCAATACTCTGGGTCAGCAAGTCTAAAAATCATGGGCCAAATGCCGCACTCCTTCTATCCAGACAGTCTCCATTGACTCCTGAAGGCTCTCCATGACAAAGCAAATCAGTTCATATTTTCTGTGCTGGAAAAAGGATAGGATGAAGATGCAGAACAGAAAGGACCCTGAGACTTCATATCATTCATGAATGTTTCAGCCTCAAAGAGACAGAAGAGGAAAGTGTTTGCAAATTCACACATGGAGATTTTTAGAAAACTTTTTTTTTTTGAAATAAGGAAAATGAAAGATGTGCAGTATTCTAGAGTAACAGTCAATCCACCAGAGTGAGTACTAGAGCTTGATGTCAGCTCACCAAGAATACTGCAGGAACTAATATTTTCACACTGTCAGACATATATGGTCACAGTAATGCCACTTCCAAGGCTGGTCTGCATTTGCATTAAATCAAGAACAAGTTGAATTGTAAGAACATAAGATCAGCATGAGTAGGAAAAAAAACACAGCTAAGCAAATCATATTGATTTAGAGTCTCTGTCTTATATCCCTAGTTACAAACAACCTTTTTTCTCCTGCAGTTTTTTTCCCCATACAAGTTAAAAGCCCCGGCATCCCTGAGCATGCCCTATCCCTTGTCCTGCTCTCCTGGCAGGTCTCCAAACTCTCAGCCTGGACCAGGTGCCTTTACTGAAGAGGGAACCAGCCAATCCAACAACCCCTCTCCAGAGCTCCCATGGTCACTGAGGGGGCACAAGCAGGTTCTCCACCCAGCCCCTAACTTGGTGAAACCTGGGAATTGAGCTGGCTTTGAGGACTTGAACCCTTCCATTGCACTGTGTGGAAGGTGGCAGCAATGAAGAGCTGGATTGCGCTGGATTCCTCAGCAAGCTGGTCTGGCCAGCGGAGCACCTTGAATGCTATGACCTCCAGCACTGACCTCAGTTGGGAGGCCTGAACTCCCAACTGGCTTCCTTCCATTTAATCGTGTTTTCTTAACTCAGGAAAGTCCCTTTCAGCCCATGGCTGGACCAAACAGGGCTTACACAATGATACACCTTCAAGTTTTACTGCACACACCTAAAACATCCACTTAAAGTGGGGTGTTACAGACATGTGAATTCCCTCTGCTCAAACTCATTCTGTAACTGCAGAATTGCGAATTGCATTAGCACTACACTGATCTAGTCTCTTGCTAAACACATAAAATACCTCTCTTTCAAGGTCTTTACTGTCATTTCTAAAATGGATAAAAAATTTCAAAATTACATTTACAACATCCACCATCCTCACTCTCATCCCCCTCAAGAAGCCTTACTGGGAACCCCCTGCGATGTTCAAATAGATAAAAACACTGTCTGGAAACGTGCTTTTCTTCACTCTCTGTGCAGCTGAGGTGGAATTAGAATAAGTAAGAGATTTGAACTATCTCATTTTTTCATTGTGCCCAGCGCATAATTAAGCTTTATATGAATTAGAGTTTTATTTCGTGCAAAGCCAAGCACAGTTACAAACTGATGGATGAGGGTGAAAGACTGCCAAAAATCACAGGATTTGAGCTTTCTCCTAAACGTGACAAGGACACCTACAGTTGTATTTGCTTTTGTCACACACTCTCCATGAAAATCCTTCTTCTGCTATTATCCATTAAAGATTCGTCTTGCTATGGAATTGTTTACCATAGACTGTAGTAATTAAAATATGTAACACAAAGCTGGCTTGCCCAGGTAACACCTTGGCGTGTACAGAACAAAACAGTGTTTTTTCTTAATGCATTTTTCTCCTGAGATTAACTCTGATTAATCTGTATTTCATTCACATCTGCACTCAGTGTATATTCCTTGTTCAATACAGAGAAAGAAGAAGTTATTAGGGACAAATGCTCAGATGCTTCCCAGTAGCCTCATTGGCCCCCTGGGAGTTTCTTGCATATGCAAATATAGAATTAATCCCATTAAGCAGAGTGTTATCCCCCCAAATTAGCTATTAGATGCACATTAATTATTTCAGTCTGCTTCTTGAAAACCATTCATAGAAGTTACCCTGTTTTTACAGACAAAATACTAAAGCTATTCAAATCGATGGCATTTTCCCCACCTAAGAGGATTATATTCAAGCTTATCTCATCCAAATGGAACAAGAAACACAAGTGAATGTAAATAAATGTCCCAGTTTCTTTCCAACCAACAGTCAGATTTTATGCTGCGGTCAATTCACTCTCGACACCATTGATTTCAAGGGAAGTTAGCACAGGTCATTTACTTTAAAGAGTGATTTCATCTCAAAGCAGATATGTACATGTATTCAAGGCAATGCCAAAAATAAAAATAAAATATAATAAAACAAAAACTGCAGCAATAAACAGATAAACAATAACAATTAAAAGCTATATGCAAATGTTATCTCTAATATAATATTCGTAATACATGTCTGTTCAGAGAAAAGTTTGATTTTTTCCCTTACTACAAGCAAAGAGCTTTGTGATGTTAAGCACTATTTCTTGTGTCCATATGTTGTATTCATAGAGGCATTTACAGTAGATAAAAAAGTTTTTATACTGGAAATTTCAAATAAAAAAATCAAGATTACAAAAATCTTTACTTTTTAAAAACTTAGATTTACTGTATTCTTCCCCGTTTTCAGAGTAATTTTATATTGTTCTTTGGCAGATTGTTTTTACCCATCTGCACTTCAGACATCAGCAAAAAAATAGTTGCCAGTGAATCCTTCACTTTAAACAGCATTCCTTTTTCACCCCAAAGTGCCTATTTCTATTGCATTAACAGAAATTATTGGTGGTCTCCTCAGGAGAGCTCCATTAAAAGAGCTACATTGGAATGATTTATTAAAAGGTGAAAAATAGCAGGAGGGCACCGACGGTTCAGCTCATTGCAGAGGACCACACATCTACCCAGCTCTCCAAAGAGTTTCATTGAGGTTGATCCCAATGCACATAAGACGCAAGGTCTGGAGAAAACAAAGGCAATGTGCACGGAGAAAAAGAGCTGTGATTTTATGCAGTTCTTTTTAAATCATTATTTATTTGATATGATTTAGAAGAGAAAACTAGCTCATAAAAATGGAGTGGGGAGGACTGCACTGTATCTACATCATTTTAGTCCATTTTCAGTTTAGACATGAAGCAAGAAATTACTACCTAACAGCTTCCATATAGTCACCTCAAATTTTCACTTTCAAATATGATAGCCCCCATGGTCACACGGTATTTTCCTATCTCCACTTAAATACATATGTGTGTATATGAACGCATGCACACACGTCTGTGTGTGTGTATATATATAGATATATATGTGCAAAAATTATTTTAAATAGAAAGATGCATCCCATGCCATATGTTGGTAAAAACACTCCAGAGAAATGATGACCAAAACTGCAATAACTTAGAACAATTTTATTCTATTAAGCTAGTTCTGTAAGCCTCCTAAAGCTGACCTTCTGTGTTGTAAGCCTCATTCTTTTGCACTGTCTCACTGTAATGCATCCCAGTTTCACTGGTTTATGATCAAAATAATCCATAGTGTCTAAAAATAGGCTAGACCCCCCTGGACAGCGAAAGCTTCGGATCAGGTATTTTATTATAGCACACTAACAATCAGTGATACTGATTTACTGCCTTGGTAAAAATATTCTCTTTCTTCTGCGTTACATATCAAGCACTATTATAATATTGGTAGCTCAGAAGGAAAAAAAAAACACATACCAAATACCATATAAAAGTATTAGACATTCTCCAGGGACAGTAGGAATAACAGTTTTACAGTGAGATTTACAAACTCGATAAAACTAGGTAAAGTATCAAACTCAAAATCCTGCTTCACTGGAAATTCCTGCCTGACCATGGCTTAGAAATGTCCTCCAGATTAGCTGCTCAAAGATTAGAATTTTGTATTTTTTAAGGGACTACACGAAAATCTGCAGACAGTTTTGCTACCGGCAGATAACCAAATACCTATATTGGAATTTGTCCTTATCTAGCTAATTTGTAATACAAGACATAACTGAGTGAATAAGATAAAAATCTTATTTCAAAGTTAGTAGTAATAGTGTCAGTGAGTTAAATGTTAAAAACTGAATTAATCTATAATATGAATTTATCCAAGCAGATTACACATTTCTAGCAAGCAGATTACACATTTCTAGTGAACAGATTACATTTGCCAGTTTGCACACAGACTTGCTTTTATGGAAGATCATATATTTCTCTTCTGCAGTTTACTGGAAATGCTGGGTAAGTGAACAGTGAAGTCCAAGAAGAATACAAACAGTTTAAATTTTACCATCCATGCATTGACTTGTGAGTGCTGGAATCGACAATACAAGTTCAAAATTATTAACAAATGTGGGTCACATTTTGAATTCTTTCAAATATCGATTACCACCAAAATGTTTGGTGTGTGATCTGGTATAATCAAAATCAATGTGTGCCATCTTTTAATGGAAAAAATGTATTGCTATTTTATCCAAGACTTATTCACTTTTCAACCAATGGAGCAAAATACATATATGTTTTAGTCATGCATTCTATTTTATTTTTATTGTTGAGCGAAAGGGTAAAAGTTTTACAGTCTGCTCATAAGTGTCATGAACAGTTTGGCCTTTCTGTCATTTCTTTCTGAGTTCTTCAACTTGCAAAAGCAACTCTAAGTCAAAAGAGACGAATCCTAACAGTTTCTATAAAATCATGTTTGAGTTTATCTAAAAGACTTACTTTGCAACCTTATTAGGTTACACAGGAAATCTACAGGCAAGAGTTGAGGTGAGATACCTTTGTAAAATCAGAAAGGTCCTGCTGAAATAACTGATGCACAAACTTTCTAAGTATTTGCAAAAGGTTGAGAAATAGTACGCTTTATTTAGAGAGTCTTAATGGTGAAAAAGACCCTGAATGCTACAACACTAGGTAGGTTATTTTCCGTTGTTATTTACAGACTGTGCAGTTTTCTGTCCTATTTTTTAAAATTACTCTGTGCCATGAAGAGTTAGACAAATTGAACTTCTAAACATGAAGTTTGCACTTAAATGGTGCTCTCAGTGCTCATCAGCACAGTTTAGGAAAAGACGCAAAATATACAAGCAGTGAAATCAAGCAAGAACACAGCTTGGTGCTTGCCATCTGCTCTGCACACTGCATGTTAGACCCTCTCTAAGCTGGTTTTAATAATAGCTTTATCGCTATAGTTAAGTAGAAAATGACTTCATTGTTACCCTCTGCAGCTGGACAAATAATATCGATACCTCGTACCTATGCAACCTGCTCCCCTCTATGTTACAGCTTTCCATCCTGATCATTAGTTGTCCTTTCACTAGATTTCTTTCCATGTTAGCAAAGACACATTTCTCTCTGTAGGCACTATATCACGTTAACAAAATTTCTTTGCCTTTAGATCTACTACACTCCAGATGCGCTGTACTTGGATCAGGAAGCATCAGATCCATGTTTCAGTGTGGACCATATCAAATCAGAGCTTGATGCCGTAGCTGCAGAAAGCCGAACACATTTTCTTGCTTCAACCCCTTGTATTTCCGTCACAGTTCAGCCTTAGAAAATCCTCATCGTTTTCAGTGGAAGGAGGCTCTTCCTGGCCAGCTCCAGGACATCAGCAGGCTGGCCGTGGCATTTCGGGAATGGGCTTCCCAAGGTGCCAATGCTTTTCTGTTTGCTTTTTCCTTCCCACAGGCACAAGTCCAGTTGCTGAGGAGTCTGCTCCCTGCGCCTGCCCATCTCTGCTGCTGTCTGACTTGTTGCACTTGCACAACATAAGCTGGTTGCTGCTTTTAGAAATCTCCATCCTCTTCATTGATAAGGACAGGTAACTATCAGTAAGCCAAGTTTATTTTTTCTATTTGTTTCTTCATCCTTTCTTCTTTTCTTCCTTGCTCAAGATTTATGCTAAAATTTGCATAAGATTTAGGTATATTACTGTATTTCTGAAAAAAACAGCTGAGAAGCTGGTGACGAAACAGCTTGAAGATCCCTTTTACCCAGTACACAGAGTGAATCACAAGCAGCCCCATTTGCTTGTCTGACACCCAGGCGCAACAGTCGCGATACCCCTGACCACCGAGTCCCTTTCACATAGGAACTGCAGCAAGTAAACAGACCCATACTCATGGTCCCCTACTTAGGCACAGCCCCAGCCCCTTTGAAGCCTGAAGCGAGACATTCCGCTTTCCTCAGATACTAATCTACCCCCCTACACACCCGCCCCAGCAAACACACATCTGAGACTTGGTTAGCAAAGCCAGGCAATACCAGGTGCACCTGAGAAAGCACTTGCTCAGAGTAGCTGAAAGCTGCAGGAACCAAGCTAGAAATTGTTACTGCAAAATAAAGTAAATGGAGAACTTACTTTGTAAGAACTTAAGTCTTTGTAATTTGAGGGCTCTTGAGGCTCTCTTTTTGCAGGAGGGAATGCAAAATGAAATAATGGACCAAAACAGGGCAACCTGTATGTAGCATTTTCCTTAAATCTGAGTTGCAGCCTTTTCACAACCTTAGTATTCAGGACTCTGGGGGGAGATGAGGGCAAACAACAGACCCTCTGAGAAAAGCCAAGCATTATCTGATCGGTAAACCCACTGACGCAAGAAACAGCAGTAACTTCTGAGCTCCATCCCGCCTCTGCTGACTGCTAGACACTGGAGAAAGACTGCTCGGGTTTTCAGCAAAGTAAATACAGGCATGGCGCCAACCCCACTACAGAGCACAGCACATCACACACAGGGACGAGCTTTCCTTTGAAGTCGCTGCCTCCAAAGGAAGCCCTTTGACACCCCGGAGGCAAGACACAGGTGATGTAATCTTACACACCAACGCTTTAAAAAAAAAAACCATGGGGGTGGCAAGGGGTTGTGTGTTTTGAAATACACGGCTGTGTGTGCAGGAGTTGTTCCACACATCCACGAAACAAAATACCCCAGAGAGCAGGGCAGAAAGGCCTGAAAACAGTATGCTGGTATATGACATCATGGACTCTCCTGCCTGAGCTGGAGGAGTCAGCTCTTGGTGCATCCCAGAGCCTGGACAAGAAACCAAAACTAATGTTGGCAAGAAACCCCAAGTGTTTTCCAACATCTCCACAAATCTTGGAAATGAACCACCAACTAAATGGCTGTTCAAGGTGTGCTCAACTAAATGATCACGCCTTGCAACAGCCAGACCAGAGTTTAACAGTACAGTGCAAGTACAAATATTGCCAAAATGGCTAATAAAAAAAACCCAGAGAACTACTGAACACAGGTAAAGCTGCAAGAAAAAGCTGCAATAATTCAATATATTCATTTTTAAAGGCAAAATATAGATCTCTCTTTCAGAAGAAGGCCTTTCCTGTGGAAGTGGAAATTGAAACTTCTGGAGGGGATAACATATTCGCCTCAGCGCAGAGTGACCACTAATACACAATGCACGTTTTTCTAAGAGGCACGCAGAATTGCTACAACAAGTTTTTGAGTATTTCTTGCCAACTCCCACTCCTCCCAAAAGAGCAACTGAAAGGTCTCAATTTGAATAACTGACTTTAGGAGATTTAGGGAAAAATAAGTCAAGTTATTATGCCCAAGAGCAGAACTCTGTTTGTGTAGGTAGAGCATGTGGTATTACCTCTTGTGAGCAAGCAACAACAGTTGTACCAATTTTTAGAATGCAAGAGTGAAACTCAGCTTCCTACATTCACCCTAAATGCTGTAATTTAGAAGACAGAATAAACATCCAGAAGTTTTAACTTCTAGTCTTACAAGCTTAGTAGATGATAGCTTTCTCATAAGAAGTGAGGATTATTACAAACCTATCCTAGGTTTATTACAAAGTTTGAGACAGTTCAAAGATCTGTGACATTTTAGGACTTCTGCTACTAGCTTCAATCAGAAAAACACAAGCATTAGAAGTATTTCTAAGAAAAGGCTTCAAGTTCTTTGTTTAATCCAAAAGATTAAGCAAAAGTTAAGCAAAGGCTTAATCAAAAAGATTAAATCATCGCATCCTAAGCACATGAGAGTTGCAATAAAAAAGGGAAAATAATCTACACCAAACTTGAGTTAAATGTCTGGAATTTAAAATGGTCTCTTTTTCCTTCTCCCCATTGCTTTGCGTGCATCTTCTCTCAGAGCAATGTAAAGACCCCTGTAACTACTACTGATGTCAGTGACAGAGGTGCTGAAGGAAACACAGATATAGAACAGGATCCTGCTGAGAGATCGCTATCTAGAACTGTATGATGGTCCAAATCACTGGTATTACTTAGTTTAAAATAATGTGTTCCCACTTTCTCTTCACACAGGCACAACATGCTTGCCCACTATCCCTTTCCCATGCACATACTCACATGCAATACCACCA
>JAUBOD010000165.1:728028-740045 GCA_032353885.1 Nothura maculosa
ACAACCTCTCTTGGCAGCCTGTTCCAGGGCTCTGTCACCCTCACAGTCAAGAAATGTTTCCTTAAGTTCCTGGGGAACTTCTGATGCTTCAGTTTGTGGCCGTTTCCTCTAGTCCTATCGCTGTCCACCACTGAAAAGAGGCCAACCCCATCCTCCTCACTCCTGTGAGGTATTCATACACCGTGATCAGGTTCCCCCTCAGCCTTCTCTTCTCCAGGCTGAACAGGCCCAGCTCTCTCAGCCTTTGTTCATAGGGCAGATGTTCCAGGCAAGGGCTCTGTAGGTATCTCTACAGATCTATTTACAAACATGTATGCACAACAGCCATTCTTTCTTCTGTGCTTGGTGAGCAACAGAAAAGACCATGGATGCTGAGCACCAAAACATCATACCTCACATAACAACAGTGACCTTTACACAGCATGCAGATGCATGCACAAAAAGCAGAGAAAGGGTCAGGAATGAAGGCTCTGAGAGCCTTCATGAGAGCCTTTGAAATGGCTCCCAGCACAGGGCTCCCTGCTCCTGAGGGCCTCCTTGTGCAGGGCGCCCTGCTCTGTGCTGCCACTCGCATCAAGACACCTCCACCATCCCCACCGCCCGGCCCTGCTGCTCTGTCTCCTGCCTTGCCTTACAGCAGGGTCTGGGAGAAGAGGGAGGGCCTTTGGGAAGAGCTCCCTTGGGAAGGACAAGAAGCTGGTTAACAAGCAGAAGGCATCTGAAAGAACACATATGGAAAAGAAGCATAAGCAGCTTTTAAAGGACCTAATGAAAACCCCCAGACAATAACGTATTTTCAATTTGAGTAGAGAGGGTACTGCAGATTCATTTGTAATTTGCTTACGATATTTAAAGGAAGAGACCGAAGCAACACAGCCACAGCAGTGGAAAATAGAAGTATTTCATCTGCACAGCATTTTCTGTCCCGTGCCGTCACTGCAGGCAGCTGCTCCCACCAGTGGGTGAGCCCGGCCTCCAGGCCGGGAAGCCCCTCTGAAGCCTGTCCCTATTACCAGAGACCAACACTGCAGCAGGTTAATATTGAACAGGTTCACAAATGAGCTCCATATATTGTATCTTGGGCCACTGGAGAGCCTGGGTGGTGTTCATCAGTGAGCTGTGTTGAGTAGCTCAACTGCATGGAGAAAAAGAGTCATAAAATTGGCTGTTGTTCTTCCTCACCCCTGGCTTATACACAGTATTGCCAGCTCCTCGGACTGCACTACTGCTCTGCAGTGAAAATACTGCAGTAGCGTCACACGGAAAGGGCCTTGAGCAGTAACAGACCTTTAGACATGAAAAAAGTAGCTATAAGACACAGGAAAACAAGAAGATAACACACAAAAGCTACATGAAGTACAGTCTGTTAAAGTCTATAATGAAGAGAGGACTAAACTTTTAGCAAAAGAGTAGGCAAAAGCACCCTAAAATAATCTTTTTTTACAAAAAAATATGCATTATTCCTCCAATTTCTCTTGATCTTACAGTTTTCAGTTGTTATCAATGATTATGTTGTACTTGGTATTTGTATCACTTAACCACTAAAGCATTTTTCATTGTAAAAATATCAACTTTTAAAATTTCATACTTCACATGATAATTTATACTAAAGGAGCATGAATAAAAAAACCACCTGGAGACCAGATTATGACCTCCTTGAAGTAGCAGGCTCATATTCTAATTGAAACTTGTGAGTTCTATTTGAATATTTTTTTTCAACCTTACAATAAAACCTGATAATTCAGTTAAAAAAATTGAATAAATAGTTGAGGACTTGAAGTTTAAAAAAAAATTGAACAATGCTCCTAAGTTACTTTAGTTAGGGAAAATCTCACTCTTTGGTGCCTAAAATAGTTGACAGAATATGCATATTAAAAGGTCAAGCTACATGTATTAATGTACAATATGCAAAACCAGATTTTCATCGTTAAAGAGGTAAGAATTTATGGCACTAAAAAAGTGGTAAAAAATTGCCTGCTTACATGTTAGAAATAAAGCCATGAATGCTCTCATATAATATTTTAATACTCATAAAGTCATCTTTTAAAAGACAGCTATCAAACAGCATGTTTTTTGGTTGTTTTTTTTTTAAATCAAAACCTCTCCTAGTCGTGTGTTATATGGAGCCTTTTTTAAGAAATAAGCAAGACCAGACAGCAGACTGCCAATTAACTTCAAAGCAAAGCACTAAGTCTCAATAATTTGGGTTCTCTCTCTTTTTTTCTTTTTTTGTATAATTCAGTAAGATTATCTTCCATATATTGATACTAAAAGATCAACGCTTATCAATTTAATTTGCTGCAATTATACATGAAACTTGATAAAGACCTGAATTTTAAGCTTTGTCTTCAGAGCTTCATGTGGAAAAAGTCAATTACAGGATGGCAAAGAAAATCCTTTTACTCAAGCTTCTCTGATTTAGTTAATAATTATCTATCTGCCTTGAGGGACAGACCACCTTCATCTATATGGCATTGAACCATACCACTAGCCTTTAATGAAAAATACTTGTGACAGAGGCCTAGCAGTCCACAGATCTGGCCTGACTGCTTCTCCGAAAAGGTCAAATCTCCGTTTTCTGTGACTTGTTTGTGACTCGTTGACACCCCAGTTCACAGAAGTCATCATCTTTCTGACTGTAAGAAGTGGGGTGTTTTCTGTTTGCAGCTGCATATATTCCATTGCCAAGCTTGGCCTCAGAGTCACAACTGGGTGACTCTGCGATGCCGGAAGACATTTATTGAACAGCTGTTGTCACCGAGATTTTCTGCCACGTAAACCTAAAGCTAACCTGTTTGCCCATATACCCTGCAGAAAAGCTTTTCGCCTCATCAGCACGTTGACAAGTTTCAGATCAAAACCACAGGGTGCAATGAGGGCAAGAGCTGACGACACAAGTGACCACGGCCAGGTATCCAGTAACTTGTACAGCTACGCAGACAGCAAGGAACCTTCCTCACACCAACAAAAACAAAACAAAACCCCCTCAAATTACAGGATACTGGATAAAAATATCACATATTGACAGTACCACAGCAAACAGGCTTTGCTACTTATTTTCTCTTAAGACTGAGTTTAGTCTCATAGTTTAGTTATGCACACATGGAGGTTGGGGTTAATACCAGCCTCATGGACACAAAGCTGAGACAACACCTTTCATCTATCACTTTCGTTCCAAGAGATGGGGTTTTCTGCAAATTTATTACATTTCTACCACCAAAAAGAAACAGCTGAAAGGTCATGCAGGTGCCTTTTTACCAGGGGTCTCCCTCTGAAGTCAAAGACATGCTCAAGGACTAGGATCCACACTCTATGTATTAATGATACTTCAGTGTTTCCTGCACCCATGCTTGCTTGATACCATTAAAGAGTTCTTTTCTGTGTACATTAAAACACATTAAAAGTAAATGAATACTTCATGTGGCCAGTCATAATCATTAGGGGAAACGCTGAGTAGGACACAAAAATGGTGCTGTTTGGATGAGTTACCACAAATGTGAGTCAAAAGCAACTTCCTCTTGCCGTATCCCCAAGCTGCACAAACACAGTGCCATTTTTGAGACTGTTTAGAGCACGGTTACACAGTTTACTCCTGGACATCCTACTGGAAGGCTGTTCCAGCGCTTTAGCACTCTGAGCAATAGGAAGGGGCTTCTTACTTCCATTCTCAATGAAAAAAATACACCTTTTACACCAACTTGGTTTGCTCCAACATTTTTCTTCAGCTTAAAGCTACCGTTGCTCATATCTTCTATTACATGGCAATGTCATCTTAGTAAGTTACTATTCCTGCTCCCTCTGACTCCACAAGTTGTCCATTGCTGGCCTTGCCCTTCAGTTGCCACAGGGTCTTGGTCCCATGGGTGCTCATGCTGCCTGCAGGCAAGGGGTGGCACTGGGTTTGAACAGAGGTACAAAGTTTTAAAATGTCAATGTTACTAGGAAAAAAAAGGTGCTTGGAAACACCCTCACTTCTCTCTTCTGTATTTATGAACACATTTATTGCATTAGGAATAGAAGTCTTTCACTAGAGGCCAAAGAAAAAGCCAATGCATTTTAGTTTCTCTCTGCACAATTGGATCTCCTTTCTCTTCATCCATCTAATAGCTATTTCCCATACCTGCTCCCCTTGAATTATTTCTTTCTGTATCTGAGTGTTTAAAACAAAATCCAAGATTTGGTCTTACCAGTGTTTTATGCAGCTGGTAAGCAGCGTAAATACTGTTCCTGTATATGACCTATATAGCTTTTCATATATTCTAGAATCTCATTTGCCTTTATGAGGCTTCACTCCCTGATAGTTTGGATGATAATGCACACAAGCAACATACTGATCTCTCCCCTCTGCTAATGTGCCTGATGAGCACATCTTACAACAGAAATCTAGATAAATCTAGATAAATCTGCCATACATTTCTATATGAAGATTAACAATAACCAATTACCAGCTAACTGGTTTGGTTATCCTGTTGTAATCAATCTTTACATGTTCCTCTTTATTGAGTATTTCCTGTAGAATTGACCCTAAAATGGTTTGTCCATTCAAACAAAAGATCAACAGATTTGCAACTGTCTGATCAATTTTCTTGCTATTGCTTAAGTATTACCAGCCTGTTCAGTATTTTTCTGTCATATGGAGAACCAACCGTATAGTGATTCAATACCCAATTTTATCTGGCCAGTTGGTAAAGGAGTTAAAAAATAATTACAAATGACTAATGCATAAGAAATTGAAATATTTGAGGATAGAAAGTGTTGAAAAGGAGGAAAATGAGATCTGGTATGGACAATTTCAATGGACAACACAGATGTTTATGTAAACCTATGTAGCTACCTGAAATGAGAGATATCCCCTCCCACAACTTAAAGCTGTGTGAGATTGATTCAGAAAAGTCTTTACTTGATGACTCCAAATTTTGAGGGGGATTTTGTAGCTCTGTAAGCAAAAGTTTAGGAACGGCTTTTCTATCATTGCCTTGGAGGTCATGATCAAAGCAGTGTTTGAATTGTATCTTTTCTCTGAATCACAGCTTGGCTTCCCAGGATCATTTTTAACATGAAGAAGATGATATAAAGACAAGTTATTGGGCCAGTTCTCTCCCTTAATCTTGTGCTTTGCTGCTTATCCTCTGATCCACTACTGATGCCTTCCTTTTTGTTCCCATCTTGGCTTCCTCTCCAAGCAGTTTAACCTCTTACAGAATATTTGCCTCATTCCCTCCTCCCCTTCTTTTCACCCTCCCCTTTGCCCCCACCTTGAGATACACCTTACAGGAAAACTGTTCAATTTTATGTCATCTGATAATAAACTACAGTCAAACTTGGAACAATACAGGAGTGACCAAATCATCCCACCTAACCACAGAAGGTCTGTGGCTGAGCCGTAAACTGATCTCACTCACTCCTCTTACTGATCTCAAGGGGAGTTCTAAGTCCATGCCCTTTTCACCATCAACAATCAAAAGATTAATTTGCCACTACCTTATAAATAATTTAATATTTGTTTGGTCATGTCCATTCCATCTCAGAACTATCCCTACCTCCTCTAACACAGCATGTTTTATGCTTCCTATTTCTTTCTAACAGGACAAGGGAACAACTGCAAAACTCAATTTTGTTCCCTCATGTATTTGCTCTTAATGTGACTTAGACACATTGACAGGAGGCTCTGAAATGGACCTCTGAAAACTGATATCCAACTCAGACTTGGAGAAATGTCTTTCAAACTATGAAATTATTTCCACTCGTATCAGTCTGTACAATTTATGACTTTATACTTCAAAGACTGCTATATAAGGCACGTATCAGTGCCAATGAGACCATTGTATTGAAGGGGGAAGACGATAGCAAAAGAAGGAAAGAGAAAACTAAAAACTTTTTGGAGTTACTCAGTTCTTCCATAAAAGCTTTCTCAAGCCATCAAATGTACAGCAGCTCATATATCCTTTTGGGAAAACTTCTACAATACTAGAATGCACTTATTTTTAGCATGTCACATGCTCAGATATCACATCTTAAATGCTTCGCTAATTATATGAGCTTGTTGGTCAAACCAGGAGAAAATAAGAAACATTCTGTAAAAGAGTACACTCTTTTAAAAGATAGAGTAACGGGATTGCTTAAGACATTTGAATCATCAAAAGTTATCCAACAGCAATGAATGATGGAAGATTAGTAAGAATTTAAGTGATTTGTTCTAAGTAATACATGCTTAGTATACTAAGCTCTTGCTCATGAACATACTGTGACAATTCAATCAAAGGTCTAATGTTTCATCTCAATTTTCTGATAAGAAAAGTCTACTGTGGAGTACTTATTCAAAATAATTCCAATACTGTCATTTTATTTTCAGTGACTGGAAAAAATCCAATTACTCCTTTTTTTATTTTAACTGCTCCGGGTCCATAGTTGTGCTATATGTATAGCTGTGTTTTCTACTTCAAATCCCTGATTAATGCTGTTATCTGATTCCTTCATTTTTGGTCTGCACTTCATTCTGTGATGCATAGGCACTAAAGGTGACATATATTACATTTATGAAGAGAGATGTTTCATTCTTTCTCTGAAATAGTCTGATATGGGCATAGCTGATGTTTTCTTGGTCTTTTATATAAAGTTTTGTCATAGTGGGTCAGCCCAAAACTGCATCCAGGTGATATTCTTTGTAATAGAGTCTAAGAGCAGATGTTTGGACACAGAACATCACATACCTAGAATGATCTTGCCTTTATATACACACTCAGCTTTTTAGAGTTGCTTATTTAGGAAAACCCTAAATTATATTATGCAAGCAGATTGTGTAAGTGAATGGAGACATTAATGTAGCTATTTCTAACCTTTAAATATCACACTACTTAAAGAAGATTTTCTTTTTTTATTTTTTTTCTTTATTTTCACTTAACTGTAGGATAAGCAGGAGGCAAAGCAGCTTGCCTAAGGTCACACTGTAAAGTCATATCAGGCTCAAACCAAGGGTCCCTCTCTCCAACAATTAAGTCACTGAAGAGTATTACCTTTACAGGATAGACAAAAAAAGAAGTACAGTCAAGAGGCAGTTAGCGTACAGAAAAGGAACCTGACAAAGTAAGAACCAAAAGCATTTGGAGGTGTGTGTTACAATGCAAAATGGGTCATGTATTGTCTTCTCATATATTTGCATCTCTAAAAAAATGGAAAAAGAATTGGTAGTGAGTTTTGTTAAATACATTCCAATTAAAACATCAAAGTTTCTTAACAAAACCAAGGCAGCTTTGTGTAGAAGATGTAAACAAAAGGAACAAAAAAAACTCAAAACAAAACAAGAAGAAAGGCCTATAGGAAGTAGGAAGAGATGAAAACTGCTGTATAATTTCTTTTAAACAAACACTTATTTCTACAAAATGCACAATCCCACTGAGTTGTAAAGCCAGTAATTCCTGTCCCCATTTCTTTTTCCTTTGAGCCGGATCCTCGGCTCCTAGAATAAAGCTGTCACTTGAGCCAGCAGGTGCTTTCATTCCCGCCTCCGACCTACAACAGTTATGACAAGAGATTAAGAAAAACAGCCACCCCGGGCAGCCCAAGCTGGCGTGTAATAAACGGTTTAACCCTGGATAAATCAAATGACAAGTGTGGGTGGCTTTGATTGAAATGACAAGGCAGTTTGTCACCCATTGTTCTGCCAGGCATCGGTAGCACTAACATTTTCTGCTGAGTTGAGGGGAAAGCAGCCTGAAACTTGTGTGTTTCAGAGGCTCTCGAAAACAAAAGGGTCATCCCTAGCGCTGAAACGCCTTCCTGGCCCTAAACCAGGCACCAGCGGAAGGGGCTTGGCTTCCGAGACGCTCTAGCACGAAAGTGCCACCGTCTTTGGGAAGAACAGCTTTGAAAAACAGAATAAAATACGCTGAGCTCTGCGGCTTATCCTGGCTGCTGGCATGTGAGAGAGGTGCTTGGCTTCCCTTCACGTGAGATGATAACCTCTCCGTTAAGCACAGGGGCTCTGTTTTGACCAAGTGCCTAGGGCCCATAAATCATAACAGTCAATTAAATTAGTAGCATTTTCCTAATTTATTTTTCATGACTAATAAATTGTTAAATAACCTTGAGGGACTCAGATGACTTGGCTGGTCCTGTTCTAGGTGTTATGGGTATTATGCTTAAATATAGCAACTGTCCCAAAAGACTGCATGCACCTTAATCCTGCAGATTTGCATTTCTGTTTAATCTTAAGTAGTACACTAATTTCTGTAGCCTACGAGGGTGTATAGGTGTGTCAGTGTAGATGCGATTAAAATCTAAATAAACAAGTGACAAAGGTTGTAGGGAGCAGGCACAGGAAGGCCTAGTGGCTGGCTGAAGGTCACATGGCAAATTGTTGGCAGTCATGGACCCACCCACATTGCAAAAGAAAAAGGAAAGTGAAGGCTTCATGTGACACCCAGCAGCATGAGGGGCACTGTGGTTTTCCCTGATAAAAAAAAATCAATATCATGACTTCAGACCCCATGACATTACTGAATTTATTTACTGTATGAACTTGAAGACTGGTCTTACCATATTTTCATTTTCTACACCCACTCAGAACGTTCTTGAAAGCCCCTCTGGTTCTTGCTATGAACTTAGCTCTGCAATTCTAATGAAGAAGACATTTAAACATTTTTAGCCTGTGTGCTTGGAGAAAACTTCAGGTAGCTCCTCTGCCTCCTACTCTTCTTACTTTTCAGCACCCTGGAAACCCCTGCTCTTTTAAATTTACACACCTTCTCCTTTACAGATGCCAACCATTCTGGTGAATACTAGTAGCAAGGCTTGCTGAAGGGTCACTCCAGCACATACGGGTTGATGCAGACACTCTTCAGTCTCATAACAGCCCACTAGGAACTTCAGACTATTATTGTTCTGCACTTGCATTCTGCTTCAGACAAAAAGAACATGTTACTTTATCTTAGAATACTGCGAGAAATGGGAACTAAATCAAGACGGTGAATTGATGCCTTTCCCTTGCATCCTCTAAAGCCTTTGCTTTAATGGAGCATTTGCAATATTGCCTTTCCATGAGAGAAACAGAAACTCCAAGTCACCACGGAGTTCCCTTCTGGCAGCAGGACACCCATCTGTTATTTTTCTCCCTGAGAACACACTCAGGATAGGATGCCTGTTTTCATCTTGACCCTGTTCCCATGTCAGCTGTTGATGTCCAGCTTTTTCAAGGAAAAGCCACCACCAGAACTGATGTTTTGCTTAAAGGAAATATTGCTGTGTTAGTGGTGCAGTTTGCCACTCATCTTAAGTGTTTAGCAACCCATACAGTATCATAAAAAGATACTATTCTTTTAATATTCAGTTTTGTGTCTGATATCAGATAGGTCTTGCTCTTCCCGGTTTTAACCTAGATGCTCACTAATGAACCTCATTTATTGCTTTTATCCATGTTTTTTTACACTTCAACTCTTCTGCATACTAAACCATTTTACTTCTTCTCTTGCTCTTACCCCAGGTCATGCTGCATGTACCCCAGATCAGATCAAAGGGCCATCTAGCTGAGTAGGCTACCATTGGCAAATAAAACAGTATCAGGTATCTAAGATAACAACAAGATAATCTAAATTTCTGGATCTTACATTCTTGCTGATTTTTTTTATGGTCTAATATATTTTCATTACATTTAGTATCATTTAGTATCCTCAACGTCTTATTATGAAGTAGTGAATGAGTCTTAACCAAGTTCTCTATAGCACTGCTAAAATTATTCCGAGGCTTGCAAAGACATAATTTCAAACACTTGTAGTAATCTACTCTCAAATGTTGAAGTGAACTTTCACTGTTTGGAATTTTACTAGCTCTTTTCTATTGAAATAGCCAAAACTAAAGTTCCAGGGATGATCTTTGCCACATGTTTGTACACATTCTCCATCCTCCTCCATCTTCCTCCTTCAGTAGCTTTCTTCTCTTCAAGTTACCATGTTCTTTTCTATCTATTGTTATCTTTTCCATCTTCTCCATCTACCTTTTTTCCCTTCTCTTGCTTTTTCTCATTTACATTTTTTTAATCAACTGACGTAGGAAGAGATGCTTAACAAGAGAATGCTTGGCAGTTCCAAAGGGACCAGTTCTTTCAAGGTTCTGCAAAATTAACTCCTAAAACCTTCCGTGAGTTTTAAAGTTTTACTCTTAACGTAGATCATTTCAACTACTAGCAAATAATAAATTAAATCGTTACGGTTGAGAGATCTTGTTGTGTTCATAGATGTTTGAGACACAATATTCTGTTTTTCTAGCGGTTACTTCTTGTTCCTTCTTATCCTGAGTTATATCTCATTTCATCCCACTTGCACATAGCTTATGGTCCTGTGCATGCTGCATGCAGTATTTTTCTGTCAGCCAACCAGATTTTCTTTTGTTTGATGATTTTTTGTGTGTGTGTGATTATAAAGATACGGCAGAGTGTCTTACAATTCATCTACTACATGCTTCAGCACCGCATTTATCTTCCAGACCTTTTATTCTTGCTACAACAGGCTGTCCTGAAACACTTCTCTTATCTCAGCATTGATTTCTATTTACCTCACTGGTTTTGTTCACAACAATAACCAACTTCTCACTACTCTAGCTGAAAACTCATGGTCAAGGGTGCTGAAAAACACTTTGAATAAATGGATTCTCACCAGTTCTAACCCAGTCTTCCATTCTATTAGTCCACTGTGAATTCAGACTTTAAGATGTAACACAACTAACAGCTAAAGCAATTGGCAGCTCTACATCTGGCTTTGCCAATGACTTTCTGAAAGGCAGTTAACCATCCTATTACTACAATAGGAACCACAGGAACAGACTAGCATAGAAGAGTACTAGAACAACCTATTCATGCCTGTGAAGTACTGCAAATTTCTAAGAAGTCCTTACATTATTGAAAATAATGTGATTAGTTGCAAGCGACTCACCGAAATGAATAAATTGAAAGGAATCATTGATTAACTGCATAAATAATATTAATAAAGGAATGTATATTGGGAGAGGAGAAGATACTTATGGGATGATAATTGCTAAGCCCTGCCAGGAACACAGTTTATTCTGCAGTGTAGAGGGTGTCAAGCCACATTCCCAAATCATGTCACAGCCCAGCAAAAATTAAAGGCTATCACATAATTCAGGGACAGGGTTAAGACACAATTCACAGTCCTGTCTACACCGCAAGACCAAAATGTGTTTAGACACACATATAAACTATCCCAAAGCTGATTTTTCAGCACAGCTTGACTGATTTTGCAAAGTGGCTCCTTTTCATTCACAACAGTATCCATCTGCACAGAGGCTTCTATGGTATTTTCCCTCCATACTGCCGTGCTGATAATTGTTGAGAAGCTAGTAATAGTCAAAAGATTGGTGTAGGTGACCTGTACTGCTTTCACACACTAGCTATAAGATTCACACAACTAGCTGCTGAGGCACCATGCTGGGCAGAAAGGCAGCATCTCACACGTTAAACAATAGGGCAGAGGCCTCTGTTTCCTCTTGTTTTTCTGTGCACCCATGTTATCCCCACACTCATTCCTTTCATCAGGACTACCTAGCCCTGCTGAGAGCACGTCTAGAGCACAGAGCCCAGTTCTGGACTCTCCAGTACAAGACATGGAGCTACGGCAGAGTCCCATGCAGGGCTGCAAAGATGGTGAGGGGCCTGGGGCATCTCCCCTGTGAGATGAGGCTAAGAGAGCTGGTCCCGTTCAGCCCAAAGAACAGAAGGTGATCTCAGGTGATACCTCAAGGGAGAGGGTCAAGAGGAAGCGGACAGATTTTTAGCAGGGTGTACTAGTGATCGGACAAGAAGAAGTGGCCACAAATGGAAGCACAGGAAATTCTGCCCAAATTTGAGGAAAAGCTTCTTGACTGTGAGGGTGACAGAGTCCTGGACCGGTTGCCCAGAGATGCTGTGGAGTCTCCTTCTTTGGAGTCTCCCAAGTGACCCTACTTGTGCAGAGGAGCTGGGGAGGGAGTTGGACTTGATGATCTCCAAGGTCCCTTCCAACCTTAATCAT
>JAUBOD010000165.1:779772-794555 GCA_032353885.1 Nothura maculosa
GCTGCCTCTTTTGCAGGCAGGCAGGGTGAATGGCTGCCTTGCTCTCTGCCCACATGTTGCATGTAGCAGCCATGAGGCCTGAAATCAACTTTATGGTCTGATCTCACCTGTATTGAAAAGAATTGTCTGAGGAGCTGCAAAATACAGAGGTCCAAAAATCGCAGTTTATCACTCCAATGAAAATCCTCCCTGGAAGTCTGTTTTGCTGGCACTTGTGATAATTGGATTTCTTTCTCCTGAGCAGAACAGATAATAAACTTCCTTTTTTTTTTAAGTACAGACACACATTAGACAATCGCACAGATGCAGCTCTACCTCGAAGACCTGTAAGCAGATATACACAGAGATACAGGCAGTCATACTGTAGAAGGTCACATTTGTAGTTGCACACATTGCATGAAAAGCAGTCCATTCTTCAGTCTTACTTAATATTTCCTTTGTCACAAGGTTCTTGAAGCAAGCATTTTTTTCTGATTTTCTGGGTTTTTTACAACATATATCTTTTTTCTGTGTGTTCTCTTTGCTTTTTCAGAAAAAAATATAATGAACTTTCTTTAATTGTTTAAAGTACTGCGTACCATGCTGGAGCAATGGCATCTCTTTGAAATATCTGACGTTTGCTTATAGCAGAACAGCTTCAACTAACCATCAACTGTTTGATCAACAGAAAACGAATTAGTCCTTTTGCCTAAGCTCCATAAGGTGGCAGCTCAATGCATCAATCTTTTGGCTAAATAACCACTGCATACTGAACTTCAGAGATAATGAGACTCTGATTTAAATGTTAATTCCTATACTTTCTACAGGAGTCCTGCAGCAGGCAGTACAGCAACAGTTAAGGGTACTGTAAGAACAACCATGCCAAGGTGATTTTTGGTAATGATTATCTGGGATATGATGATGTTCACATTTAAATATGTTCTGAAGGGTTTTCAACCCAAAGTAGCAGGGACTTGTGAAAAACTGTGGAGGAAATATAGGCATCTCTTTCAGATAAGATGCTTTAACCCTCTTCTGTCCCTGAGACAAAATGATGACGTGAAATTCTGGGGAGTCAGCAGAAGACCAAGAGAATATTTCCAAATTCCTCTGCACCACCCTGTTCTCAAGAGGTGGGGACTAAAATTCTTGAGGAGGAGCATGTGCGAACAGTTGCTAAAAGAGGAACGAGATGTCTAGCTTACAACACTGTGATCTGAATGGAAAGGGAAACCATGGCAGAACATTCCTGAGGCTTAATTTTTCCCATCTAAACTTTCCTATTACCGCGGAAGCTTCTTGTTTCCAGTGTGCAAGCCTGTCCTTCCCCGTGAAAGGGGCACAATGCCCTGCACCTTCTGACTTGGTAGTATGAGGAATGAAATGGGAGTGCAATGAGCTAGTCCTGATTCACAGCTGGCTGGGGCACCTTGCACAGGGACCTCCTCCTTGTGCCCACGTTTGCACAGCACCTTTCACAGCGGAGCCCTGATTTCCCACTGGAGACTCACTCAATGCCACATTGGGATTGTTGATATTGCTGTCTTGCCTGCAAATCCCAGCTGTGGAGCAGGACACCTAAGACACTTTCTGCACAAACACAGTTAGCACTATCTATCTCAGTTATCACCATCTCTCACCACCCTGAAGACTGTCTGCTGCTGATTGCAATTTCCTCAGAGGGTGAGGGAAGAGAAAGGGGGAACTGCAGCTGGAGGAAGATCCACCTCACAGCAGCGAGGAGGAGACCCTGCAGACTTGGAGAGGAAAGCATGGACGGGACAGAGATCCAAGAGCAGACATGGGAGGGAAGGAAGTGGGGAAAAACAGAAAAGAGAGAGAGAAATAGCGATGGAGGCCTGAGGGAAGGAAGAAAGATAAGGTGATAGAAAATACATAGAGGAGGAAAAAAAGGGAGGGGGAAATGCACACATGGTGTCCCCATGTTTGGGCACAGCAGCCGAGTTTGTGCTTGTTGTGTCATGAGCCCAAGCACTCCGTGCAGGACAGTATCTGTTTAGCTTTGTGTCTAAATTTAAACCCCGATTGCCTTGCCTCCCCCTGCTCTCCCCTCCCTCCCTTCCTCTCACCCACCCGCCCTCCTTCCTTGTTCGTGTTGTTAGAGCAGGGCCGCTCGCCGGCTCTCCCGCCGAGCCAGAGCCTGGATAGTTCGTGCCCTCCCCGGCAGCGCGGCTGTGCTCTGGCTCGCCCCAAAGCTCCCCACACTTACGAGGGAAAGGGGTGGGGAAGCAAGACTGCCCAGAGGACACCTCTCTCTTGCAGGACATGGAGGTAAAGAAAACTTTTATTTCCACTGGCTTGTGGCTTGCTGCTACATCTGCATTCGCTCCACCTTGCAAAGGGATTTCTCCCTGAAGGGAGGTTCGGATAAACCTCTGCTCCCCCTGCCCCAGCCATGGCCACGCACATCCGAGTACTCGGCAGCTGGGTCTGGATTTGGATGTGGGGGGCTAGGCAGGGGGAGAAATCGCACGTGGAAGGGGAGAGGGGAAGGACTGCCATTTACTTTTTAATTTCTGAGGTGGAAAGAGAGCTAACTTCTAAATGGCTTGCCTCGTTTTGAAAGGAGGTGTCAAAAACCCCTGAGAAGTGGGTACACAGACAGAATGAACAATCCCTATAGGATCAGTGGGCTCCGTACCCATCCATGCAATAGCAGCAGTGATTTAGTCCCAGGTGCCCCCTGGCTCCCTGTGGATCATAGAGTCTCAATATTGACAGAGTTTTGGTGCAGGAAAGGGAACATGAGAGCCCTGCTCCTGCGAGCAAAGGGGCAGCACGGCCAGGAAGCGTTTCCCACACTTTTCTCCCTGCTGCCTGCCTCGGACTTCAGGAGGGCGGTAGCTCTTGGCTGCTGACGGGCACGCTGCGGATGGAAAAGGGTACAGAAATAGGAGTCGGGATTCCCTGCTGCTGAAGTCCAAGCCTTCTGCCGTGCAGCACACTCTTTGGCAAGGCATTTCACCACTCCTTGCTTCTTTTCCCATTCATATAAAATGGGAGGGATAGTGCTTGCTTCTCTCAGGTGGGGCTGGATTTGCTCGACTTTCAGGCCTTTTCAAAGTTGTAGAGGAAAAAAAATATTTACTTTTAGGAGAGGCACAGAAGATTGAAAGGCAATTGCAACATTGGCAAAACCTCAAATGACGAAATAGACCTTTTGGTATTTCATCTAAACACTGGTCTTACTAAATATTTTACAATCTCTTCCTGGAGAGTTTGTTTTTTGTGTCTGTGTTGGTGTGGCCCCAAGAGCAGGGGACACACAATAAGGTACACTGTGCTTGAGGCATCCCTATATTTTTTCTTTGAAAATTTCCTGCATACGGCTCAGCTGGGCCGTTCTGATGACAGCCAGGTGTTAACATCACAGCTCTTCTTATCTGTGGTGGCTTGCCCTGCAGGCCAGGGTAAAACATCAAGCATGTTCATTAAAAGTCCTCAATGGGATATCTAAAAAGGTTTTGGTGTGGGGAAAGACTGAGCACTGTTCAACTCAGCACAGACTGCATATGGCATGACAAATATAAGGCTTTATAAAGCTATTTAGATTTGGCAGAAGCTGGGTCATTAATGATTTAATTTTTTTTTTATTATTTTTTTCACTATGCAACATCCTGTGCTGGCTCAGAGGGGAAGGGGAGGTGAACTCTTCATTTCTTACAACTGCAGTACACAGGAAGTCACATACAGAGCCAAGATGAAACTAGGGCTGAAACAGATACTCGGTTGTGTCACAGACACTCTGCCCCATCTCCTCTCCCCTACACACAGAGAGGTCTGCAGCCCTCAGGGGGTTTCTCTTGTGTGGTGCAATGGCACTTTCAGAGCAGAAAGGGATGAGCCCTCTATCTCCTTTGGGACACGCTTGTAACATATATGGCAAGTCTGATATCAGTTAAGTTTCTCTGAAAGATTTAACCTAAGATTTTCCTTCCATACCGAGTCGCTTCACCTCTGTTTCTGGCTTTCCCTCTATTGCTAGGTTTTCTAATCATCACTAGATTGATGCATCTACTCATAATTTAAAAAGAGCTCATCTCCCCAAACCACTTTTAAGCAGTGCTTTTGGTCTCTCCCACCAACTCCAGCCCTCCCAAAAGGTGGTTAATGGTCTACAGATGAGAAGATATTAGTCCAAAATAGAGTCAGGAGCAAAGATTTGAGTTTCTACCTCCCAATTCCCTTCTCTGTCTGCTGCTTCCTGAGAGCTTTTCACAGACAGCATGAACAGGACACATAAAGTTTTTACAGTCTTTTGCTTTAAAGAACAGACTTAATGCTCCTGTGCAACAGGAACAAGAAGTTCTGTCATTTCCCCAGTTGCTTCAGCAATAGCAGGCAGAGCTGTCCAGGACTTTGTTGCTGGCACAAATGGAGACTCTTTGCTCTAATGGGATACAGGAGGATTTCCAGCACTAGGGAAAGAAGGGCAGAGGGCTGACCTAGACAGCTGATTCTCATCATATCTCTGGCAGGAAGACACTATTTCTGCAAAAATCTACAGAAACAATATAGTTGGGCTCACTTTCTAATCTCTATGATTAGTGTGGTTTTGCTGTTCCTTAAGGGCTAGTATCTAAAGTCATTGCCCTTCTGCTATCAGGAACATACCCCATTATAAGCAGTAATTGTAATTGCTTAAGCTTGGGCAGCAAAACCCTGCTGTTGTCAGCTCGTGCAGTTTTGTGAGTCATATTTTCTTTTTCTTGAAGACTCAACTCCCTGATGCAAAGTAGATTTGAGAATCAGTTTTCATTCTGTTATGACTGCTGAAAAGAATTTGAACACATTGAAGGACCTCCTAAAAACAGACCTAAGCCAAGAGTGCATAGTAAAAATGCATAAAGTTGGCACTAATGTAAGCAAAACCACTCTTATATAAAAACATCCACTAATTATTCTTAGCACTTGCAGTACTAACAACGTTGTACAAACAGGATGAGAAAAAGTTGAACTTTTTTTTTTATTTTTAGGTTTTGGGAGGGTAGGTTTTTTTAGTTAGTCCAGGTTGCTAATTTTTATAGCTGTACTAAACCTTGTTGAAAATGAGTTAAGGTATCCACTGAAACTGCTTGTGACTTTCTGCAACCAGATGAGTAGTAAATACTGCAAATATTCAACAGTTCTTATGGCTGTTCTCTTTCCAGCCTCTATGCAGGAGCTTGGGAGCACAGAGACATGTGAACTTCACTCATAAAAGGGAAAGCAATCCAAGACTGAGTTCCACTTTGCTGGCTCCCTATGGTGCTCTGGGTTCCCTTGGTCATGTGGCTACAGCAACCGATTTTATTTTGAGAAGGCTCCCCTCTTACCTACCAACACACTTGATTTCTTCTTTTTTGAGGCCTCTACTCCCATGTCTCCTTTCTGCATCTAGCTTCTGATGGATCTTCATTTTGCCTGTTGCCACACCATCTAAGCAGAGGGAAAGCTTTTCCAGAGCCCAAAAGCAATTCTCTGCTTGCTTGGCTTCTTCCCTCCTGTGCACATCTGCCAGACACGATGCCTGTGCTGTCCTGGTCCAGCATCTAGGACCTGTGTCCTCTCTATACTGCAGTGGCCTCATCAGGGACATTCGGGGAGCACTGGGTTGTTGCTCTTTGCAATAAAGGCCCACACTGTGTCAGGTGCAGATGCCTCAACAGTCTCTGGGTCCTGATCCTAGCAAAAAGCAGAGCAGTGTGGAGAAAATGCCTCTGAGTGCTCTGTTGCAGCAGGAGCCTGCAGAAACCACATCAAGTGCAGACACATCCTCACCCTCAGGTGTCACAGAGGGAGACAGGGAGGTCAGAATCCATTTTTCCCATTTGTCCTGGTCAGCCAGATGCTCTGATAGCAGCACATTTGCAGGTCTGGTTACTGCATCTTGCCAGGTAGGGGAACGATACCCTTCCTAAACTGCAGGGCAGCTGTAGTTCAGCAGGGGCCCTTATGCTAGGAAACCCTAGGAAAACGGCACGAGGATTATACTGTGTATTGCTTAAGAGGACTGAAGAATAGATGGAGGATCTGAAGGTGGAGAAGAAGAAGGTGGAGAACAAGATGGAGGATCCTGAAGATGGAGGAAGGTGCAATTCTTTGGTCAAGAAAGCTGAAATTTTAGTGCTTAACTCTTAGTGCTGAGAGTAGCATGGCAGTGAAGCCACACAGCAGCACAGCCAGGCTGAGCAAATTCCCCACCCACCGTTGTGCAGCGGCTCCACAGCTGAGCACAGCTAGCCTGCTTTCATTAGCACCGAAAGGAAGCTGCATTGCTACCTCACAGGAAACTCTGCAGTTCAGTTTTCATTCCAAAAGGTAAAACATCCCGCTTCCACTTTCCTTGTTTTCTTTTTGCTTAATAGAACATTTTCACCTCAAATGCACTTGCTTTCAGCATTTCCTCCCAGACTCATCAAAATGACATGTTCTTGCAGAGTGTCTGTGTGGAGAATGAACATTTAAAAATACTAGGAGAGATCCTGTGTGACCCTGTTTTACTCCTTAGGTCTGGAGAGATTTAGGACCTGCCTGGTAGTAAACAGCATGTCTGCAGTAGAGCTGGAAAAGATCAGACTTGCCAGACTTCCCCATTCCAATGACTGGATAAAATGCCTTCTTGAGAGTCAGGACAGAATCAAACCAAACCCCATGGCGGTGCCATGGTCTTTACTTGCATCTAAAGGAAACCTCAAAGTAAATGGTTTACAGAGTTAAAGCTTTTTCATCTCAGTGGAGAAGGGATGATTCTCCTCACCTCTTCTCTCTCTTACTCCTCATTTTGATCTTTGAGTATCCCATGCCATTGCCTATAGGCTTTCTGGAGAAAAAATATCTTCTTCCCTGTATTACATAGTTGAATTGAGTCAATGCTTTGCTGTTGAGCAACATATTATGCATAGCTTGTCTACCACATTCCAGGCATTTGGTTATCTGAATAAGAAGGGAAAGAATGAGCCTTGTTTTCTAGATAGCTGCCATAGTTGCTGCTAGGAAGCTCTGCTGGTTTTCCTCATGGAAATGACCAAAGCCATACAAACAAGGGGTGATTTTCCTATCTGATTTCATGTGCCTGGTTTTGAGTTCTGGAGAGTTGGACAAGTGCTTTTCCTAAAACACCAACTCTACAACCTCAGTTTGGAATTGGATATATCAGTTGTATCCAGGAGCAAGAGAGTTGGTTTGGAGGATTTGTGAAGTACAGTGTCATCACTTGCCTCTAGTAGTCTGCACACTGCATACATAATGATGAACTGGTTCTAGAGAGAGAAGATCTATTCTGTAAGGAGAGACTGCTGTCATATACCTACTGCAAAACTGCTTATCACCTAGTTATTCACCAAAGTATCTAGTACTTTGTTCTTAGGGAATGTCATGTAAGACACTGAACTACCTCTGTCTTCACCTGACACAATGTGTCTAACTATGAGTGCTATGCCAGAAATGCTTTTACTTTAACGTCAAGTCTAGACCACATCTTTGTGATATCTTATCGCCAGTATATGGGTATCAGTAATGTGCCAACAAAGATGAGGCTTATCTGCTCCTATAGTGCTGAATGAAGTTTTCTGTTATAAAAAAGAGACAAGAGATTAGACCAAATTCTTCTCAGATATGAATGCATCACTTTCTAAAGTTGCTTCTAGAAGCCAGTTCCAAGCAAAGGCTCTGATAAACCTTACCTCTCTTGCCAAATGGAGAGCTGCCATAGACATAGGCCCCATTTCTTTTGTTCTTCAGAAACAAATTTTAAAAGAGCTCAAAACAGGCAGCAAGGCAGTAAGTTGTTTGCTATATGAAGTATCCTTATGCAAATAAACCTGTCCACCCTTTATAATGAGTTGCAGACGGTGCTTTGGTCAGTGACTAATTTGCAATGGCTATTCATTTATCACTGCTAACTTCAGCAGAGTAAATGCTCATCTTGGGCTTCTGAAAAGCATGCTCAGCACTCCAGTCTATGGTGCTGTCCAGACTGGTGACTCTGGCATGCAATATTATTTTTCTGCACATCTTGAAGTACTTCACAAAATGTAATACCTTTCCTTTTTGCACTATCACTGAACAAAGCTACCTACAGCTTCTTAAGGGTAGACATGTGCTCACATTGATCACTGCTTTGCAAACACAATGAATAATATAATTCATTGCATACAGCTTGGAAAGGTGCAGTATCTAGAGGATGCAGATCAATGACCTGTTATTCAGAGAATGACTCAAAATGTGAAGGGAAAACTCCCTTGGAGTGAGAATGGAGTTAAAGGAGTCAGGGTGACTGTGTGGTCAGACAGAAGACAGCAGGCTAAACCTTTTAACAAAGAAGAAACAGAATTATTTAGTGCATTGGAAACGAAGAGGCCTAGAAATAATAGGGTGAAATCAGAGGAGAAATGTATATTTCATCAAATACAAGGAAGAATTTCTAGCTATGAGAAAGTAGCATTCAACCTCTCTCTCCTGAGAGATTTAAAAATAGACCAGAAGATAATGGCAGCAGCAGCTATATTCTGCTGAGTTGAAATACAGCGTTGATGGGCCACCAAAGGGGCAGGAGGACACTCTTTGTGCCCTCCTTCTCTGTGTAGGACTGATTACTGAAACTAGTGGCTATTCAGCTTGGAAGGCTCTGAACATCAGGGCCCACAAGTGTTTAAGATTCCTTCCTGCAATATCGCAATGTCCAAGCCCTGCAAACTTCTGCATATGAGAAATCTAAGTCAAAATAAACCATCATAATATTCTGCTAGAATCTGAGAACCAGTTTTCTAATATCTGTGAGAGAAAAAACGTTATTTTGTATTCCTTCTTCCTGTTAAAAGAAGAGATTTCTTCATCCTTTAAAATTGCTTAGTGCAAAAGCAATCATAGGGTATTCAAGTCAATCCTCTTGAAATACTTTTCTGCTGAGTGCCATGTTTCCCCTGATGTAACGTCTAATGAAAAGGCTCCTCTTTATTTTGTATACATACACTTGAGCTTGTGTGCCAGGTTTCCTTGGAATTTCAACCCTTGGGCCCTGCAGCTTGTGAAATGTGCACAGTTTAATTTGGCTTTCTACTTAGTCTTGACAAAGTGCACAGAGTTGTGAATGCTGTCCCCTCCTGAAAATAGAGTGTTTTTCAAGGTGTTCATTCTCAGGGACAGAAGAGCCCTCAATGTGAACAAGGATACCCCTGTATGTACCAGTCCTCTAGTCAGCAGGTGTCTGTAAAGAAAGCAAAACAGAAAGGAAGAAAGAGGATTGCTGAATAACCTGGAGCATGAAGTAACAGGTTACACATTAGCAATAAGTAAGACAAGAAAAGTTTTAGCATCTTCTTCCTCTCCCATCTCAATGCAAAGCTGCTTTGTCAACAATGCCGTTAATCTCATGTAGTATCAAGTCCCTCTTTATAGATTAGGGAGCTTATGCCCATAATCACCAAGGAACTTGTTTTCCCCCAGTCCCCTCTTCTGCTTTGTAGTCATGGTGTTCAGATCCCGTTCATCCCTTTCCTCATGCCCTAATCATGGCACTCACCTTCTCGGACCCTGCCCTCCCAGTCCAGCTGCCTGGTCTTGGCACTGGGATCTCACATATGCACTGTTCCAGGTCTGACCTCAAGAACCAGCTGAGGGTGACCAGCCAGCAACATCCTACACATCAGACTCTAGGGAATTGCTCAGAAGCAGGGTCTCTTCTCAAGGGCCTTTCTTACAAGGCCCATCCCCACAGCAGCACACTGAAGGCTGCACCATCTGGAGAGGCCTTTTCAGGCTTTGCAGTGGACACCGGCTTAGCCTGGAGAGTCTCAAAGGCCCAGAGTGGAGGCCTGTGTTTGAGGCTGAAGGAACTTTGACCACTTTCAAGCCACAGTCTTGTTTGTCACTGAATGAACATGTAAGAATTTAAATAAACCAACAGTAAAAAGAAATAAAGCAATGAAATAAATAGAGTATTTCAAAGCTTTTACAAACACTGTTTTTCTCCTTTACAGGTTTATTGGGAGAATTTTAAAAGCAGGTTGAATTAGAATCAATTATCTTTCTCAAATCCATGTCAGGCTCAGCTATAGCCTAGAATCGCTTGTGTGCATTCTCCTCAGTAGATGTTGGAATCATTTATCTGCAAAAATCACTAAACTCATAATGTATTATTAGACGTGGTCCAGACTGGGCTTGGAAATTTAGATATGCATTTTCAAACATAACTGCAAATTTCATGCACCTGAATTAGCTTGCCTAGTGTAGGTCCTGTGTTTCAGAGGTCCCACAAACTGGAAATTCCAGACAGAGCCAAAGGGAAAGCTGAAGGAAATGCCTTCAGGACCCAGGTCCTAAATGCATCCAGGCCCAGTGAGTCTTTCAGAGACCAACTAAAAAAGACATTTCTGTGGATAAAGCTTAGCATTCACACCTCAAGCTGGCTGCCAGTTACATACTTACTATCGCTTTCCTCCATACCATATCTGTGTATCTTTGCAGATTAAATTCCTGGCTGAGATAAATACGAACCTCCTTGTCCAGGCTGCTTGTATTCAGTGAAGATCTAATTTCATAGCAATGTGTTACAGAGACAGCACAGTCCTAACTAACGTGTCCTGGAAGCAGCAGTTGGGAACTCTGTGTAGGCTCATTTACCTTTGGGGTTTTTGGCTGCCGGTGTTATGAACTAAAAAGACTTGAATCTCTGTACAGCTACAACTAGACTGCATCTAGTATTGAGTTTAAATAAGAGGGTATTTACAGCCTACTTAAAGCATTTAATTGAAATATCTTAATTGTCTGTGCTCCTTATGTCATCTGCATCCCTTCTCTGATGGTTCAGTAACTTATATTTGCCCTTCTGCATTGCCTCAATTAAGATAATTAATGCAGACTGTATGTGCACCTGCTTAAAAAGCACCCTCTTTAACCATTCTTTTAGTCCCCCTGCTGACTAAAAGCTCAAAGAGAGCTGTCCCTTCATCATTCTACCTGAAATACCATGTCTGAGTCTTTTCCTGTTCAAATTCATCTATTTCAGACCTCTCTGACAAGAAGGGCTTTTTTTCTCACTCCACATGGGACAAACAAGGGCCAAGCTAAACTGCATAGCAGTTCAAAGATGATTCATAAAACGAAGCTGTTACCAACCACCCAGGCTGTTCCATGAGGTCAGCTCGTTTCCTTCAAAGCAGTTACCCGAGCATGTAAATTTGTGTAGGTGAGAACAGAACGCAGCCTCGCATTGTGTCTGCGGCTGTGATGTGCCCAAAGTGCCTTAGAAGAACACTGTGATTCACATGGTTTAAAATAATGACTTGCTGCATGTGTTAAACTAATTTCTGTGCATTTTAATCAACAGAGGGTGGTTATCAGAGGTCTGTGTCACATAACCAGTCACTTTCAGGCATGTTATTCACAACTTCCAAACAACAGGCATGCATCCACCGTTTTCCCAATTCCTGGGAAAGGCAACTCAGTCACAATCAGATGCACTTGCCTTGTGGTCTGCATTGTTCTCCCTGCTCCCCACAGGCTGCGCAGGAGATTTTGCCAGTTGTTCCTGCAGGAACTAACTACCCCCTAGAGCAGCAAGAGCTCCCAAGAACAAGGCCTGGAAGTACACACAGACAGGCCTGGATTAATTTGGGGAAAGTTAACAGGCCGTATACAATTCCCAGACTAGCAGGAAAAACAGCCAAAAGTCTGAGAGGGAAACATCTGGAAGCTGAGTAGAATCCTTGTGAGGACACAGGCCAGGAAACGAGCCCTGAGCACACACACGGTGCAAACGCTGCACTGGGTAAGCAGGCTGTCTTTTACAGATAGTCATGCCCTTCCTCAGCACTTCCATTTCACCCCTCCACCTATGGAGGCATTTGCTAACAGCATGAGTAGCTCAAGGATGAATCCCCTATTTTGGCAGTATGAGCTCCTAAAGACATAGAAGAAGTAATATGTTCAAGATCAGGCAGGGTGCAGTCATGTAACAGTTTTGACAGCTGTAGATTAAAACATGAGGATCTGCACCAGGGTAAAGAGCAGCCTTTGGCTCCAAAGTCACTAGACATGAACTGGAGTTCCTAAAATGATACCTATTCAAAGGCTAATTTCTGAGAGAAACAACTCCCCTTTTTATCCAATGTCTTGCCCATGTGCGCATTTTATTTATCTACAGCACTTCATGTCTGGTTTTATCTACCAACTTTTAAGACAACATTGCCCGAGGATAACATTTTATTGCTTGAGGGTACCCATCAGACAGAGAGGAGTCACTAATGGCAAAAAGAGGCACACATTCTACTTGACACACAAGAAAAGCAGGAGTTCCTCTTGAGCTAAGTTGACAGCTGTGTAGGTGTTCATCTAATGAAGATCAGGTTTATGCCTGGAAATCTTGGGGACTAGGGTAAAAAGGAAAGTAGTACAGTTTGAAAGAGAATGTGGATCTTTGACTATTTGAGAAGTGGTGCCTTGGTTCTCAAATGATACTAAAATCATGCTGCCAAAGTAATGCCCACCAGCTTCCTCCATTTTTACCTTGAGAGAAGACCCAATGAATATATTTGTTAGGATATGTCATAGTTAAGGACCTTATTTTCAGAACTCCAATCCAGATTTTCATAATCATAAGTAGTAGGAGTCTTCCAGTGTATCTGCTGCAAGATTCTGGCTCACTGGCAAAACATATTTTAGAGACACAAAATATTTCCATCAAAAAAAATGCTTATTATAATTGTGCTAGGAAAGACCACAGACTGATGCTCACGTGGATTAAGGGAAGATCTCTGCACTGTTCTTTTAAGGCCAACTCCTCATGAACACTAATTTCTTGAAACTGTTTGTTCCAGATAAATATAGCTGGTATTTCAAATACAGACATTGAAACTTGAAGAGAATAGGCAGGACATTAAGTTCTCAGGACATAATAAAAGCAGGAAACACTTTAATCTAGTCTGATAGTCTAGTCAAACTTAATAATTGCAGAGATCTTTGTTAAACTAGTAGCATCATTATACTTCAGTGTTTCAGGGCACTGATTGCTTACCTCATTTTTGCAATGTACAGGTATCATAAAGCAGCAGTTAGGGGCTTGCAATAAACTCTAATACAATAGTTATACTATAAATTGCCAGCATTTCAGCCTTACAATACTTCTTTTTTTCTTAAAGCTGTAGCATCTGCACTATCTCGACCTCCACTAGAAAGAAAAATGAATGTCTTGCCTTCATGATGGCAGAGTAAACCTTGAATGTGGGACACTAGTGCACTCCTAAAGCTCAGAAAGAAGATTCCAGTACTGTAAGCCAGACTTACAGCCCAACACCAGACTGATGAGTTTTTGAAGCTGGTGCTGCTTCAGGTTACAAGAAAACTTCTCTTGCAAAGAACTACCCCAAGAAAGGCATCTATACTGCATGTACAGACTGAAAGCCTCTGTGCCTTTCATCATCGCTCCACTTCTGTGGCTGTGTGTGAGCAGGTTTAGCCAGATATCTTTATCCACATTCCTTTTCCTGCTGCCTGAAAGTATTTCCATGTCGGCTGCTTGGCCTCAGTCTGCAAGCAGCTGTATCAGGCTGTTAATGAGGCAACTACGTAAGCACAGCTCTTTTACAGGAAAGGCCAAGGCCATTTCTCCCTGAATTGATTGGACTCCTTAATAAAGCTTCGCTCTTTCTCCTGCTTCCTCAACCAGGCCAGTCACCCCTTGTCTGCAGGCTACTGATCTTGCTGGCAGAGGAGATTTTTGCCTCTCGCCTTAGCCCTTCTACCTTTTCCTTTTCACAGTAAGCAAATGTAATTTATCTTCAAGAGCTGATGGTTTTGATGATCACAGTTTCTTCTTAGTGGACATTTTACTGCTTCTTCCCCTCACAGCCTGAGCACTTACTTATTTAATTAACAACCTTTTATCACAAGCCTCTTATTCTTTCATTGCAATTGGACTCACTCTACCCTTCTAGAATCTTTTGAGCATTTCCTTGTGCACATTCTGTCTTCTGGTACTAAATCTCTCTTTTTTTTCAGTTGTTACTACTTTTGCTTCTCCTTCCTTTTGTATTATTGACATAATGGTCTGGGGAAACCAAGGTTCTGCTTGCTGAGCATATGTACTTCATTGTGCATACAGTCAATTGTTACAGTACAGCTGTGCAGCTAGAAACAGGAAAGGCAAGTTGAACAAATACTGCAACAAAAATAAGGGATGCAGGTGACAAAGATGTGATATCTGTTGTATTGCTAGCAAAGTGTCTTCAAGAGGCTCTTATAGTAATGCTGCATATTATTCTTTTTTAAAATTTGATCAGGTTGAAAACAGCCTGAAATCTTGTTAAAAAGTATTTCATTAGGAGGAGAGCAGTTTGTTGGTACTGAACTGCCCCAAGGCTGTCTTGCCCAGGAAGCGTTTTGTGGCAACAGGACACACAATTGACATGTGCCCCAAGTCCTCCTTGTGCTATGCGAGCTTCAAATGGCTGCATAACCCACTGGCAACAAATATGCAACTGAAATGCAGAGACAAGTGCTCTGGGCATATGTTCAGGTACTGCCATGTCTGAGCACTCCTCTGGGGAGAGCACAGTGCCAAATGCATGCACCATGCTATCCTAAGGCATCATGCAAAAATTGGGTGATTGTGGGTCTCAGGACCCTTATTACAGAAATCATTCAACTACACTAAAATTGTGCAGTGTAGTCATGCTCAGCAACATGTGTTGCAGAAATACAGTGTGCTATTGAGGACCAAGTGTCAAGGTGGAACTCATGGAGCCTCCAACTATAAATCTCTCTTGGATTCTGTGTAGCTGAAGGCAAGTTATTCTGTGCTAGAA
>JAUBOD010000165.1:807756-818127 GCA_032353885.1 Nothura maculosa
GGCAAACAACATAATGCAGTTTAGAAGCCACCACGCATCTCAGAAGCAGGTCACCAGTGCTGTGTTTGCAAAAGAAGAAGGTTTCCCTCTGGTAGCTCCTTCTGTATGGTGCTGGGGCAGAAAGTGGTCTCTTCACCTGCCCCTGTAATCTCTTCCCAATTCCAGCATTTCAGATTGTGCTTATTTCTGTCATGGCGAAATGGCATTCTATGGGAAGTCTGCTATGTAGACACAAATTGTATTTCACCAGACAAGCAAAACACCTGAATTCCTCTTAGGAAGTAAAGCAAGACAATGTTATGGATGAAGACTGACTTCCTCAGGCAATCCCTGTTTCTATTACACTCTTTTAAATAGCATGAATGCCTAGTGACAGCACTCACCAGCCAGTGGGTGCTCATTTAAAACTAAGCTGCTTCCCTCTGGTGCTCAGCGACTTCAGCACCATCCCTGCTGGGAAGGGGACAATCTCCCCATCACCCATCCTGGCTTAGGCTTTGGCTTTGTGCAGTGGGACCGCTGGCCACACTGCAGGGCTGGTTACAGCCCCTTATCATGGGTTAACACTCCCATAGCCAGGCATCAGCATGTGTATAACCAATCTCCTCCCAAGCATTTTTTTCTTCCCTAGTCACCAGTGCATTTGTCTATTACAGTCATTTCCTCTTTCTAAGGTATGGGATTTAATTGCACTAAGTCCCCCACTCCTAAGCAGGCAGCAAGTTCCCAGACCTCTTTCAGTATTATCAGCAGACCTCTGCTGTTCCCAAGCCAAGGCAGCATGGAGAGGCCCCACGGTGGGGGAAAACTCCATTTCTCTAAGGCCTGAAGAATACAGTTTCCTGTCTTTTCTCTCCAGGCCATCTGTCACTTCCCCACCCTCTTGGGCTCAGATTAATGGCTTACTGGATGGTCTTTAACTCTTGCTTGACCTTTGCCAGCAAAGGGGAACCGCTCAAGCAGGAAACCTCTCTCACATTGCTGGGGCACAACCCGGCATTTCTGGTTGCACAATGATGTGGGGTTTCTGTAAGACCTGATATTATTGCTGCTTCGTGTGATGCACGGGAAAGGGCAGGGCTGCCCGTGGCTGCTTAAAGATGCAGCATTGCCCTGAGCTGGCTGCAGCACCACCAGCAGCTCTACTGGTTTTCTAAACCAGTCAGCTCCACAGAGGGCAAAAATGCCATGAGCCAACTTTTCACGTGCCTGCCTGTAGGACACTGTCACAATTATCCAGTATTATCTTGTGGATATTATCCAGTACCTACAATATTATTCACATATATCTTGTGTGTTTATGCACAAAAAGAATGTTAACAGCTTGGCAGGAGGCAATGAACATGGCATAAAAGTAGAAAGGACTAAAATCTTCAAGACAAAATCAATAGGTAAGAAAGAGCAACTCTACAGGTGCAATACTTTGTAGCTCTTCCTTCTCAGTAAGAACTCGGTACTTGTCAGAGCCCAAGGACATTCAGAATAAATGTCCCTGCAGTTAAGTTCCTTCTCTCCTGACAAATCTCTTTCTTAGTCAAATTAAATATCACAGCTGAGGCCTTGTCTCTGTGACCTGCTCTTCTTCATCAGAGAATAATCAGTGTGACTGTAGGTGATGTTAAAAAAAAAAGTCAGAATGTCCCTTTTTGCCCCTAAAATAATTCAGATTAAAGTAGCAGGATCATAAACTAGGTAGGAAGCTAAGACTCTGTAAACAAATACCAGTAATAAGACAGGAAAAAGAACAATAACATGCTATTCCATTGGGAGGGCGTTTCCAGCTTTGGAGATGAAGCTTCTCAGAAGGCTTCTCCTGCCTCCACAGCTTAGAAGAGTATTCTTTACGCAGAGCCTTGCAGTTCATGCTGGTGGGAAGGGATTAAGACTGTTTTTCTAACACTAGGATTGGGTTAGGAGTTGCTGTAAGCCCACCTAGCATGCCAGCTCGTATGCCAATATTAAATGCTGCCTTTGGATGTTTCCTTAGGGGAGTTATATCCTGCCATCCAAGCAAGTCACATGGAGTACACTGTTTGGTGCTTCAATTTCACTTCATTTTTTTTTTTTTTAATTGAAAAAAAAAATAGATTTCCCGTCTGCTGAGTTGTTTTCTTCTCTTAGGTACCGTCACATAAGCCAACACGAAGGAAACCGCCATGCTCCCTTCCGCTGTATCCCAAGACTGAGACAAGCCAAAACGACGAGCAAGTCAGTGTCAATTTAATATGGAAAGTCACGGTCTCCCTTTGGTGCATTCCGTGCTCTATGGCTTCTGAGACACAGATTTAGAGGCCGTACAGTGATCGGTCACGTAGCATCAAACCTTTCCTTTGCAGACTCCCCTTGGGGGACTCCCTGGCAGAGTCTGCTCCATACTGCTTCCCATTCCTGTAGCACAGATACATGTTCCATTTCTGCTGCTCTTGTTTTACCCTCAGAGCAAAAGATACACCAGTTTTACCTCTCAAGCTTTTCAATGCAAGGACTGCTGTTCATTAGATTTTAGCAGCATTTAGCTCTGAGGGCATCTGTTGATTTCCTTCATAAGTACATGAGAGGTTTGAGTATAATGGTGTAACAGGTCTGCTCTTGAGACATAATTTATCTGGAGTGAAGAATTTTTCCTCAGCAGTACCTGCAGAGTATTGTCCTGGCCTGGACTCTACTGAGCACCTTTGCATGAGCAGATCCCAAGCTGGCAGTTACCCACTAGCATTTCCTATACTCAGACCCTTCCCAGTAACTTCTGTCCTCTGTATTTCAGTGTGTGTAGTTTAACCACCAGTGCCACATTGCCACCTGCCCTTAGGAGGCAGTTCTTAGGCCTTCTTTTCTAATAACTATAGCCTTTTGCTGCCTCCAAGCCAGAGGAGCACAGCAAAAGCTTTACCGTCTTAGATTCTTTTCTTTTCCCTTGGATCTCAAAAGAGAAACATGCCCCTGCTAAAAACATCAGTTTCCTTTTCTGAAGTTGTTTTTAGCCTTTCATAGCTCTACCTTTCTGGTCACTTAGGCCCTTCCTGTCCAAATTAATTGGATGCCTATTAACCCTGATAGTCAACTGCTGGCAGAAAGCCTTTTTTTTCATCATAGAAAAAGCCCTGAATGTTTACCAACATTAAGGCACTGTATTCTTTGCGAGGTAGCTTTATAATCCGTCTAGTCCTCAAAAACTGCTAGTTTAATCATAGATTAAACTCCTGTCTGAAGGCCAAATATCAGTAGAGACATTACACATAACCAGACTTGGATAATTCACCAAAAAGCAGACAATTATCTTTTCTCCCTCAAGAAGGATACTTCTATGTAGAGCCCTAGGATGGCTGGATCACAAGAGAGTTAGGAAAGGAGACAGCAAACTTTTGTGCAAAGGTCCTGCATGAGGTTTGTTTTACTTCTCTACAAGTATGTTCTCCTTGCCACTTGCAAGTATCTGCTTTCAATGGATTTCTTTTTTCTCATCTATTTTAATGTGTTCTTTTCCTGATTCATTTTCTTTTTGCAGAAGCCATCTCCAAATGCTTGTCCTGTGCTCAAGGTCAAGGTGAAAAGCTCCCCAATGATTGAAAAGCTTCAGGTAGGTTCTGGAAGGGCCCACACAGCTGTCCCAACAAATTCCGTTCCAACAAATTCCCTTGGGGAGCAGCCACAACGGAAGGGGAGCCAAGAGCTCTGAGGGTGACAGCAAGGCAAGTAGGGCAGCAGTCTCACAAAGAAGGGCCTCGCACCACAAAACAGAAGCGAGCAGGACAGAGCAGGCCTGTGATGGTAGCCAGGGTCCAACACAATGCCACAGACAAGCCTGAAGGATGATGTGAGTCATGCCAGGAAGCCACATGGAGTGTCAGGGTCAGGGTTTGGGTGCAGGCAGGGCCAGGCAAGCCCATGGCAGCAGCACAGCTCAGGGGGGAATCAAGGGCATGGGCCTCAGCTTACGTGCAACTCCCAAGAGAAGGGGAGAGAAACCCTGTTTAGAGCTTCTTCTAGCTCTTTCTTCACAAGAATCTGGAAAAGATTTAGGCACTTGCACCATACTAGGAATCTGGCCTTGAATGCAGACAGCTAAAATCATGGTGATGGTGAAGAAGCAGCTCTCTACTCTCCTTTACCAGTGCCTAGAAGCTCTGCACTTCCTTGTCTCTTTTCCTCTGAGTTACACACAAACACCCAGGGCCATATCTGTATCTCTCAGCACTTGACAGCCCATAGACATAGTGCCCTACTACTGCCACTCCTGAGCGTGACGCCACTTGGGTGCCCTGACACAACACAACCTATTCATAGCAGCGTCCCCGTTAATGCACCCAAGGACATTTGCTGATAGGAACTTCCTAGCAATAGGCCTGTAGGTGTCAATAAGGAAGTACTTTTCCACAGTTAATCACAAACTTGCTTCTTTCCATGATCTTCCCACTCCCTATGATCATGTGGATCATTCTAAAGACTTGCGGACCAGGCCTGCAAACATGAGGCCTGTTTGAATGGGAACAGGAGTGGTTGACATCCTGAGTGATCGCTGGCTGCTTGTTCCTGCTGTCCTGGCTCAGCCACTGTGGATGACAGGGCCTTGGCTCGGTCACTGGAAAATCCCTAAAGGCCTCAGGATGACAAAAGACTTCATCCCGAGATCCAGCTGTTGAGGAAGGACAAATGTCTAGCCATAACTTCTCTGCCCGGGCTTGTTTGTTGACAGTGTCACCAGGAGGGGCCTGCGAGCAGAAGCTGTGTGGGTGGTGATGGATGAGCAGGGTGCTGTCCCGTGACATGAGCAAGGGGTCCCCCATGTGGCTAAAACACGTACTACGCACGCCGGTAACGCACTAACGCTGTGTGTTTTCCTCTGCAGGCCAATCTGGCTTTTGCTCCAGCTGCCCTGCTACCAGGAGCATCCCCCAAAAGCCCGGGTTTGAAAGCCATGGTCTCTCCGTTCAGCACGCCGCCCTCCACCCCGACCAGCCCTGGCATCCAGTCCCAGCCCAGTGAACCCAAAGAGTCGCCGGTCAGCTTTGATCAGCCCCCAGAAGGCACTCAGCTGCAGTTCTATAACAAGGTAGGGGGTGTGCGGGGGTCTCTGCCACGCAGCAGCACAGAGCCGGCTTGTTGCCTGCGGATGAGGTGGAACGGGAGGCTTGTGTGGCCCAGCACACTGGGGAGCCCACAGAGATCGACTGCCCGGCACTTAAGGAGGGAGCTGTGACCCTCACTTACCATGCCCAGTTGCTGTGCAGACTCCTTCAACTACCATAATCCAAAGGCTAATGAATGGAAAAGCCTTGACTTAGGGTTTAGCTTGGACAAGGAGCCAGGGTTTAAACTGGGACAATGATCTAAGACTGGAGTGGAAACTCAGGAAGGAGATACATGCGGGAGTTGCTTATCCTGTAGAGCAGTCCCCTTCCACCTACCTCTGGGAAGAAGAGCAGGACAAATGAAACAATCAGCATAGCAATCAAGTTTCTGGTGGGATTATTCTCCGTTTGCTTTACAGTACTACTCTCTACCATCTCTTCAATGTCTATTTTTCCTGTATTCAAGGTGCGGACACGGGGATCAATAAAGCGCAGACCGCCCTCCAGGAGGTTCAGAAGATCTCTGTCAGAATATGGAGATGGGGAAGATTTAGGGATCAACATCTCTTCTCCAGAAAATGGTTCCAAAGAAGATGGAGATGAGGTGTTTGGGCCCAAGGGCAAGACAGAAGAGGCAGAAACAGGGAGCAAAGCACTAAAGAAACAGTCAGGATATGATGAGAAGCCTCCATCAAGGAGAGGATCCAGCAGGTCAGAAAATGAAGAAAAAGGGGAAAAACAGGGGGAGGAAAAACAGGGAGAGGATTCTCCTTCCAAGAATAATGCAGGGGATACAGAGAAGAAGGTGAGTTGTGCCTCAGGGGAGGAGAGTGCTTCCCAGCTGCCCTCTGAGGGAGATAAGGAAGATAAGGTGTGCAAGGGTTCACAGGGGAAAGAGGAAGACAATGCCTGTGAACAGGAAAAAGGTGACAAGAAGAAGGAAGAAGTGGAAAAGGAGGAGACCAATGAGAGCACAGACACACAGGGAACACCAAGCGCTGAAGAAACACCGTTAGCTCCAGAGACACAAGAGGCAGCAGC
Source organism: Nothura maculosa (assembly GCA_032353885.1). Taxonomy (NCBI): domain Eukaryota; kingdom Metazoa; phylum Chordata; class Aves; order Tinamiformes; family Tinamidae; genus Nothura; species Nothura maculosa. The sequence continues at coordinate 813,867 of JAUBOD010000165.1, forward strand.
AGCAGGCTTGGAAACTGCCAGTGAGTCTTCAACATCACCCACACAGGACCAGGACACAGAGCAACTGTGATGCACAGGTAAGATGATAGATCTGCATGATGATATCTCCTAAAATAGCTTTTTTTTTTGCCTACTAATGAAATGACAGAGGCATGCTCATATTTTTTGCTTTTCCCCACACATCAAGAGTATCAAATTATAGATACAAAACCACTCATGTGATACAATCCCTCCTATCAGTCTGATTGATGTAAAGAGACATTTCCAAACCACTTGTTAGCTTTGCCATTAAAAATAGTGTTTGCACACTTAGCAATTTCATGGTTAGCCCTGGAACCATGCAGACATGGATACTTGCCACTTAAAATAAAAGAAGAATTCCACTGGATAACGCCAGGCTTATTCTTTTATATCTTCTTGCTTATTTCCTAGCCACTGATACCCAACATAGCCACAGATGCTTGAGGAAATATCCCATTCCACATCAACTGCATGGCCCTCTGGAAATGCCCGCTTGGTTTTGTAAGGAGGAACTAAAAGAAGGAGCCTGGTGCTCAGGCTGCAGCTCACCTCTCCCTGCCACCCCCAAAGTACCTCATAGCATAATATCTGTTGCAGATTCCCTATCCTTGTATTTACTTAAAATTGTTATTATTTGTAATAATTTCTTTACTTTTCTCTCTCAAAAGGACATACCCTGTCAAGACAGAGGAGGCAACATGTGAACAGGAGCCATCTAGCCCAATCAATGTGGAAGCTACTAGAAAACTGTAGTGGGAGAGGAGCAGAATGCAGATATCTTCCAAGGTGAAGAAGCATCCAAGAGCTCAGTGATCTGTCACTGGTCCTCTGCCCTCACACCATCATGTTCTGTTACAGTCAGAGTGACAAACTGGATTATAATTGCTTCCGAGATCAAAATGTGGATGCTGGATGACTTTTCTTAGGGGATATTCAGGACCTGAGAGACCTGATACATGGTGTCCTGGCTGGGCCCAGCAGCCACCACCACTTTTGGGCCTTCTGTTCTTCAATCTTACTGAGCTCCAAAATGTCATTTTCTTCTCTCCTGCATTCATCTTACATGAAGTTCATCACTGTAGGACTGATATATATGTGTATATATGTATGTTTGTGTGTATGTTTGTATACATATACACATATACACACACATATGCATGTATGTAAGTTTATATGTATGGTGCCTTTTCAGTAGCTTCTTTAGAAAAAATGGGTTTTTGAATTTAACTAGTAATGTTTTAACAACAGAAAAAAAGTGTGTGCTTTCCCTACATATCTTGTATGGCATACAATGTGAATCCTAAATACAGAGAAAAGTCTGAAAATTATTATAAAGCATAAAATTCCTCTGGAGGAGAGGACTGACCTGGATGATCTGTGTATGGAATACACAGGAATTGCAGGTAAATTTTGTGTGTGCTTCAACTTTGGGGTGTTTTTAATACTGCTGTAAAGTAACAACCAACAGATTAGATCCACAGAAAAGATGTGCTGTGCAGGTCAGTAAGGTAGGTTTTCTTCACCCAGCCCTGTGCTCTAGGGTTGAGTTAGAAGGGCCACCTGTCCATGAGTCTTTTTGAGTTCCAGACTAACTAATCTTTTGATTTTCTTTTGAAACTCCCAGCCAGTTAGTGGCCTGTTAGTGCTGTTTGTGATAGAAGACATGCCAACTTACTCACAAATTGTATACAATTCAATGAAGAGGTCTTAGACGGCCGAGTTTCAAGCTGTACAGCTTGGCTGAATAAGAATTACTAAAGCACAGGTAGTGAGTCCCTCTTAAGAATTTAGAACTGGCACTGATTTGCCCCCTCTCTTGGAATAGCAGTTAATTCATAAGACTATCAGACTGAGCCAAACAAACACACAAACAAACAAACAAACAAAAACCTCCATCTTTTTACCTCTACAATGTATTTGTTGTTCACATGAAGTAAGTTATGTAAGGAAGATAAGCAGTAGACTATTACCACTTCCTGACAGCAGTGTTGGAGGCTGTGTCTCTAATACTGAATAAACAGCACCTCTGGCTCAAGGTCCATGGGCAACACTGCTTAGGTGTAGCCCTCTCTACAGCATATTTATTGATATATATTGCCTTGGAGACAGCTAACCAGAATTGTCAAAACTTCCACCAAGGAGTCAACTAACAGTTAAGTGATATGGATGGCTAAGGGCCAGTGCTTACACCTGTGGCCAGACACGTATCCTTCAGCAATACAGATGCAGCTACAGAGACCAAAGACAGAACCTGCCAACTCTTCCTCGTCTTTCACAAAATCCCTCCTAGCAAACATGAGGCTAAGCAGCATAGGAGGTGTCGTCCCTGTCCTGGGGACAGGCACAGGCACCTCACACAAAATAGCCCACATCCATCCATGCCTGGGCTCCAAAGTACAGCACTATAGCAAAGCATCACCCATGGTCTTGAGGGATGTCCCCTTTCTGTTCACCAGCACTAAAATCACAAGCAAACCAATGATGCCCTGCCTTTCTTTTTTCCAGGTGAGAGCACTAAGGTGTCATCTTTTGAGAGCCAGCAGTGCTGCCCCTTATCCATAGAATAGGCTTGTCAGCAAACGTGACAAGCTCCACATCATTTTGAGCCATGTTGTGGAGCCCTCTTGCCTTTGAGTCTATTTTCATCTGTTTGTTGGAGCTTGTATTCCAGGGCAGGCTGCAATAACTCACTGTAACTTGTTTCCTTTCCCTACAGTGTGTCCCATCTGGATGTGAGTGACTGTGCCTTACTGTATATATATAGGTGTATATGTGTGTCTGTTTAGAGAATGTGTATGTGTGTCCCAAGCAAGGGAGTGGAAATCTGAGGGAGAAGCGGAAGAAATAAATGGTAGAGTAAAAACAAACAAACAAAAAACTCTTCATGTTTCCGTGTTTCTTCCTGGAGAGATGAACTATCTTCAATGGGGCATGGGGAAAGCGGACAGCAGCAGGCAAAATGGGTGAGGGATTTTGACTGCCATCAGAACGGTGCAACATTTGATTTTAATTTTTGATTTTTTTTCCTTTTGGGAAACAATAACAAGCCAAGTGCTTTACAAATTGCTGGGGAAGAGAAAAGGGCACCCATTGCTCAGCTGAAGGCATCAGCCATCTTATACACAGCTTAGCCTGTGCACAAACCTCACCCCTTCGGCAGGGCAAGTGAGAGCAATTTTATAAGAAAAAAAATAATAAAAAAGCTTTTTGGCAAGCATCAGCATTATGGCACTGCAAAAGCACAAGGTGCATGTGGGCACATATCCATTTTGTGAGAAAAGGGAGGCTCACACCCATCAGGGGCAGTGCGGTCTCATATCCACAGGGTGTGTAGGGTCAAACATCTCAGTGCAACGCAGGCCAGCCTGGATGGAGAGAGCAGGAGCGCCCTGTCTTTCCTTCCATCCCTCAGGGAGAGCTGAGGTAGGTGTTGGGGATGCTAGTGATTGAACTGTTAGCTCAAGAAGACTCTAGTATCATATTTATAACAGCTTTGGTGGGGAGGGTGCTTCGAAGAACAACGGCAAAACAAAAGCCCTCTTGGCCATAAGACCGTTACGCTGGGCGTGGAGGAAGAGGAAAATAAACGGAGAGAAAAACGCATCACGGGAGCAAAGCGACTGCTGCCGCTGCGTTTGGCTGCGAGCTCGTTGTTTTTACGGGTATATTTTCCTGGGGCTGTGTCCGAGGGGCAGCGGGAGCCCGCGCGGGAGAGCAGCGCCACAGGGGAGCCGCGGGATTCCCGCCACATGGCGAGCGCGAGATTCCCGTCACGCGGAGCTGCGGGATTCCCTGCACGGGAAACAGAGCCGCCCCAAGGCGGGAGGGACGGGCAGGCTCAACCAAAGCTGCTGTGGGGGGGGGACACACACGCTTCCGTGTCTCCCCTTGGGCCAGGGGTGAGCTCGCCCGCCTGCAGCGTGAGGCGGAGAAGGGAGAGGGAAGGGAGAGGCTCCGCTCCTCCAGCACTACCAGGAATTCCTGGGGCGCTACCAGGAATCGCCGCCGCCCCCGCCGCGCGGGAGCGGAATGGCGCCTGCCGGGGGGGGGCGCGGCGGGGGAGGACAGAGCCGCGAAGGCGGGGCCGGGCGGGGCGGGGCGGGGCGGGCGGGGGCGGCGCGCAGTGAAGTGCGGCGGCGGGGAGGAGGCAGCAGAGAGCGGCTCGTTGGTCTAGGGGTATGATTCTCGCTTCGGGTGCGAGAGGTCCCGGGTTCAAATCCCGGACGAGCCCGCCGAGGGG
>JAUBOD010000165.1:856043-867315 GCA_032353885.1 Nothura maculosa
GCAGGGACACCCAGAGCAGGTGGCACAGGGCGGCATCCAGGCGGGTTTTGAAGATCTCCAGAGAAGGAGACTCCACATCTTCCACTGCTTTTGATTAGCTATAGGTACATCAGAATAGGTGGTACTGAGGAGGCTCCTTGCAAGACTCTTTGGATCCTCTTTGTGCAGGCAAATTAGCTAGTATTTTAAAAAATGTTGGACTCCTTTCTAGAAAGAAACTCCTCTTTAGAAAGAAATCAACCTCTGGAATATCAGACCCAGTCTTAATCCCTCTCTAGTCTGAAGAATGTTGAATTCTTTTTTTTTTTTTTTGTCATAGAATCATGGATGAGGTTGCTTGGCAGGAATAGACAGCCTTTACAGTGCAGCTGTGGAAGGAACTTACGCGGGTTGAAGTCACAAGAACTGGAGGCAATATGTGACTAAAACTGTTAAGAACTTTCTGTCCCTTCGGGTGCTTTCAGACAGGGTAAACATGTGCTGGCAAATGCTGATGCCAACTTGGTTAGCAGGGTCTCATGTAACAGAGGACTTGTGCTGCCTTTATGGGTACTAGGGAGGAATTCAAGCTGCCTGTGTCATCAGATCCTGATGTTACACTGACTAAAAACTTAATTCTGCTACTTGGTTTTCTACTGCTATCGTTTTAATTAAAGGGAAAAAGAAATCAAGTGTTGTGGGCAGGCATGCCGAGTGAACCACAGCTGAGTCTTTCTCAAGGCAGTAGCAAATGATAAAACTGTTAATATGAGCGATAACTCTTGGAAAATGGAGTTGGAGAGGGCCAATGATACCTAAAGGATTTGCAGAGAATTCTTTGTTGTTTATCATGTAGGCTTTAATGCACAGTGACACGAAAGCAGCATCAATCTCAAATATGTCTTTTTTTTAATGCTGTGAGGAAAAAAAAAAAAAAAGGACATTTACATGTAGGACAGACCTTGCAGCCACTGTAGACAATGTGCTGTTTCGGATTCCCACCTTGGGTTCTGGCTGCTAAGCCAACTTGCACCTCCTGGAGACAGGAATGCGGAAGACATCGTTCATCTTGGCCTATCTTCTCCCCTCTAACAGAACAGCAAGGTGGGAAAAAGTTTTACTTTTGTACTGTCAGTGGCTATTCTTCCCTATTCCCCATTACCAGAAAATAATGAACTGAACTGTAAGGTCTGGATCTGAGTAAATCAGCAGTTAACCATGAAATCTCCATTTCCCCTTCCGAATTCAGCGGTGCTTCTGTAGAGGAGGCGGTCAGCATATTTATTAGTGTTGAGAACTGTTGCAGGGGAGCAAATGTGTCTCTGTAACTCACTGCATGGTGTGTCATTTCTAACTGGAGACCAGTAGGGTTTTGTTTTCTTTCCAAGTTTTCACGCTATTTCAATTTGTGATCTGAAAAGCTGGAATTAGGTTTTTAACTTTTTTAAACCTGTGAGAATTGTTTAGGTAACCATCTGTCTTGTAACTGCAGTAAATGTGTGTGTGCAACTCAGGAGCTGCTTTCCCTTAGAGTGGATTCATTGAAGTGAATTGTGGGCTGTTTGATTTATAATCAAAATACCCTCAGTTTGTTTGGAAATCTTGTCTTAGGATTTTACATTACTTGTAGAGCAGCTTAGGATCTCAAATACAAAATGTTCCTCTTGTGCCCTAGGTGATGGAATGATTTTTTACCACTGCCAAACTGAGGTGGGTAACATTTCTGGGCCGTGAGCACACTCCTGTGGTGCTAATATTTAGATAATATTTTATATGGGATACTGCAAAATCATGATATTAGCTATGCTCCGCAGTTCCGCTCTTGGAGGCTTCTCTTTCCCTTCTCTTGACTAGCTAATGAACCCTTTTATTTAAAGGTATTTTTGAACTTGAAAATGTAAGCTCAATGCCTTTTGAGATCAACATGCTGTGCAGTCGTTCTGTCTCCCTACAAAGGCAGCTGCTTAACGTGGTAAATACTATTGGAACCAGACCAGATGCTTTTCCTTTTGTAAACCTCCTGTCTGGGGGGTACGCAAGGGAACAAACACCTATAAGATGGGTGTATAATCTGTGCGGGGGAGCGAGATATGCAGTGCATGGCCTGATTACACAAAGTGCCCGTGTAGCAACTGTTTGTGCTTTTGCTTTTACAGGTTCATCTCAAAACAGTCGTCATGGATATATTTTCTTGAATTGACTTTACTGTTGGCTTTCATGTTTTTTATTGTAACCTTGTGAATATTTTAATACACTTTTTTTCCCATTACTAGTTTGCTGGGTAAGTCTCATCTGATGAGGGCCCGCAGAGGGAGGCGGACTGAAACGCACCTTCCCTCTTCCTCTCAGGCTTGGGCTGCTGGGGTCGCTGTCAGCTCAGCGAGCTCCCCGCAGGGCAGAGTTCACCATAGCAGCGTTCTGATAGCCCAGAATTACCCCTTCAGCTGGACAACTGGGACATGCAAGTGAAACTACTTAAGGCTGCACTGGAAGTGTGCAGAAACAAAGCGCGTGCCAGCTTCGCCGTGGGACAAGCTCTAGAAAAGGGCATCCGACAGAGTATCTGGGATATCATCATAAGCAAAAACATTGCTGGGGGGGGTGGTGGAAAAGCTTCTTTCCACTGGATAAGACAACACGGCATTATACAGAGGCTAAGAAGGGGAGGACAGCTGTGCCACAAGGTGCTGTAGCTCCTCTAAGCATAGAACAGCTTCTCCCTACCACTGTCACACTGGTATTTGGTACCTCACAAGGGATTGTGGGGAAAGGAGGGAGGAGACTTAACAACATGGCGGAACTCCAGCATTTCAAGGCATCCGTTTTACTGAATGATGAAGAAACTTCTCTCTCACTTGTCTTGCTCTCCTGACTCCAAAGGCCCAAGCTCTGCTACTGACTGACTCTCAAAGCTGGGAGGAGTCGCTGTGACAGCACAGCAGATGCCATGCTCTGAGCACAACTGCCTTTTATTTCTCAGTAACAGTTGGGCTCTTGCAGTGCAATGAATAGGCACTGCTCTGAAGGGATTTTGTACTGGCACATTGTTCTCTGGAATAAGTAGGGAAAGGGATAGACTTCCAGAGAAAGCTTAAATGGTCATTCACAAGTACACCACAGCAGGGGACTGCCTGCTGCTCTCTCCTTGCAGGGTGATGGTGTTGGTTCTAAAGTACATGTTTTGTGAGCGTACACCTTCACAGGAGCTCTGTGTGTTTGTGTGTACCTAGGGAGGGAGGAAGTGAGCAATAGTTGTGGCTGTTTACCTTTCACCTTCTCCAAAGCAAGGTTCTTACATGGGCCCATCTGTGCCTCTAGCTGTAGAGGATGATGGCAGCTAAATCAACCCTGGGCACTTGCACAGCACAGCCCTCCTCTCAACAAAGATGGTGGCAGCCAGAAAACAAAGGAAGAGGAACACACCTGAAGCTGCAAAGAGTATCCTTAAACTACCAAGGAAAAGCAGCAGGGAATAATGTGTAGCTGCCACCGTTGCTGGTCATTGGCAGTTTGGTAAAAGCCCACGCATGGAGCACTTCAGCCTGAGGCACCACCACCACGCTACTCCTGGCACTGACCAGCAGTGCCAGGTAAGGAATACAGGATCAGGCTGTGGACTGTGGCTTTGCAACAGACACTACAGCTTCCCTAAAACAAGCACAAGAAATACAAGTTTAATTTAAAAGCTTGCACTTTATTGAAATGCATAGAGTTACTCTGTTATTTGCACATAACAGAAGAGATAAGAGAAAACTCTTGCTCTCTAGGCATTTAGTTTTCCTCTTTCATTCCTTAGAGGAAAATATTAAAATTAGTGAAGCTAGGTCCCACTGGGAAGGGCTTGTGCGTAGTCGAGTCTAGGCAGTAGGGTTAAGCATCCTTTTGCTGCTCTTGTTGTTTTGCCTTTTGCTCCTGATTATACCTATGGAGAGAGGAAGAAAAAGCCAACTAAAGTGCAGATTAAATTACAGTAACAGGGTTTTCATAACATCTTGGTCAACAAAGGAGATGTACAATTACAGCAGACTAAGGCAGAACTCTGGATAGGCAGCTTATGTAGAAAACTCCCACTTAGTTGCTAAGTTTTGCCTCATTCCACACCAGGCCAAAACACAAAGAAGTCCAAACTTGCCTGTTTTTCAGATGCTGCTTTGCTTAAGGGTCTTTTGGTGGTCCCTCTGGAACTGACCATGTTTAGCATTGAAAACTGACAGCAGTGCAAAGCTTAAGAATGGGGGAAAGTTGGGGCTTTCTGTCAACCAGACATACAGCTTTTAAAGAATGTGTTCAACCCAGAAACTACAGCTTAAATAAAGCATTCCTTAAGATGTGCTGTAGTTGCACTGAAGATACTGGGAAGCTTCACTGCTACTAAACTGGGAAAGCAGGACTGCAGCACAGGCCTATGCCACAGTCAGTTCTACTCAACTTACTTGCCGAGTTTCTCTTGCATGTTGTGCTGCCATCAAGGCCAGGGGAATATTTTTAAGTTCCAGATTAAGATATGAGAGCTTATTTAAAGTATTGACTGGAAAGTAGCCCTTATCACATACCTCCATATTCGGAAGAGTTGAGAACCACCAGCACAGCCAACAAAGAAGTTCACAGCAAAAAGGCCCCAGTTTTTAGGAATAATAACGAGAGAGTACCTTGACCAAATGAGGCCTGTTGAATGAAAAGGAACATTTAAACGTTACTCACGTTAGATATCTAAACATGCCTCTAAAAGACAGAGCCATGGGCCAGTTTAAGTACATTTTATAACTAGGTTAGACAACTGAATAAAATAAAAAAGGCACAGAAAAACCTCTTTCTTGGTTAGAAACACATAAAGCAGCAGTGGGAGAGCATGTATTATGCTTTTCCAAAATAAAGCAACTAGACAATAAGTTCAATCATGGTCTTCATACCACATAAAGATCCCTGTGTTCCCTACAAAGCCCTGACCCTCACTCCAACACAGCTGCAGGGTAACTGGCCTTTGGCTGCCGTGTATCCACCTTGCTGCAACGGCTTAGGGACTACAGCCTGCGTGGGTAAATAGGAGGTTTCCAGAGCATGCAAACCAGCACCGGGTCCCATTTCAGAATACAGTTCAGAGGAGGAAAATAAGCATCAGTGGTAGTTTTGAGTTTAGCTTTAGCTGTTCACCTCACCCTCCCCCCCAAAACAGCCTAAAGGTGGAATATTGGTTTTGGCAGTGTGGAAATTCATGGCAGAGAGTAGTGCAACACTGTGTATGCCAGTGCTTCCAGGCTGTTTAGTACATGGAAATTCTTTCCAGTTATGCTAGGATAATTAGCCTGGCATTGTTTAATCTCTTTAAAAAGTCTGCTCTATAAAAAGCCACTATATTCTAGGCTGATTTCAAAGTTACTTGACCTGAAATTAAAGAGGACACTTACTGGAGTGACATCATTATACCTTAAGGGATGAAAATCATAACAATTTTCTGTGGACAAATCCAAATTAAGATGCTTATGGAAAACTGTATTGTATGTTCACAGAACTTTTGCAGATTTCATAATCACAAGCACATAGGTCTCTGCTATAACTACTTTGCATGAGCAACAGTGACAGCTCACATACCATAACTGAACCTTTTCTATGGAAATGGATTAGTCCTAACAGAGAATACAGTGGGTACAAGTTTAGCTGGGGCCAGGTGTAGCACTGTCCTTACCTGTGGCCATTAATACTGCAGACTGTGCCGTGCTCAGCTTTTCTGCTGGCCTGGTCATATCAGCCATTCCAGCACATACCAAACCCTGTCAAGAAAAATTCATTGAGTCTCAATACAGTACAGAGACCTCCTGTTGGAGATGCAAATGCTTTACAATGGGAACTGCTTCCTAGCTCAGTGCTTACTCTGCATGCACACGAAGGAGCTGGGATGCACTGTGTGAGCAGAGCAATTCGGCTCCGGGAGATGCTGTTCGCTTCTAGTCCCTTGTGGGGGGACAAGAACAGATACGGGGGTGCATTTCGGAACCACTTGCAATACAGTCATAGGCAGTGACAGCTTTGCATTAGCACAAGAACACGGTTAACTCAAGTGCAGCATCTTTTGTTCTGCTCCAAGTACAAATTGGTTTTAATACAGCAAGTGAGCTTGTCTAAATACCACCCTTCCATTGGTTCTCCCTCAAGCTCAAGCTTAGATAATGCACATAAAAATGCAGGTGTGATACCAAGTTCTTTTTCTCAGCTTCTTCTGAAGGAAGATAAAAGCCATCTTTTTAATGTAACATTACAAGAAGGAAATTTCCAGGAGAATTCAGGAATAACTTGGCTAAATCACTGGAGAACATCACTAGCAAGTTTGCCCTTTGGCTTGTTCTGCTGCGTTACTGCCCTCTACTGGGAACACTTTGATGTTCCCTTATGGGTTCACGGAAACAAGGAAAACAAGAGCTTCTCATTTCCTGGCTGCTCCTACGGACTCCTTTGACACCAGCCACAGAGACAGCTTTGAAGACTATCAACTTCATTGTGCAGCCCCACTGCACCAGCGGGTTGATGTGGTGCCCTGATGTACAGCAGGGAAAGGAGACCTGCAGCAGGGATAGCTGCACTAAACTCGCTTCCACTGCACAGAGGAAAAGCCATTGCAATTTCTCAGTGCAAAGCCTCCCTGTAAGCCCAGAGGGCTCCTCCTGCCCCTTTGCAGAAGAAAAGCCACTAGAGCACGGGCTTGTTTCACACAGCAGCAGTGATGAGCACCCACCCAAAGGGCGGCCCCTACGCTCCGGCTCCAGACACCTCTGAGCAAGGAGAGGGTCAATCCAGCTGCTGCAGCTCCTGCGGATGCTGACCAAGGCACTGAGCTGCCGCATCAGAGTGCTACACACACAGCTCGAGACCTGGAAAACCAGGGGCCTTCCCAGGAGCAAGGTTATGAAACAGCTGGCACGGGTAAGAACAGGTCGGGCACTTGCGTGTTTTCATGTTACCAAGATCAAGCAGCTTTATATTATAGCTCACCTATTTCACCAATTCAGAAACCAGCGTGAGTGCTGAGACTTTGGGCCAGGTGTAACCAACCTGCACAGACACAGCGGAGTGATGTAGCCAATTTGGGAGGAGAACAGCATGGGAAAAGGCAGGAATGTCCCACCCCCTCTTCGTTTTTGTTTTCTGTTAAGAAGCAGAGGCCGGGAACACGCTGGGTGTGCAGGAAAGCTGCAGCAAGTCCATATCCCAGCGTGCCTGAGCCGCACGAGTCCAGCTCCGCTGTCATCCGTGTCCATGACAAACTACCTGGGTCTTATTCAAGGCCACCTGGCAATCTCACCCACTTTAACTAGCCTTCAATCTACACAGGCTGGGCCTCCTTATAATAACCTTCAAATGCCTGAACCTCAGGAGAAATAGCCGATTTGTGAGTTATGCCAGCTCATCTTTACCTTGGTCAGCAGCTGGTGTTTTACAAATAAAGAACTTCGGGGAAACTTTCAGTTAAAATTTTACTTAAAAAACCCAAACTCAGCCCCTCTCCACACACCAAACCCAAAGCCTTGTTCTTTTTTCCCCCCTGCAGCCTTATGTTGTGCAATATGTTACTAGGGCTGTTTTTTCTATACATATATGAAGCAATAATGTTTTTGCATTAAATCTTTCAGTAGGCTCCGTGTGCTGAGGATTTCCTGCTTGCCCAATGGGCTGCTGCAAATTGCCTTCGGATCGACGTCCAGGTGCCAGCTGGGATCCTGCACTTACCCATTTCATAACAGGTGCCCAGAAAAACACCGTTTTGGGACCTAGTGGAGGCAAAAAAAATAGTGAAATACAGGCTATTTTGAAACCTATACTAAATTTGGGGGGGCGAGGGGTTGAGTGGAAAAGGGAGGGATAACAAAGTGTGTACATCAGCATGGTTTCCACCACTGTACAAACGCGACCCATGAAATATGATTATATTTCATCAGCTCAGTGCATCAAGCTCCAGTTATGTAATCAGCCCACCTATTTTTGCAACAGACAAGACTGATTTTATATTTTTATTTTTAAGCAAGGGAGGAAGCTACGGCAGGCAACATGTATTTATAATCAAGGACAAAATCTAGAACCAGCCCCAGGAATAGCAAAAATGGTTCCTATGAATGACTAAAAAGCACCCTAGAACTCAACTAACAGAGCTACAGTTTGCCAGGGACACACTTGTTGTGAGCTGAATCTTCTGAACTGAGCTCGCCCAAAAAATCCCAGCTCCTCTGTTAGTGCACAGGCATCCTGCTCAACAGCACGGGGTGTTCAAGCAAACAGGACAAGTTACAAATACGGGTGTATGTCCTACTTGTGACAAGGAAAGCGTCCCCATGCACTTGCAATCTCCAGCTCTGAACAGGCACATCTTTCTAGCAGAAAGAGTTCCCCAGCACCTCTGTTATTCTCCCTATGGTCAGAGAAGGGTTATGAAAGAAGTCTGTGAAGCAAGGGGGAATAACTAACGGGAAGGGATTTGGGAGAACACAGCTCTCCTACACGTCCCTGCTGGCCTCTGGCACCTCCCGGGAGGCCAGGGCTGCAGGCGGCTGGCTAAGGCAGGCAAGGGTGGTTATCGCAGCCAGGCACCACTGAGCAGAGGTTACCAGGTCCTGTAGAGGGGACACGGCTCAGGATACCACCCGGGGCCCTGCAGCCACCCTCGGGACAGCGGGGCTCGTTTAGCCACAGCACGACACCTTTAGCTCTTTCCAGGCCGTTGCTCACCCTTTGGATAACACGCAAGGTGAAGCCAAGCTTTCCCTTTAATCTGTTACATATTATGAGTCAACTCCTTGAAATATAAAGGAGACGGGAGCAACCAAAGCCCCGCTTTTTTGCAGGTGCCAATTTCTCCACTAAAAAAGGCATTTTGGGAACTGTTTATCCTGCTCGTTTTGAGCACTAACTTGAAACACAGACCTGCGAGCACCTGGCGGTCTCTGCAGCGAGCCCTGTGCTGCAGCTCAGCCCTGTGGCGCTCAGCAGCGTGGCTGCCAGCGGCACTTGCTGCATCCTAAACCCCACGGAGAGCCACGGAAGGGACGGCAACAAAACCCGGCTCAGCAGCCTCGCTCCAAGCCCTCCGAGGCACTTGAGGTAGCGATCGGTTCCCAAACTCCAGCTAAGAGCTATTGTCGGATTACTTTAACAATATAGAGCATTTCTCCCTGCACGGAATTTTGTTGGAATTGAAGAGCCACTAAAACTTTCTTAAACTGTTGAATAAATACAAGTCAATGTTCATGCTGGAAAGATGTAAACTTCAGTTATCACACAGCCAAGGAGCTCCTTTATGGCTCTTTATCTAAATCCTCTGAAAGTCTCATAAGGGTGACTTTAAACATTACTATCTCTTTTAGTCTAAAACACAAATTGAGGTCTGGGGCACTAGAGAATGTGTGTGTGTGGGGGGGGAGGATATAAATTATTAAAGCAGCATTCTCTAAAAACAAATAAAAGTTTCAAGAATTATATTCATTTTTATCAGCAGTTACTTGATAATTTAAACTTGTGTGTAAGAGAAATTGCTTGAGATAAGTAAGGTGCCAAAACAGACTTAGTACTCAGAGAAGAGTGTTTAACTGTATAAACCATGTGTCTTCACAAGATCTTCCAGCCAAGGCGAATTCCCTGGCCAGAGCAAGTTAATCCAAGACCAATGAATTTCCAAACAGCGTATTGGGGCAGGGACTTCCCAGAGGTTCACTTGAGCATCCTAAGTGTGCCTGGCACTGCGGGGCTGCTGAAGCCTATGGAGCACATGGAACATGGCAAGTCCGTGTCCTGGGTGGTTCTTTTCCATCTGCTTTTTGCAGTCAGTGACACATACTGTGTAACTGTCTCAAAGGCAACGAGTGCTGAAAGGAGCAGCAGTGATTCACCTGTCCTAGCTGCCTCTTGTCCAGCTTTCCCGGCTCCAGCGCTCAGCACGAACCGTGGCAGTTGTCATCCTGTCTCAGGGAAATACACACAAACACGCACACCGACACGTGCACAGGCACCACGCTCCTAACAAAACAGGCTGCTATTTTTAAACCCTGTGATGACTGTGAACAAAAGGGGCGCACGGACAGCTCCGGGAAGCACAAAGCCCTTCAGGAAAACCTCCAAAGTTTCACTTATTACTGTGGTTCTGATGCAGAATCCACACAGGTGTTCCCCATGCTGGCCAGGCCCCATGCTCAAGCTGAGGAATTTCACATCTTTGGGCAGCAGGAACACGGTGCCCAAGGGGTTGGCACCTTCCCAACGGAGGTGCTAGGCGCATTGATTCTGCATACACAGAAGCTGCACTGAAGTTACATTGCTGGCTTCAATCACAATTAAACAACTTTCATTCCGAGTTGTGGGACTGCTGTGGGAGGATGGGACAACTGACTAAAAGCCAAAGTCCGTTTTCACGGTGCAGATTCCAGGTGGGTGAGGAGTCAAGGATGCACAACACACTCAAAACATTGGGAGCCTATGGAAAGATAGGAGTTTATGGAGCGCTGCTTACCTACCCTATTCAACCTGTTTACATGTCAAACACCACCTGAACGGCCCCGCAGTTCATTTTAGGAGAGGTTTCTCCCCAGCAACATGAAAAACACGTTTACTCAAGCAAATATCAGCCTTAGGTCAGGTAAGGGGAGCCCGTTTAAAGTAAAGCCGAGCCTTTCCCTGGCACAGAGGCGCTTCAGCTGCAGTGAGGAAGAGATTCCTTTCCTGGGACGTGCCAGCTGTGGAAGAATGCGAAGGCTAAGAGAAGCCTTACAACATCTGGGCTTACAGAAGCCTGGCTTACAAAACCTGGGCTTACAGAAGCCCAGGCTTAGGAGGCCCTATGAAGCCAGAAAGCCTTGCAAGGCTCCTGCTGCGCTCCAGCTTGGAGCAAGTGGCCACTCAGGTTCCGGGCCTGTTTGGGAACCTGTGCGGCTCCAGTGCCAGGCGCCCGCCTGTCTCCCACTCCCGGATCAGTCAGGAATCCCGTGCAGCTCCGGTGCTAGGCATCCCGTGGCTCCCACTCCAGGATCCCTTTGGGAACCTGGGCGGCTCCGGCGCCAGGTGTCCCGTGGCTCCCACTCCAGGATCCATCTGGAATCCCGGGCGGCTCCGGCGCCAGGCGCCCCGTGGCTCCCGCTCCAGGATCCATCTGGAATCCCGGGCGGCTCCGGCGCCAGGCGCCCCGTGGCTCCCGCTCGGCAGCCGTGACAGCCGCCCCGGGGCCCGGCTCTCCTTGTGCTCCCGGTTGGCCCGGCTCGGCTCGGTCCCGCTCGGCCGCCCTTGGTGCGGCAGGGCCCTCGCGCCGCCCCGCCCGGCTCCG
>JAUBOD010000165.1:868673-899987 GCA_032353885.1 Nothura maculosa
CTCCAACGGTCGCCCCTCCAACGGTCGCCCCTCCAACGGTCGCCCCTCCAACGGTCGCCCCTCCAACGGTCGCCCCTCCAACGGTCGCCCCTTGCGGCTGCGCACGCTCCCAGCGGCCCCTTCCCAGGGGAGCGGGCGGGGGTCGAGGCGGGGGGAGGAGCAGTTGACAGCGGATTATTCCCCCCCCAAACCCCCCCCGCGCTGCCTGCCGGGCGCGCGCCCAACGGTCGCTCACGCGCGCCCAACGGTCGCTCGCGCGCGCGCCCAGCGGAGCTGAGGGGAGGAGGGGCGGGGGGCGCGCAGGGAGCGGGGCCGCGCCTGGCCGAGCCGAGGCGGGGGGCGGAATGGCCGCGGGCGGCGCGCCACCCCCCCTCCCCCTTCCCCTTTTCCTTCCCGTTCCTGGCGCCGCGGGCGGGCGGGTCCCGGCTCTCCGGGACGGCTCCGCGTGGCGGTTCCGCTTGTGAGCTCGGCCCGCCTCGTGCCGGCCGCGCTGTCCCGCGGGAGCGGCCGCTGGCGGCTCCCGAGTCCCTCCCGCCCCTCGGGCGCCCTGCTTGGGGCCGCGCGGGTCCCCTCGGCCCTGCCAGGGCAGGGACAGGGGAGCTGCGAGGCGTCGCTCTCCCTCCTCGCCGCTGCCTGGCGGCCTGGAGGCTCTCGCCCTTAGGAAACTGTTGCGTTAGGGATGTTCAGTGGCGAAGTTGGGCGGCCGGGCGCGTCGCGGGCTCCTTGGAGCCGCGGCCGTGGCAGATCCTGCCGCTCAAAATAGAACGGGAATCGTCTTTTGTGCCACAGGCTAAATAGGCTGCGGATTTACCGCCCCTGAGCCTTTAAGGGCTGCTCACAAAAGCACGTAAATGCCGGGATAAGAGCGCGATTGTTCCGGCGGCTCTGGGGTGTTTCTGGGCTTTGGTGTGTAATGCGCTGCCCAGCCGCTCGAGCGCCCCGGGCCGGCTGCCGAGCGCGGCGTTGTGCGCGGAGCCTCCGCGGCGCTCGGTGCGGCTGCAAACCCGCTGCGGGGCCGGCTCCTCGCTGCTGCCCTGTGCGGACACTGAACGAGCTGATTTCACTGAGTGCCCTTAATGCTGAAAATACTTTTGTTTTTACTTCCCTTTGTGTCACAGGAGTGTTTTATTTTTCCTGTCTCCTCTTTTCCTCTTTTTAATTTCTTTTGGAAAGGATGATATTTGAAAATATTACATCCTTTCTCTATTTCCTCCTTTTAAAAATATTTATTCCTGTTCTTGGAGGGCATGGCAGTCTATTCTACATATCACCGTAGATTTTTGTAGGTGTCTCTGTGAAGGTGGTGTATTAGTAACAAACACATTTTCTGCTTGTGCGGTGAAGTAATTCCTGGTCTTGATGAAGTGTTGAGGATCTGAGATGGAACACGGTATAGTAAAATATGTGCTATTTATTTATTTGATCTTGCAGGCATTTCTGCCTGTGGTTTTAATTTAACTTCCTGGTGGAATTTAAGGTAGTGTATTACCTTACTCTGTCCAACTCGGTAGTTCTCTGCCTGTGGTCTGTGAGCACTTGGTAATCCATAAACGCCATTTGAGAAAAGTGAGACTGATGCCGCTTACAGGTTTCCAGGGATGTGTGCATAAACCATACAGTTATCCAAGACCTTTGGTAAAGTTTCTAAGGTCCTAAAATTACAGCAGGCCGATGGGCCTGCTGCACCCTCTTGTGCATTGTTGTTTTTTCTTTTTATGCATGTCTTGACAGTTACACTCAGCCAAGTCACAGCTGTGACTTGTTCTAGCCTGTAATGTTAGAACATGGCATCCTTCTGAATGCTTTAAGTCTGAGTTTTTGCTGTTGTGCATTTGCTTTTGTTTATTCTTGCTCCAGTTGGAGCAGAAAACCTCATCATTGAAACTGGGAGTGTAGTGTGGTGTGGAGTTAAACAGAGGCCCTGAAGCACTGTAGGGCCTCTTTTAGTTTTGCCCGACTCTTCCTTTGATGAGTGAAGTATTAAAAATCAATCAGTACAAATTATCCTCTCAAATTTAATCTCTTTTTCTCAGTACTATTCTAACAGAATGTAGATAAATTTATTTAAAAACAAAATTACTCTTGTGGTTAGGTTAAGGGTTCACTTCGGCTGTTATTACAAGTTAAGCATGTCTTATAGCTTTATAACACTGAGAGGATATTACCTGGGGCTGAGTTGATGTTGACATCTCTGTTGGCTCTGGTAGTATTCAGTTGTTGCTGAATTCTGCCTTTAACTAAATGCTGTTTAGATGCTGTATAATTTGAGTTAATTTCTGTAAATGTTAGAGGGTGTGCTTGTCTTTTAGAACCATCACTCATATTAAAGAATAGTGCATATGGCCTTTGTGTATCTGTTAGTTTTACTGCTAGTTAGGGTGACATTTGAGATACGGTCACTTGTACATGGGTGTCCCAGGTCACAGACCTGTTGTGCTTTTTTGTGAGCAGGTCATCTAGGTTGAACTGGAAGTAAAATTTCTTCCTGTTAGGGCATTTCAGCAGTGAATCGTTCATTCCAATAGTGAGGTTTGTAGTACAATATATAGAATACAGGAAATATTGAAGATGTCTGTGTATTAAAGAAACATGTAATAGACTAATTAACTAAATGCTTTACTTTTTTTTTTTTTTGTAGTTTCGCGTGAACAGACAAAGAAGTGGTATTCTATTTATATCCTCTTCCAGCTTTCCAAAATAGTTGCTCCAAGAAAGATCTCTCCGTCATGCCATACCTTCCCATGCATGCAGGCCATTCTTGGAATTTATGTCCTTGCAAATCTGTGTCTGATTTGAGGAGGTCCCTAAATAGCTGTTTGAAACCTCTTGAGTTCTGTGCAAAGCTCCAAAAGTCTGGTGGAGACAGGGGAATAGGTATGTGCTTGTCCTCCAGCTGTTTTCATTTGATAAAATCTTCCCCTGTAGTGATGTGGGGAAACTGGGTCCTATAAATGCCACCTATGTTACCTGCATTTTTTTTTCCTGTGTTTGTAAATTAATAGCCTCAATTTCAGTCAGTCTCCATAGAAAGCCCGGCAGCTTTACACAATTGTTGGTAACATTG
The DNA here is from genome assembly GCA_032353885.1 of Nothura maculosa. Taxonomy (NCBI): domain Eukaryota; kingdom Metazoa; phylum Chordata; class Aves; order Tinamiformes; family Tinamidae; genus Nothura; species Nothura maculosa. The sequence goes on from JAUBOD010000165.1 coordinate 871,738, forward strand.
TTTTCTCTGATTCATTTTAATTCTGCTGCTGGATCTTCAATATCTTAGGTGGAATGTGAGTTTCTGTCTACTGTTAGTTGTTAAAATAATCACAGTGCTTTCGCACTGGTAAGGTGTTGGGAGTAAACTGCAGGATGCTCTTTAAATTCTACATGGAAATGTTCAGACTGATTTAGGAGGACAAATAATTCAAAGTCATGCTATATTGTACTTTCTATAGAACCCCCAAATCTTTGTTGCTGCTTTATATTGAATTAGTAGTGGCAGTGTTTCTGTGACTAATGAATATATCAGTTCTTGTCATCAGAATAAACATTTTTATGTAAATGAACTGTGACATATAGCATTTTATAGGACAGAATAGAGAAATAGCAGCAGAGTTTTCTTGCAAGAAAGAAGTGGTTCCAAAATTTGAAGCATTTTATGTGACAGGAAGATTTGCTTTTCTGTGAAGGGTTGTGCTGTTGAGGATGGCTCGTATAAAGGATGACAACTCTTTGTAGAAATTAGCTGGCCTACCAGATTATACACACATAATTCATTTTTCCAGTGAATTCCTCTCAAATTCCCATTTGCATCATCTTTTCTAATATCTTCTGTCCTTATAATGTGGATTTTTTAAAGCATTCCAGATTTTTTAGAAATAGTATTGTAATGCTGTCTTAGAAGTTTTCCCTCTCCCCACTTTTTAAAAGAAACACGGTAACCTCTAGGGTAACATTCAGGTCAGGATGTACCTTTTAAATATTTTTCCTTTTTAAGGTTTGGAAAAGGTTCGAAATTTGTAAATTAACTGTAAGAAAAGTAGTTATGTTCACTGTGATCAAATATTGCAAAGCTCCAACTGCTGTTGCTTAAAAGAGAACTGTGCCTGACTTCTTGTGTAGATAGGGAATGCGAGAACGTTCTGAGCTCATCGGAGCTGTGTGTGACAGGCTCCTGCTCTTTGCCAGGATGAAGACCTCTAGTAAAACTGCACTAATTGCAGTTTCAATGTAGTTTAATTGCTTTGTTCATAAGGAGGATTGAAAGACAAGATAGGGGAGATTAGCCACTGTATGCATAGACAATGGATTGATTAATTTTGAAATTGACTCTGACATTTTGTTACATTCCTAGTTTATAAAACTGGTAGTGACTCACTGAACGTAGGTAGGATTGCAGATTACTGTTGAGCATCTGGTTCTTTCTACAATATGTTGCCTCTGATGGGACAGTGAAAGGGATTCCTAAACTACCGTAAACTTTCATTCTCTCTGTTGTTTTCTCCTGGACAAGAAAAATGGGAGACGTGCAAACTTCAATAAAAGAACAACGTCTACAAGAAGAGAGAGGTGTTATTTCCCTATTATATATATATATATATATTTTTATATATATTATATGTATTCCCTAATACAATATATTGCCTAATATAATTATTTCCAACATGTAACATCTTAGTCTTTGAAAATAATGCAGGGTCAGAAGGGTCAGACAGCTTTCAGCTTCATAGTACTATTACAAACTCGGAGATAGCCACGGCATATTTAATCATCCCTTCTTCTTCAGTTCTTTAGTTATTTTGAAGTGCACTCTTCTATTCCATGGCCAAAATCTCTGGTATTAATTTAGCTTTTCCACAAAAAAACAGACATAGTTGCGTGTCTGTCACAATTAAAAAACAAAATTGGGATTGTCTTATGTTGCTCTTCCTCCTAGACTTGTAGCAAATTAACTGTTGCTCAAGCAAAGACAATTATAAAGGTACTTGGCAGTCTGGTTAGAGGAAGTCAAATGATTGATTGCTAATTTGCTGTAAGTGGTGTAGTTTCTGGTGTGCAGTGTCCTCTGCTGCTCTTTGCTTTGTGCCTAGAATGGCAGCTGAGGAGTGATATATTGTGGCACTTACTGAATACTTTATGAAACTAGACTAACTGAAGATTTTAGATATAATTGAACTCTCCAGATTTGTTTCATTAGTTATATTTGTTGAATAATAGAAATGGGCACAGTCAGAATGGAAGTCGATAGTGTGATGAGTGAATTAGAGGAAAATATATCTTGAAACAAATCCAAACAATTTTATCATGTCATTCTAATATGTGTCAGGCAGAAAATGTACTATGGTCATTGGAATTTTAGTGGTTATATGGATAACCTTAAAAAATATAAGAGCATTTCAGAATAATGTTACCTTTTAGTTATTAAAATATCAGAGATTCTAGTGAGCTGATATTGTCTTAAACATTTTAATTTTCCCCTGTTAATAAAAGCAAGGCTCAGTAACTAGACTAAAAAACTACAGATGGACAAGTGGAAGAGCAATGAGTCATCAAGACCTGTTGATAACAAATTGAATTTTGAAGAGTTTAATGAAGAGACTATGCCTGGAACAGATTCCATGATATCATCTCATTTAAATGGATTATTCTATCAAGAAATAGAAGTAGACTTTGCACATGTTTAATGTGCTAGGATCATCCCCAATATGTATGTGACTATGTATGTGCGTGTATTTAAAAGGTTATTTCTAAGGAAATCAGATGAGATGATAAAAGAAGCCGTTTTAATGTTAAAATAGAATGATATGTAGAAAGTAACGCATTATGTAAGATAAATAAAAACCTAATAAAATAATCTGTGCAGAGTAATGAATAGAAACAGCCTGTCTTGTCAAAATTTGTCACATACTGGAGAACTCTAATGAAAGCTGAGCAAGGAGACAGGATTAAGGTTGTATGAATATTTCTGGTGTCCAGACATTGAATATTTAGCTCTAAACTAAGTCAATCAGCCTTCCGTTATTTGGGAGAGTATTTCATTTATAGATGAGCTGAACTGTGGCTGTGGAGGCAGATGAATTAATTGCCAGGAGCTGGTTAGACCTGCATGTGGTACAGCCGTGTGACTCTAAACTGTGCAAATTTGCTAGCTTGATCTGCCACCAGCCAAGGGAGCTCTGCTTATAGTTAACAATATCATTGACCTTTTTTTCCTGTTGCACCTTCCCCATATATTTTCGTGGATTGTAATTGAATTTGTAGACTTGGATCATTGCCTCTATTTCTTTAGTGTTGTTCACCCTTGCTGCTGCCGAGCGCTAAGTGTGGACAACTGTTTCAGTATGTGTTCTGTTAAGAAAAAATGATGTGCAGGAGCTCAAATGATGCTGTACCCTCTGCCAGCTTCTCATGAAAGAAGAGAATGGAATTCAGTGGTTTTAGGTTGTTAGTGATTGACAGTAGTGCAACTTCTGGTTTTTTTCCAGTAACGTTAATATGTGAAAACCAATAATGTGATCTGCAAGGATATTCACTGTTCTTTGGGCTATCTTAGCTAATTTTTGTTGTTCTGTTGATAGCACTGTCTAGATCAGATTTTAGAACCTGCTTATTAAATTTTCGTGTATTGGTTTTCAAAATCACACTTTTCACACTTTTTTTTTACTATTGTATTATGTAGGCATGTATAAGAAATATTCATGGAAAGGGGATTTCTAGCATCAAATAGGCTCGTCTATAACCACATCTAGCCTTACAGGAGCTAGATGGAAATGATCCAAAGTTGGTATTTCACGTTATTTATTTCTCCTCCCCCCCCTTTTAGGATTACCCTTAGGCCTAATGTCTGTCTGCTAAGTGTTAATCATCTATATTAATGGTTGCAGTGTAAAATGAACCTATGTGATGTTGTGTCTTGTAATTTCCAGGCTTTGCACAAGTACCTAGGCTATTTGCATTGTATTCATTCTTATGATGTACTTATTTGCTTCATAATTTTTGGAGTCTGAATCTTCTACAAACAGCTAGAGATTTTAAAGATTTGTGTTGATGCTGAGTGTTTTAGACAGCTTTGTAGTTATGTTGCACCTTGATCTTGTGATAATAAGCTCTGGATACATGAAAGCTGTCTCCTTTTACAAAAACAAGTTGTGTGCTGGCTTTTTATTTCAGGATGAGGCAGTGCTGTGGGAAATCCATTTAGACTTTATTTTCTTGTAGCCCTCCTCGTTGGACTGTTTCCACTAACTGCATTAGGACAGACCCTTAAGCAGATCGTTGTTCGGTTGCTCTTAAGTTACTGCATTGCTGTACTTCTTGTGACTTGGGCTTCCTGATCCCCTGTCTTATGAATGTCCTGAAAATAGTCTAGTGGGATGTAACTTGATAATGTATGAGGAACTTGTTGATATTTAACACTAGTCCTTTTTCTGGCAATAAGGAAGATCAAGCCAGATATCAGGTACACCAGCTTTCAAAGCAAGCTGGGTTTTTCATTAGTTCACTGCAAGTGTTTCTCTTCCTTTGGGACTCAGCAAGCTGCTGATTCACATATGTCCCAAATACTTTAGCGTAGATTGAATCATTAAATATTGAACATAAATATAGTGAGATGGAATCTGAGCCACATAAGGGGATTTTAATATCCCCATATTTTCTTCATTTCCTTTTCCTGTTGGTATGTAGACCTTCTGTAGTAAAACTGAACACATTAATGCTGCTATTCCCTGTTCAGCTGATGACTTAAGGAAAGACAGCATCATCCGTCCCTGTGAAAAGAGCACTCTCTGAGCCACTAGTGATGTTTATCAAACTTCTTTTGAACTGCTACAGAAACTTTGTCAATATGGAGAACTGTTACACAAAACCAGGAAAAAACTTTGTATTCAAGTTATAGTCTTTTAATGTTGTTATAATGTATTTACTTCTTCCAGGATCTGAGAAAAACCAAGGTTCAACTTCATTTGTTTTTGTTTCAGAGCACTATTACATCCCAAGAATTATCTTCAGTCACGAAGGGCTCTCCCAGGTGACAAGCATTTTTTAAATGAGTACAGGCAACTTAATGTAACAAGGAACTTAAAGAAATCCTTGCTTTTAAAAGTTATTTTAAATCCTCAATGATAATAAAAGTTATGCCATAGTGTCATTTTATGTACATCTACTAGCAAAGTCTCACACTATAATCCTGGACAATTTCCCAGTGCTGATATATATAATCTCATGGGGATATATATCTGTTACAAGGTGTGCGTGTGTGTGTGTGTATAATTTATATATATTTCACAACTTTACTAGAACCTGATCGGGTAACAATTGTGCAATGCCCGAGGTTAAAATGTGTTTTTAATCAGGTAAGTGTGCAGAACAGTAAGTGCTTGAAATTGGTTTCAGCCTGTTCAAATTGTCAGTTTGGATAGGGTATCTTGATGGGAAAGGTGAACTGCCTTTTATTGGTTTGTTTATTTTAAAGTTCTACTTTTCTAGTTTTGTTGGTAAGCTTTGATATGAACACTTCCTAATCTTTTAAAAAATATGATTAGAGTTTGGTCAACATCTTTAATAGGAGTTCTTTTCTACCTCAGATGTATTTATCCAAAATAGGCCAAGAAATAATTGTGTAACTTGTGGATGGTTAAAAGTGAAAGAATGGCAGCAGTCTTTGTGGTTCATACATGTTCAGTCATGAGAGGATGTGCCTACCAGGAATGTCTTTCTCTTAAGAGCAAATTTCTGCTACTGATTTTCCATGTTCCGATGTTCATTTTGTTTGAATGGTGGGAGAATATAGAAGATCATGCTTCTGCTGTTAGCAGTCTAGTTTTTGCTTTGGAGTAGCATCTTTATCCCCACTTCAGCTGCTTAGATGCTGTCTGTTGTTGCTGAAAAGCAGAGCTCCTGATCAAACTTGGGAGATAGGTTATTATTAATTAAGAAAATAAAACTAAGCATCTGAGGTGACATACACTTCTCAAAGTTTTATAACAGTTGCCCATGTTATTACATTAATTGCATTTTCAGAAGAAAATCCAACATTCATTTATGTTTCACAAACTATTTTGGTTATTTTTTTTTTCTTCTAATATGTGAAGCTAAAGATTCTTTCTGTAACTAGGGTATTGTTTCAGTGGTGAACGTTACTTTGTTGAGAAGGCAAGATAGCTCAGGGTATGTTTCTATGTTTCTATCAAGTTGATCTTGAGTTGTTCAGTATGGTGTTGGCATGTGTTTTAGAATTTCAAGTTGTTTCCCTGGAAAAGGAAACAAGCTTTTTAAAATTATTTGTTAATTACATTCAGTTAATCAGACAAGTTATTTCCAATAGCTCTACTGGGAGAAGAGTAAGGCAATTTTTATGAACTTTTTCATAGTCACTTACGTAGGTGGAGGTTGTCTGTGCCTTATCACAGAGATTTTTACTTTTTGTTCCATATAAATTAGAAATATTTGCTATAACTTAACAGTATGAACTGCTTTGTATCTTGGCGAGTTGCTAGTGTGTGATCACTGAGCCGCATGAGAGCACTCAATGTGCATCAAAATTGTGGAAAACTTCGGATTGCTTCTGTCACAAGGTTGTGCTGACATCTTCCGCGGAGCTGGAATGTGAGCCGAGAGCAAGGCACGAGACGCGACTGTGGGCGCTGTCAGTGGGGCCGGCCTCGCTGCCCGAATGGGGGGCACTTGGCAATGAGGAGCGCTCGGTGCGTGTCGGGGTAACGCGCTCGCCCGCACTCTGTTCTAAACGCCGTCTGCAGGGCGTCTGCTTGGGATACATGCCAGCCCTGAAAAATGACAGCAATGCAATTGGTTAAAATCAAGTCACTTTCAAGCAGAAAGCATGATAAATATGAAATGGAATCAGCAAAACATCTATTGTCATTTACTTCAGTGTAAGGCTGAAATATTTGTAGCCTAATCAGCTTGATGATAATATAATAAGGCTCAAGGACCGTATATATGCAGGAGAGGATGGTTTTGGAATCCGAAATATACTCGGAAATTGATTACAAATGCTGCTACAAACTCAAACAAATCTTATTTGTACTATTATTGATATTACTATGCAGATGAACTATGCAGAATCAAGAACTATTTTTTTTTTTTTTTGTATACAGAATGATAAGGAAATATTACGGAGGGCCTTGATCAGAAGGCTGCAGGTCATGCTAATAGACTGTGTTTCTGGCACTGCTGCTGATTCACTATATGTCCTTTGATGAGTTTGTTGTGCTACAATTTCAGTGCCTATAAAAAAGAGGTCACTATTGGTCTATGCAGCTAACGTGTCTTAAGAATGTTTGTGAGTGTTTGAGAATTTTAACATCCTTCACTGAAAGCTAGCTCAGTGTATACTGTAGATCTTGTTTGCTCTGTGGTATGTGCAGATTTACTGGCCATCTTGAATATTCAAAAATTCTTTGCTAAGGAGAAAGAGCGTGTTGAGTCACGGCTTGTTTTTCAGAGTTTAACATAGTAAATCAGCACAAGTGACCTGTGTACAAATGAACCGAATTGACCGCGTTTTCATGAAAATGTGCTTCAGAAGTATGCAAACTCTCCCCTCAAATCAGAAGTATTTTTTAAATGTGTTTAAAGTAGAAGAAAACACGTGCTCTGTGTTGGGAGATGGACTCTGGCTCTGTTTCAGTTTTAAACTAGGGCATTCCAAATGTCACAGCAAGCGAGCAGTGAGGGATTTGGCCTGGGAAAGAGCCAGCTTGACATAAATGAGTGTTCATTTGACAAACAGGAACTCTTACTGCTTTTCCCAATATGGGCTCTCTCTTCATTTCTCATACCACAGTGGTGCAGTTTTGAATCAAAGGTTGGTTGTATTTCTGAACAACACAGATGAACAAGCTCTAAACTTGAAAGTACATGACGCTCTGTTTCTCAATGGAAAATCCTGAAGTACATTTTTACAAATACAAAGAGTTTGAGTGCATTAACCTCTTCATGTCGCCTGCAAAAGAGAGGTACCTGTATCTCTGCCAAAATGTCAATGTAAACACCTGACTAGCAGTTTATAAACTAAGAATTGCTATTTAGATGGCATAATTTGCTGTAGGTGAGGAATATGAGAGACACTGGGGTAGTTTGGCTTCATGTTTGACAGAAATGAGATGACCCATGTAAGTGGCCAAACACTGAATTTAGATAATTTGCTGGGGAGGAGTTAGCAAGGGTTTGAAGTTACATGCAGGGGAATGATTTGAAGAAATACGTTCCAAGTTAGTGACCTCACTTCTCTTTTGTGTATTTTTACATATTTAAATTCACATTGCAGCTCTCTCAAAGTAGTGTTCCTTCCATACAAATATGGCATGTTAGTGTAACACAAATTAAAAATTTTATTGAAGATCGCACTGCGAGTGGCATTTATCTTGAGGCTTCATTAGAGCCTAATGCTTGGTGAAAATGGCTAAGTGGAGTGCTAGCTTGATTGCTTTCCAAATTTCAGCTATGTAAACACTTGACAGGTAAGTCATTATTGCTGTTTGAACTCCTAACGCAGTATTTCTTGATTGCTGCTAATGGTTTGAACTTACAAGATATAGAGCAAACCTGACATATGTTCCACCATCTTGTGAAACCCTCCTTGTGTTGACAGCTTGATTGCTTGATGTCTGCCATAAAAGGAAGATTCTTTTATTATAAGAAGTGGCATCCTGAAGCATCCTCTGAGAATTTGATTGTTCAGTTGCTGGTGGCACATGGGGGCAGGGTGCAAGGGGGAAAGAAACCGCTTAATTTATGGCTCTCGTAGAGCCTGTAGAGATAATGAGTGGAGAAAAAAAAATGGTAACGATCCTGATGCTGATCTTGTAAGGAAGAAAGTAACCGGTGAGGTTTTGTCAGGTGTTTGGAGCTGCTCTGTTGTCTTGGCTGAAGTGAAAGCCAAGAAGGCTGCCCCTGCTGGAGGATGGAGGGAAGAGGTAGTTGATTGTATGAACGAGAATTGAGAATTTGCTGAGATTCTCATCACCTTGGAGAGTAGATGAGATTTTATTTGACTTTAACAAAGTCCAGCAATGAGAGTGGTGATGCACCTGGAGGGCATGGAGTACGGAGTGAGACTGAAGCAACGAAGGCATTTAGGAACTCTGCCTTCCCTGTATCCTCTGCACCAAGGCACCCACTCCGTTCAGCAGCCGGCCCGCATTTTACCTAGTCTTCCTTTTGCTGCTGATGTATTTATAGAAGCCCTTCTTATTGTCCCTGCCATCTCTTGCTAAATTTAATTCCAAATGGATATTGGCCGTTCTTGTTGCATCCCTGCATTGACAATGTTCCGATATTGGTCCCACGTTGTCTGACTCTTCTTCCACATTGTGTGTGTTCTCGTTTTCTGTTTAAGTTCCCCTAAGAGCTCTTTGCCCATCCACACAGGTCTCCTGCTCCCCTGCTGGACTTCTTTCTTGTAGGAATGCACTGATCCTGAGCTTGGAGAAAGTGGTGCTTGAATATTAACCAGCTCTCCTGGATTCCCTTTCCTTCTAGGGCCATCAATCAGAGGATTCTCTTTTCGTTGTTGTTTGTTTTTTGAGAATTTTTGGGTGAGAATTAAATACAAGGAGAAAAACAGTCATCACTGCTAAATAAATAATCACAAATACAGTAAAGTTCATGACAATGATCTTAACAAAGGATTAATTTTTTAGGTAGTGAAGTGTAAATGTCTGAAACACTATATGTACGTATATCAAGGAAAATATTTACTGAAATACTTATGTCTAGTCTGACAAAAAAAAAGTCAATTCATACACTAACAGTGTGTGCAGCTTTCTTTAAGAAAATATCTCAGTGGAAGACACAATTGAAATCTATTTACTGTTTTTTTTTCTTGATGATTTAAATGATTTAAATGATTTGGATTAAAGTTAGTCTATACCAGAAGAAAAATAATTTGTTGTTCTGCTTGTTCTTAAATTGCATTAAAACAGTGTTCCCCAATTGGGTTCATGAAAGGCAGATCCTTCTTGACCAACCTGTTCTGCTTCTGTGTCCAGATGACCCACCTAGTGGTCAAGGGAAGGGCTGTGGACGTGCTCGGCTTAGCTTCAGTGAGGCCTTTGACACCATGTCCCATTGCCTTGTCTTGGAGGCACTGGCAGCTCAGCCGCCTGGCCGGGCCTACAGGCTGGTGGGGACTGCAGTTAAATCCAGCTGGGGACCAGTCAGGAGCTGTGGTTCCCCAGGGCTCTGTGCTGGGGCCAGTCCTCCTTAATGTCATTACTGACACTCTGGATGAGGGGATTGAGCGCCCCCTTGGCAAAGTTGCAGGCGACATCTAGCTGTGAGGAAGAGTTGATCTGCTTGAGGATAGGAAGGCTCTGCAGAGGGATCTGGACAGGCTGGATTGACGGGCAGAGACCAACTGTAGGAGGTTGAGCAGGGCCAAGGGCTGGGTCCTGCACTTCACTCACCACAAGCAGCCCCGCAGGCCAAGGGCAGAGAGGCTGGAGAGCCACGTAGCAGAAAAGAACCCCGGGGCGCAGGTTGGCAGCCGGCTGAACATGAGCCAGCAGGGCCCAGGGGCCAAGAAGGCCAAGGGCCTCCTGGCCTGTACTGGAAACAGTGAAGCCAGCAGGACCAGGAGGGGATCGTCCCCCTGTACTCGCCACTGGTGAGGCCATATCTCGAATCCTGTGCTCAGTTTTGGGGCCTTCACTGCAAGAAAGGCCTGGAGGTGCAGGAGCGAGTCCAGAGAAGGGCAGTGAAGCTGGTGAAGGGGCTGGAGCGCAGACCTTACGCTGGGCGGCTGAGGGAGCTGGGGTTATTTAGGCTGGAGAAGAGGAGGCCCTGAAAGGAGGTTGTAGTGAAATGGGGTCAATCTCTTCTGCAGAGTAACTATGGATAGGACAAGAGGAAATGGGAAATGGCTTCAAGTTGTGCCAGAGATGGTTCAGATTAGATGTGAGGAAGAACTTCTACATGGAAAGAGTCCTGAGGCATCGGAACAGGCTGCCCAGGGAAATGGTGGAGTCACCATCCCCAGCAGTGTTCAAGACACATGTAGCTGAGGCACTTACGGACATGGTTTAGCGGGTCTGGTGTTGAGGGTTTACAGTTAAACTTCATGATCTTAAAGGTCTTTTCCAACCATAATGATTCTGTGATGTTTCTGTGCAGAAGACTCGACGAAAGGGTCTGTTTGCACACACTCAGTTCCAGGTGTGTTTTGTAGGTAGTTGAAGGCACCAGAATCATCCTCTGCTATGCAACATTTTTGTTACAGAAGTTAAAATGTCATGAAACTACCTGGTAAACACCAGGTCCAACTGTCTAAGCGTAGCTTTCTTAACACAGAACTCCCATAGGCTACTACTTATTCTGTCATGTTTGCACTTTGGTTTCACTAGAGAAGCAAACTGGATTGTACTCCTAATACGCAGTGGAGTGTAAGCATCCAGATCACCTGTATCTATAATCATGACAGTTCCCACTGCAGAGCTTGCTGTTAATTAGGAGCAAGCGTTGAAATTTAATTCGTCTGTAAATAGATGCCTTCCCTGCAAGTGCTTCTATCATTCAGAGTTTGGAAGAAAAGTAAAAGATTAGGGGGTGTTAACTGAAGAGTACAAAACAGAAATCAACCATTAGGGACCGAGTTCAAAGCCTAATCTTCTGTGGGGTAAAGTTGCCTGTATGCTCATAAAATAAGGATAAGGAACTAGGTAGGTGTTTCTCCCAGTTGGCAATTTGTATGTAGTGCCTAGTGTATACAATTAAGTTTATGTAATTTTAAACTTTTTCCAGTGTTGTTCATGGTTAACTGGCTCGGTGTGGAAATTGTAGTACTTCTGAGATGGAGTCTTGCTTCTAGTGCTATTTTAATACCACTGTTTAGTAAACTGAGCTGCTCCAATCACTTCTGGCATTTGCTTTACTTGATACATGTAGAACTGCAGTGACTTGTCTGCAACAAACTTCTGTGACTAGGTCGTTATTTTTTATTTAATATTAATTTCTGATGTTTACATGGCTTTAAGTAAATCCAGCCGTACGTATTTTGATATATTAATTGAGTTTCTCCAGAGATCTTTTGCTCTTAAATCACAGACTGGCCATTTCAGTACTGCAATTTCTGAACAGTTAGTCTTTAAAATGTATTTTCTTTTTAGTTTTCTTTGTGACACGAGAATCCATCTTTTAAAGTTTTCCTCTGCAGTTGTGAGAGCTAGAAACTTTGGCTTTAAATGCAGATGAATGCTCAGGTTCTCAAAACTACAGAGATCCTGTGGTTAGACTGCCTAACACTGAAAAATGCTAAAAGAATGGAATCAGGTCAGCGGCCACATTTCAGGGGCTCTTCCCCATCTGTTTGTTTCTGTACTATCGCTGTTGAACATTCAGTGCACCGAGTGATTTATTTCTAGATATAAAAAGAAGTAAGAGCTCACAAACTCTACAGAGAGGGTATTGGAAACTGCTGTAAATCTATCAGGAAATCTCAAGGATGTGTCTTTTTAATTGTAGCTGCTGTAACAGTGAAACGAGAGCAACTGCTTTCCAGTAAGAGTAATATTGACAGCTAATATACTAAATAAGGAAGTATATTCTGTTTATGTTCATTAAAGCTGGTGCAGATCTGCCTTAAAAGCAAGCATTGAATGGCCATTTACCCCAATCAATATCTCTTTTTCCAAAAAGCTGCTTTGGCAAAATATAACCCTTGTGTCGCGTGGTCCTGGAGCTGTGTTACCGGTGTCTGGTTGCAGTCCCTACGAGGTACAGCCTGGGTACTGTTTAACCCTTCTTGAGTGATTCAGACTTGTGGAGGGGGCTCTAGTTTGGACATAAGCACCAGGACTTAGCTTCTCACGGCAAGGAGGAGCAGCTAGTGAGGGGCAGTTGGACCTGCCCAGATGGATTCCCTTGTTGACCCCTGGGCTGCTTGGGGTGGACTTACTTCTCCGGCCTTTGCTCCGTGGCACTCGGCTTGCCCAGAGCTGCGCCACGTTTCCATAACCAGCCAGCTTTTTCTTTCCCTCCAGTACTCAGCTAGGTGCTTTGAGACAAAATATGAAGAGGAAATAACCAGTGAGAGGAGGCTGCTTCCTCAGCCTTGTACTAATGTGTCAGAGGCAACACCAAGCACTGCAATGAGCTAGACTGAAACGAGTTCTAAAATCTAAGATATTCAGATGTGGAGAGGGGCTCTTTCATTGCAGCTTTCTCTTCCCCATTTCCTTAATTTCCTGTAAGGAAACGGATTTTCAAATGAATTCGCTAGGTTCATTCTTTTCAAATATCAAACCTGACATCGCCTTGCAGCCTAATGCAATTTCCTAGAGTTCTGAGAGTTGTATGAACACAAGATGAAAAAGGTAATGGCTCTTGAGGTCAAGTACTTTTATTATTTAAGCAGAAGGATTTGACTGACCATGTTTGCTTTCCCTGAATGTGCTTTTCAGGATTATTGGGTTCATTATTACCAGTTTTCATAAAATACGGACACCTGAAATGAAAGTTAGAGACATTTCTTTAAGCACTCAGGTCAGGAGGTCTTTTTTTTTTTTTTCTCCTTCCATTCTTTCTTGTGCTGGTTGTTTCATCTTTCCCAAAGGCTTTTGTTGTTTATCATTGGAATAGGTGTCAAGTGGAATGGTAAACTGGATTTCTGTCCCGTAGCTATTGTTACATTTCTAAGGGCAAACATTAATAACAAAACTGAAGGTGGTGGCTTCTCTAGCTTAAGAGCAAGTGAAGAACTGTAAGCAGTACTTGGAAGGTCAGCTTGTCATTCTGTGTTGATATTGTGGGACCGTGTTTCACTTTGCACCTGAGATCTGAATGTGGTTTTTCCTCCTATGCAAAACGATGTTCGTTATAAAGAGTGTTGCACTTGTTGGCTTTCATTAAGTTCATCTAATAATCGTAGGACTATTTTCTGCTGTATAGTTGTTAGTTTCAGAGGCACCGTCAGCTTTTGAAATGCTAATTTCACTATTTCTGTAGCCTTTTGAAAGGTGGTCGAACAGCTAGCAAATGTGGTACTTGGTTTGAAAATGTAGAACATTATGAATTGAGGTACACATTTATATTCTGGTTCTGTATTGTGTAGATTTTTACTTATTAGTGCCTCGCATATGCTCTTAAGTGCTTCTTCAGTTTTAGCTTTCTAAAAAAGTATATATTTTTTTTCTTCACAGGGAGAAGAGAATTTATCCAAAGATTAAAACTTGAAGCAACCTTGAATGTGCATGATGGCTGTGTAAGTGACCTGTTGCATTTTTGTTTGTTGAAGGGTGAGAAATGGTGTTTTACTGCCATATGAAGAGTTCCGTGATATAAAAATGCGAATACCCTTCACCAAAACTGAACTGGAAGCCTCCCCTGAGACCTGCACTGAGGCATTTAGGCATTGCTTTCCTCTTAAATGGCAGGTGATTTATTTTTGAAGCAAAGCAAAGGATTCTAGCAATTCCAATACTTAATACTGCACCCTACTACTACATTAATTAGTGTCATGTGCCATTTTTTTTTTGCTTTTTTCAGTTAGGACTAATATATTAAGCTATTAAATTGGTTTCTTAGTGGTCCTGTACATGTTTTTTTTACTTAAGAGTCCATTAATGTTTTGGACTTATTTAAAGACGTATTTTGTACTTATTTAAAGAGACAATAAGTAATAGCAAAACTCTCCTGACAGTCAATTACATCACTCAATATATTGCATATTTAAATGCAATATTTTTGAAAGTGGTCTACATTACAAATAATACTGTTCTAAAGAAAAAAAATTACTTAAACTACATGTAATTCCAAGAGAGTGTTTGTTTGTGTCCCATGGCACACGTTCTGATTCACTGTTATTCAACAGCAAGTTAATATACCACTGGGGGTATTTGTAAGCAGAGGCTTGTTGAAGTAGTGAGTAGCCTTAATTCTGTCCTCTAATCTAGGAGATCACCGAGTTATGGTAGGACTCTGTGCTGCACTACCTTTGACTAAGAGAGTAGATGATGAGGGCTAAGGAATTCTTTGTCATGCAAGATAGCTGAAAAGTGATGAAATAGCAAGTACTTCGTAAAATGTAAAAATACACATGTAAATTTTAAAATGTAATCAGTTGAATTAAAAAGTTGTTCACATGCAAGCAGCTCAAGATAAAAATCTCTACCATTTTTAATTTAATAGAAGTCATACCCCTAATTTTAATGAGTGCATTATTAAAATCAAGTCAGTAAGATCAAATATATGATTGTGACTTGAGTGTGTTTTTGAGAGTCACTGAAGAGTGAAAAAGGTAGAAATTAGAATTGCTGTGTCTAAAAAGTGGCTACTTTTGTTGTATGGGATAGAAATATAATTTCAGTCTTTGGGTGCACACGGTTTTGGGTTGACAGAGGTAGTTTTTAACCCATGGCCTAACTTCATTGGTTCATTGGGATTATTAATTTGCACTATATGTGTATATATATATTTTTTTCAGGAAATAACCTGTTTTGCCTAATAACCATTCAAGAAATTTCTTACTATTGGTTTTAAGAATATAGGAAATTAAAAAAAAAATCTTTTTTTTTTGAACTTGGGGCAGAGTGATAATTCTCTGATTTACCTCAACGTGTAGCATTAATGTTCCCTCAAACAAAAAGGTGGTATGGTATTTTTAACTCGGGATTTAGGTTCCATTGTCTCTGAAGTAGTGTAATATTCCGTTTTTCCTTGTATCCCTTGCCCTTTTTCTTTAACTTCATTTGAAGGTAGTTCCTTCAATAATAGGAAGTCACTGAATATATCTATCTAGCTGATGCTAGGTGCTTGTAACACCATCCTTCTAGAATATACTTTGCCTCTTTCAACACGTTTCATGTGGTACAATTCAGAATGAGCTATGTATCCTAGTTTCCTTAATCCTGTTTTCCCATGTTATTTATACATGGAGTTTAGGAGGATGAGGAGTTCAGCTTGTGCAGCAAATCTCACTGTCAAGAACCAAATGCCCACAAAGGAGTTAGAGGAGTCCTAAAGCTTTATTGGAATAAAAGGAAAGGCCAGTGGGCATAGCCCTGGGGGGGAGTCTCAAATTGCTGGTGGACATAGCCCCTTGCTGGTGGACACAGCTCCCATTTATCCTCACTTCCTGATGGAAGCAGCCCTCTCCTTTTCCCCATTGGCCAAGCTACTCAGACTTCCCAGACTTTTTGGCCCACCTAACATGTATTGCTCCATGGTATGTTCCTTCTCCTTGGTCCTGCATCCCATGTCTAATCAAAGCAACTTCATGCCTCCTCAGGGTGTAAAAGTCAGTATTCATTAGCTCATTACCCTTGCACCAACTCTACTACGGTTCACTCTGTGGTCGTTTGTAGATAAGGAGCTGCCCCCTCATGTGTTTCCCCGGCGCGGTCAGCTGCACCCATACGGGCACTGGCACGGATAGCGCAGCCTCCCTGCCTGGCCTCCCTAGTGCTGCTCCTTAAGGAGTGTGCAGTAACTCCCTTGCTTGAAAAGACACGGGCTCCTTGTTCCTGCTCAAGCTGTAGGTGCCTAAAACTAGGTGAAATGCTTCCTGTTTGAGGTGATGAAACCCAGAGGAGAAAGTGGAGAGTCACAGGATCGTTAAGGTGGAAGGGACCTTTGCACATGAGCTAGGCCACCCTCCTGCACACGCAGGGGCACCTCGGGCATGTTGACAGGCGATCGGTTTTTATCTTTAGATCAATATTAAGCAATGAAATGGGGAGGAAAGGAGGAAGAAGGGATGGAAAAAAGCATTTCTAGAGCACGTTGAATTAGAATTAAAATACCTTTTTTTTTTCTTCCAGTTTCATAGATGCTGTGAAAACTGTTTGAGGAAGGTAGAAGAGCTGTAGGCTAGATAGGTAGATGGATCCTTTGACACAAGCAAATAGTACATTTTTAAATTAGAGAAAAGAGGACCACCTGGTGGGATAATTTTTAATTTCTATTTATAGACATGCAGTTCAGTAACAAATCAGTGTCCTGTGTGGCATATTTCTGCCTCAGGATAGCGCTTGGGAGCAAGTCATTTTTAGATGTTGTCCTCAAAGCTACGCTTAAATTAGCATAGAAAGTATGTTTAGCATTTTGCTAGAACATGCAGCTCTTATTTATTTACTTATTGTAAAAAAAAAAAAAGATAATTCCTTTTTCACCCCTTTCTTACTTGGGGATTGGATATTCTGGTTATTTTGAGTGTTTTCTTTTTCTTTTTTTTCCCCCCTTTTTGTACACTACCAATCTATCCAGTTTACATAAGGAGTTAATTCTACTGTTATGTTGGATGAGAATGATGGGCTTGATTTTTCAGGCTGTTAAGGATTGGCTGTATTGCTTCCTGCCTTTTCTTTAAGGAGAAGACAGAGATAATAAATATGTTTTTGACTATCCAGTTAATTCATTAAAAGTATCTGCTGCTTCCTTTCAGTGGCAGGGAGGAGTAGCAGCGAAACAATTAAAAAAACCCTAACTCTTCCCTCCAAAAAGGAAAAAAAAACCCTAAAAAAACACTAAACAAAGAAACCAAAAAACCCACAGAAGAAAACACACATCGGAAAAGTTCACTGCAGACCCTCTGAGTGTATTCATCCTCCTTCATCTCTGCTCATCATATGTCTTTTGGGTCCAACACCTATTTCTAGGAATTGCAACCCCTTTGTTGCATTAGGCTTCTAGCTGGGCATTGCAGTGATGGCTGGGAAGGTAGGTAGTGGGAATGGGTTTTTCCTTGGTGGACTTGAAATACAAACTGAATTTTCTAGTTGGGTTTCATTTTAGAATAAATGTTAATAGCAAACCTGTTATCTGAGAACAGGGCATGAGAATGAAGCATTTGTCCCTAGTGATCCATAGGTATATTTACTTGCATTATACACTCTTGCGCTTTATGTTCCCCTGAACACTGAAATATAGTTTGTTAAGTGATTTCTTACTGGAAAAACAAATTTCTCTGAAAAAATAAAGTCAAGCTTATTGCACTGGAAGACTCTGATGCTCTGTTGAAAGAATAATATTCAAAGATGATCCGGCAGGAATTAAACCTGTTTTGTTGTAGACTTTCAATATACATTTGGTTACGCTGTTGTCATTGTTTTTTCCTGGAACAAGTTTTGCCCATGCAAATACGTTAAAACTGGTCAACGCTGGGGAAACCAGTGCAATGAAATTGCAGTTTAAGAGGAGAATGGTATATTACAGAATCACATACTGAGTGGCTGAGGTTGGAGGGAGCCTCTAGAGATCATCTTTAGGAGACATTATCACTGTCCTTCTCCTATATGCCTTCCTATATCGTCTGTCTGCAT
This sequence comes from Nothura maculosa, assembly GCA_032353885.1. NCBI lineage: Eukaryota > Metazoa > Chordata > Aves > Tinamiformes > Tinamidae > Nothura > Nothura maculosa. The sequence continues at coordinate 889,778 of JAUBOD010000165.1, forward strand.
TCCTGGGCGACTTCCATTTTGTTTCATTTTTGTGCTAGCTCCTTTTCCTTGGTGTTTGTTAAAGATCTTCCTTCTGTGTGTGTGATATTGCTTTTAGAATGTGTCTTGTATCCTGTTACTAGCCTTTTGGTTGCTTTAAAACAATCCTAGTATTCCCCTGCCTGAAAAGAAACCTAATTGGAGATTAATCTTCTTGGCTTTCGTGTTCTCACTATGGGAAGTACTCTGTTGGGCTTGACTACCTGTGTTTAGCTACTGTAGTTGTCAGGTTAGTTCAGCGTTACCCGGATCTGGGAGCAAAGCTGAGTGCACCGTTCTTGGTGATGGACAACTGGAGGTATGGAATCGTAAGGGCAGCCAGGGTGGTCACAGGGAGTGTCCCTTAGGCCTGGACACTTGGCCCTGACAGAGGCAAGGAGAGGTTGTTGGGGACACAGAAGGGCAGCGTGTGAGGGCTACCACAGGGTGGGTGGGATTCCTCTGACTTCTGTGGATAGCGTCAGTGAGCTCCGGAGAGCATCATTTGTCAAGTGGGAGGATTGGTGGGAGCGAAGAGCTTCCCACAGCGAACAGTGCCCTTCTCAAGTGGCCTTCCCCAAGATCCCGGGGAAGGGGAGGTGGTGAAAAGTGTGTGCAGCAGTGGGTGTGCAGGGCTGACCTGAAAGTAGAATGAGAGAGCTGTGATGCCTTCCAATTAAAATGCAGAGAACTTTGTAGAGTGTATGGGGGACGGAAAAGCACCTAAGCATGCAAAATTCTGGGTACTAAGGCTTCTGTTCAAAGGCTTAATTTGCCTGATGGACTCTTATTGCATCATCTGCAGAAGCAAAGGGAGCAATTGAGGTGCCAATGGAGGACCATGGGTGAAATAGGTGATGACTCTGTCAATTTGTTTTAAAAACATTGTTTTTGTGCTAACTTTCTAGAAATGACCTAATTTCAATGAATTTGTTGATTCTTATTTTTATTGTGTTAGATGAATATATTGATGCTTTAATATTCTTTGTGCTTAGGAAAAAATGAATTCATTTAAGTCTAAACTGATTTCTGTTAAATAATTCTCACAGGTAAACACAATTTGCTGGAATGATACAGGAGAATATATTTTATCTGGTTCGGATGATACCAACCTGGTAATTACTAATCCTTACAGCAGAAAGGTAAGTTTGTTTCTGGATACTCAGTGTGTTTCAAATAAGACTCGTTATTATTTTCTAAAAGTGACTATTATCTGACAGAGATAGTATCAGGCACCTTATCGTATTCTACAGAAAAGAATAAATCTTCCAGTGCTTTAAAATGTTAATATTATTATCGCTTGTGACATAGGTAGTACTCTGTTTTACAGGAAGTGGTCTGTCCCAAGAGCAAGAAAGCCTCACAACAGACTAATATCAAAACAAGTAACAGGCATCAGTAGTTCTTGGGAAATCTTGTAATAAGATAAATTACCTTCTGTTTTATTTTAACTTTAAAATATTTTGCTATCTTTTACCTAGTGTAATTCTGAGCTGTTCTTATGTGTAAAACTATTGAAATGAGAAGTCAGTCTGAGTTAAAATACCGTAGTGTTTGAAATGACACTGCCTTGTGAGTGTAGGTATGTGGAGGGAGAAGAGTTTGTACTAAAACAGGGCAAGCAGGTTTGTGGAGGAAAATGTTGTAGAGATCTCTGCTCTTTGATTTTTTGCACTAAACTGGGTTGTGTTGCAGCAAAAGGACTTGAAGTAGCTGGCAACTATTATGTAGTAGCAGGATTTCTAGTGTTTGCTCTTTAAAGAGCTGCTGATAGTTTGTTAGAAGACCTTCTGAAATCTCTCCTTCAGTTCTGGGAGTCCTGTGCACTGCTATCCCAAGGCACTTCTTCCACACTGAGACTAAACCCTGAAGAGGTGCAGAAAATTAAAATACAGAAGGGGGTTGCAAAATGCAGGTTTGCTATTGTGTAGGAGTTGGAATAGCTACAGAGACAGAAATACTTGCTTTGCATGAACAATGGAGATGGGAAAGTAATAGCAATCCAGGGTATTGCCTGTGCTGGTAAGTCTTTTTTCCCCACTTCTTCAAATGATCTACAGCTTCCAAACAGCATTGGTTCCTTTCTGTTATTGGTTCCAGTCTGAGAAAACTCTGATTGGTTTTATCAGGCTGGGGTTTCTGTTGCTGGTTCACCTGAGCAAGAAGAGGTATCTAAGCAGTTGCTGAATGGAGGAGGCCAGTATTCCAGAGTGAATGGTCTTGGAGAGACTCATATTTTTTTTTTTAAAAAAAAAAAAGTAAAATTGTTTCCTCTGAGTTACAAGAAAAAGAGAAGAAACTGGTATTGGTGCCAGAACTCTGCTGTAATTCTGTTGCCTTTGCTGATATCTTCATCGCCACATTTTCTGTTATGAGCAAACCTGACCAGAGCTAAAATAGATTTCAGCAATTAACATAATGTTCTGGATTAGTAGCTATCCTATTTTATGGGAAGTATCTAAACTTGCTTAATTGTGAATTTACTTGAGGTTTATGTGACCTCAGTTTGTGAGGTGTGCATAGTCAGAGGCAGCAGTTAAGTGTTGTATGGGCATGGCATACATGGACATATTACATGCCATGGGCGTACATGGGCAAATACATGTATTTGTCTCCTTTTTTTTTTCTAGATATGTGTATATGGCTGCGATAGGTTGTATTTTTTGTAGCTTATATATGTGAGAATTGTGTTATTGTGTTTTCTAATATTCATTATGGGATTAATTCAACAAATAAAGCCTGTTAGTATGCTTTGAGATAGCTAAGAATAATTTTCTGGTGGGCAGCCCCTTCCAAACTTTATTTTACTGTTCTCTTCCATGCAGTGCCCAATGTGACCAAAGGATTTTCATGAGGAGCTGCACTCAACATTTTGAATCCTTAGCCCAGTTGGCCTTCTGAGAGGGAAAGGGCTCAGCTGATGTGAGAGAGAGTAGAGAAGTGTTAGGATCTGCTCAGGGGCAGTGAAATGTTTGCTTTTGATTTTTCTTGAATCGGAATTGCCACTTATCACTGTAGGTTGAGTTTCCTTTGGGTTTGTTTCAAGGGTTGGGTTTGTGCCAGCCGAGAGTTTTGACCTCTTCCAAGAAAATGCTTGGAAAAGCTGATCGTAATAGATTTAGTCCTAAGTAGCTTGAGTGAGACCTTTAAGCTAACTATGTCCAGAAATACCTAGTTTTGTGCTGGTACTTGGCTTGCATTCATTTCAGTGACATAACATCCTTCCTTTTACAGGTTTTAGTACTTAGTAAAATTTTAAAACTGCTGTGGGTGACTTTTTTTTTAATTATAGAGCTTCTATTTTGAAGTGAAATGTAAACTTTTCAAGTGTAAAAAAAAGACAACGAAATGTCAACTGTTTGAATAGTGAATAAATAAAACTTGGGTAATTTCATATCTTATCCCTTTTACAAGAAAAAAGGGCTAAAAATGAAACATGATGAAGAAAGTCCACAAAAAATAACTTTGCTTCTTCATTTGGATTTCCCAAAACATGTGGACTGATCTTGTGTATGCCTGTTTGGACAAAAGTGCGTATTGTTAGGCGTGGAGCTTGCATGCATTTTTATGTTATTGTTACAAGAATTAGAAATCCTTTCCCAAATATTTAGTTTATGCTTTAAGAGGTACAACCTGAAATCTTGTATTTGTTGCCTTCTGTTTAATGCAAAACTTAAAATATCTGTTAGAGCTGAACAACTACTTTGAAAAATGTTTGCAATTCTTTCTCTCTTTCCTCAGTTTTAACTTGGTCATTAAGCATTTGACACTGGTAGTATGTTGGTAGTGAAGTGATTCACTGCATTAAGGTGCTGTTCATTAATTAATTATTTACTGATTCTGTCCCTCTGTGACATGTAATGACAGGCTCTTGGGTTGGCTTTATGTCTTGACTAGGTGCAGGCAGAGCCTCTCTTCCTGTGCTGCCTTAGAGAAGGAAAGAGTAGAGCAGGGAAGGACATGCAGTGCAAGTGAAGAAGGATGTGGAAAATGTTACACATTGATACTGTAGTACCTCAATACAATACTTTCTGTTGCAATACCATGCAACATGGCGAGAAATTGAGGGATAGGCCAGACAGGGTTAGGTCTATGTGACAAAATCATTTCATTTTCTGGTAATATGTGTGTGTCTATATTGCTGAGTGCTGTTTTGATTTACAGTGGAGTGGAAGAAGATTCTGGATATTTCCGAGTTTGAGGACCATCGAAGAAAGGCAGGTCTCGCATCTAAACTGGGAGCCCCAAATGAGGAAAAAAGGAGCAGGAAGTTAGAATAAAATAGCTTGCATTAAAAGCAAGGGACTTAGTTGGACCTTAGTAAGAAAGAGAGGAAAGCAGGAAGCCTCTGTAACTTAATGACAAGAGAGACCCTGTTCAGCAGAACAAAGTGAAGAAAAGCTTCCTGCTGATACTCAGGAGCAGGGATGAGTGACTGGCAGGAAAGGAGAATCTTAGAATGGTAGAAAAGCCCACAATTGCTTTGGGGAGGTGGTGGTGCGGATGAACATGAGATTGCTAATGCCAAAAATATGTCTTTTAACACTCATAAAGGCATGCCAGCTCTTGTTCCTACCTTCTATTTTAGTTATTAACTACCACCTGAACTAAGGAACCTTAGGAATGACAACTTCTGAGTCAATAAGCTGCTTTTCTCCTTTAGTTAGTGTCTCAATCTTTCAAAATATGCAGATACGCTGTTTATTTTTTGTGACTTGCTTAAATTGCGCAAAATAGCGCTTGTAATATTAGGAAATATAAAGAGTAAAGTGTATAAAGTATGTAAAGTGTATAAAGTATATAAAGTATAAAGATGTAAAGTATATAAAATTAACCATGATGGTAAAATAATACATGCTTCTGTGCCTTGCTTTGGGTAGATGATATTGATCATTTAAAGTCCTTTGTTAAAAAAAGTGACTAATGGAGCTGTTAGTTTACTGCCCTGTAATAATGCTCTTCAATTTTTAGTTTTTCTTATATATTTCAGTTCTCTTTAAAGTGAATTTATATTAAGGGTTGCCACCCTTAAAATAAATCAATCAGTCAATCATCACTATCAAATTTTTAAAGTTTATAAAGTTGTCTTGGTTTAGAATGTCTTTTTCTCCTTGACATAAATGTTCCTAACTTTTAAATCTGTCCTTGTGGGCATGCAGGCTCCTAGACTAATGTTTTACTTTGATAATCCTGATGAGATGTAACTAACCTTTTGAAAATTAAAATTCTTTAGCCTGTTGCATTCTTGCTCTTTCATTTGCAGACCCCTTTGGGAAAGTGACCAAGTCTGTGTGTTGTAGAACCACTTTTTCAATATAGCAAATTTATTCTGAGAATAGCGTTTGTGTTAATATGGAACTATATATTTCAGGCAACCCATGTTTAACTGAAGCTTTATGGTACTGGAGTAAAATTCCCATTTTTTGTTTTGAAAATGTTAATCTGATAAAGCCTTTCTTGTTTTCCTTCTAGGTTTTAACCACCATTCGCTCAGGACACAGGGCAAACATTTTTAGCGCAAAATTCTTGCCGTGCACCAATGACAAACAGATTGTATCTTGTTCTGGAGATGGAGTCATTTTTTACACTAACGTGGAGCAAGATGCGGAGACTAACAGGCAATGCCAGTACACGTGCCACTATGGAACTACCTATGAGGTAACGTGCAAAAGCAGAAGGAAACTTGAGAGATGGTTGCGATGCCTGTCTTGTTGTGCTGCCATCGAGGGTTTTCATCAGACGAGGGAAGCTTTATTACTGTGCTTCACAAGAATTAAAAGGGGTTTTTTTGTTTGTTTTTTTTGAGAGAATTGGTTTAAGAAGAGAAAGGCATTATCTAAATGAAATATAAAAAGAAAGATTCTTTCTGAAGGAAAAAAAACTAAAATAATTAGAAAAAAAATCGCTTTTATTATACACAGGATTTGGTGAAAGTCCATCCTACCTTATACACAAGATTGAGACCAAAGAGTGGTCTCAATAACTGTCTTTTTATATATATATTTTTTCCTCTTAATGAATGAATGAAAGGAAAATCTGTTAATTGTAAAACTGACTATGCTTAAAATGGGATTGATGTGCTTTTTCTTAGGTTACAGATGATTTAGTTGAGGCTGTGTGTTTAACACACGTTACATGCACACAGGAAAAAAATCGCAGCTGTTGCTTTTGTAACTACTTAGCTCCTATTTCATAGCAAGTTTTTAAATCTTTCTCTTTGTATGTTAAATGATCAGAGATCTTTAGAATACTTTGTTAAAAATGTGGACAACTTTGGGGGCAGAGGGAAGGTAGTATGTGAGGGAAAGAAGATGCCTGAAGCACCAGCAGAACTCATCCCTGGGCATGTAGCAGAAGTGTATCCCTAAGGTTGTAATTTCGAAGACTTCTCAAAGCAGTGTTTATATGCAGGGTAACTGTAGGTCAGTCAAGCAAACCCCATGTAGTTCACTCTGGTGTTGGTTTTCAGTTTTGCAAAACATCCTTCTGCACTCCAGTCTTTCACTACCTTTTTTACTTTTACTTTTGAGATGTTTTGATTGAGAAACAGTTTTCTTTGGATAACCTCCATTCTTATGGCCTCCAGTTAGTGGAAGGTGATGTAGCTTAAACTTCTGAAGTTTACTATGTATAGAAAGCTCTTCATTACCCTGTGGATTCTGGCAATTGATTGGATGCTCACTGTAACTCAAGTAATACCAACCTTTCATACAATCATCTGGAGGCCAAGATGCTGTTTGCTAAAGATGGCTTGTCCTCAGCTGTGAAGTGTCCAACCTTAAGGAAAAAGTGATTTAGGGTTCCCACCAGCAACCTTAGATCCATGACTGCTTCAGAGGGCCTGTCTTGAATTCAAATGATGTAATGATCCATGGGGATAAATGCCATCTAGTATTTCGATGATGATTCAGCTTTCTGAAGATTTTACTTTGTCTGTTACTGTCCTATATTACTTCATAGAAAAAAAATTGAAAAGTAATAGTAGTAAATGCATGTTGCGTATTACAAGACAGAGAAGATATTTGCAAGATTTTACCTTTATAAATACTGCTTATTTCATCTTTTGCATTTTTTGTTTAAATTTCAGTAGTTCTAACTTCTTGAAAATAAATATCAGAATACTTTCTTCATTTATTGCAGTAGAAAGCCTGATGTGAGTAATAAAACTTTATTTAGGTAAAGTTGCTGCTGATGTCTTTACATCAAAATATTGATGCTTTTATTTCCAAAATAATGGAATAATGGTGTTTCTAGTGGCATTAATACTTATTTATTTATTTTTGCAGATTATGACAGTACCAAATGATCCCTATACTTTCCTCTCTTGTGGTGAAGATGGCACTGTAAGATGGTTTGATACTCGAATCAAAACAAGTTGCACAAAGGAAGATTGTAAAGATGTAAGAGTGAAATCTTTTAATAAAGATGACCTAAATGTAGAGCTGTACATCATACAAACATAGGATTTGAATCCTGGTAAGGCTTTTAGAAATAATAGATTTCAGGGTCGTTGTTGGAGATGACAACATATTTCCCAAGAACAAAAAAAAAGTTTGGGGATTCTTTTTTAATAAATTCTTTTTAAAGAAAAGTCTCTGCAGTTTTATGAATTTTGGCTTGATGCTTCATATGTGATAGAAAAGATTTCACCTTGAAATTGAACCTATTAGTTTGATTTATATTAATTACTGTAGAGTGTGAATTGGAGGCAAAAAGCAATCTTAAATTTGGAAACCAACTGCAGTCTTGCACTTCTGAGCATCCTTTGTCCCTCCATACAACAATAAGAAAATACTTGGTAATGAATTATGCTAGATCACATTAATTATTTGCACTGTTTCCTAGAAGGTTAAGTATTAGTTTTGTCCACCATGCTTGGAATTCAGAAGCAATTTAAATTATGCATGCTGTGTTCTTGATTCATTTTATTCTGCTTTATGCACATTTCCTAGTTCTAGGAGTTTCTTTGCCCTCTAATTACAGTAAATTCAGCTATCCAATTACCTGCCCACAAACCAAATCTGTTCTAATCCCTTAAGTTAGTTAACACTGTTCCTGTGTATTTGCTGCTCTGCCTACTCAATAGCTGTCTTTGTTTGCATAAGAAAATAGAATGTGCAAGCCAGTTTATAAAAATCTCTTCCTCTTGCTTTATCTATTCATGTATGGTCGTTGTTTTTTTTTGTTGTCTATTTTGCTTTGTTGTTGTTGTTATGGTGTTTTTTTTTTTAAGTTGTTGTCATGCCTTGTGTGTGTCTGGTTTTCCTTTTATGCAGTAGTTCTTCTGTTTCACATCTTTGTAATCTATCTTTGCAGGGCCAGACCTGGTTCTCAAAAGCTTCACCACTTTGAATAGCAAGGCTATGGCCTGGAGTAAAAACAGGAATATGCCTCAAACACTCAGAGCTCTTATTTAAATGCATTATTTTTGTTTGTTCCAGGATATTTTAATAAACTGCCGCCGCGCTGCCACTTCTGTTGCTATTTGTCCACCAATCCCATATTATCTGGCTGTGGGCTGTTCCGATAGCTCAGTAAGGATATATGATCGACGAATGCTTGGGACAAGAGCAACAGGTAGGAACCATACACTTAGCTGGAAGGTTTTCTGACCACTTGTGATTCTTGGTTCTGCTGGATTTTTGATGTTTTTTCTTCAAAATAAATGCTGAATGACTGACCTGTAGTATTTTTATTCAAGATCTATGTTTGTTTAGTAATGGGATCATTTCACTCTTAAATTTGTTAACAGAAAAATCTTAGGTAAGTAAAGCTCATCTCCTCATTCATTGTGTAATATGTTCAATGCAGAAAATGGAATTCTGACATTCAGAATACCTCTTCTTTCCTCTTGTAATAAGTTACTGAAATGTTCTAAAAAAAGAGGATTTATAGCCTCTAATGGATCCTATCTATTTTATTGAACTTCTTGCTTCCTTCTACTCTACTACACTGTAATGTGTTGCCTGTTACTGGCAGAAATCTTATAAGTTATATAATATTATATGAACTATTTAATTTTGCAGCAGTTCAGATATGCAGACCAGTAGGAGCAGAGGAGAGAAAAGATAAAACTTTTTTTTTTTCTTTTTTTTTTTTTGAATATATAACGTAGGGAATTATGCTGGTCGGGGCACTATTGGAATGGTGGCACGATTCGTTCCTCCTCATCTCAATAACAAATCCTGCCGAGTGACATCTCTGTGTTATAGTGAAGATGGCCAAGAGATCCTTGTTAGCTACTCTTCGGATTACATCTACTTGTTTGATCCCAAGGATGACACAGCCCGAGAACTTAAAGTTCCTTCTGCTGAAGAGAGACGGGAAGAGGCAAGTGGTTAGGGTGGTGTGTCCTTGTGTTTTGCTGTTTTTCTCATCTTACCAAATTTACTCCCTTTGAATGACTCTCAAATCATTTTTGTATTCTCGAGGATTTTAAAAAATATGTATAGAATGTCTGTGTTTCGTGTAGAATGTAGCGTTCTGCAACGTTGTGCTTTATTTGTTTTAGCTGCCTGTTTCTTACCATGTGAATGGAAGTTGCACTGTCTGTATAATACTTTAACAAATACTGCTGCAAACCTTGTTGTTTTTAGAGGCTTAGAAAGAATACACAAATAACTCTCAACACAGAGAACTGAATATTTTGGCAGAACTCAGACTTAACTTACTGTCCAATATGAAAGCCTAAAATGTGTAAAATGAAAAACTATGATAGTTCTTGGAGTCATGGCTTTAGACTGTAAAATTGTGGTAGTTCTTGGGTTTAGCCCATTGAACTCTGAGCTGTTCTGTATGGCTAAAGCTTTTGCATTCTATTGATTCTGTCCTTTTTTCCAGTTACGCCAACCACCGGTCAAACGTTTGCGGCTAAGAGGGGATTGGTCAGATACTGGACCAAGAGCAAGGCCTGAGAGTGAACGAGAAAGAGATGGTAATGTGTTTGCTGTCATGCCTTTTTTTTATTTTTCTCCTTTCTCCTCTACTTACCACTTAGTTCTTTTGAAGGAAAGGGGGCAGAGGGCACTCTCAGCAAGTTTGCAGATAAAACAAAAATGGATGAAGTGGCAAACACTCTGGAGGGCTGTGCTGCCATCCAGAGGGACCTGGACAGACTGGAGACTTGGACAGAGAGGAATCTCACGAGGTTCAACAAGGACAAGTGCAGGTTCCTGCACCCGGGCAGGAATAA
>JAUBOD010000165.1:974976-989275 GCA_032353885.1 Nothura maculosa
CCTCAACCTCTGCTCATAGGGCAGATGTTCCAGGCCCCTGATCATCCTGGTAGCCCTGCGCTGGACTCCCTCCAGCAATGCTTCTGCAAATAGGCCTCACAAAACACAATAGCTATATTTAGACATCTGTTAAACAATCCTTTGTCATTTTTAAATGAACTGAAGTATTTAATGAGACATAACAACTGAATGTTCAGTGGTAAGAAGAAAATGAAGTGTGTTGAAATTAACGTTTGATTCCTAGGGCTTTGATCTCTCGTCAGCATTTCTTGCTGTCTTGTCTGTCTACAGTTCTCAGAATACTAATTTTCAGTTGTGTTGACAACTGTGATGCCAATGAAAATAACTGGAGTATTCTATGGTTTTGATACTGGCTTCTGAGTTAATGTTGCCTCTGACTGCAGTTTTAGGAGAGATTTGAGATTTAGCTTCATACTAATAATGAAAATGTTTAAGGAGACTGAAACAGCAGAATAGTGAAATTGGTTGAAATTCATGACTAGGTGAATTGTCAGAACAGAGAAGGCCTTATGAAAAATGCTCAAAACTGTACCTTCAATATACTAAAGTAGTTCCAGACAGAGTTCAAACGTCACAGAAGAGCAGAAGCAAGAGAAAATTCCTCAGGTTGTATGACTGAAGTACATCTGTACTCTGTACATTTATTGTTTGCTTTATTTTGCAGTAGGTTTTATTTAATATCAGGAATGCACCTGCCTGACCTTATATTTCCTGAGGAATATAAGAATTCCACAGACAGTAAAATACTAAGATAACATAAGACACAACAAGTTCAGAACCATAATTTTACAATTAGTACTCAAGTCACTAAAAATTTACATTCCTAACATCCATTAAAAACAATTGGGATTTTAATTTTACAGTGAAACTAAACATCCATCAAAACATATTATGTTCTTACTTCAATGGTATTACTATTTTATTATTACTTAGCAAAAAATAAGAGTACTGTTTCGCAGCAGGCTTAAGTCAGTCCAATTGTAACCAAATTCCTTCAGAGACTGGCTGAGCAGACACTGATATTCAGCAGGGATGCAATGATAGTAAGTGCACTGTAGGAACAGAGGGGAGAGCAGTATCTCCTCCTAGCCTCATGGCTCTGCTTAAGCTGGTTGTTAGGCAGCACGGTGAGAACTCATCTCACTGAGCACTTTACAAAAAATCTCACACAATTTTTTGAGCTGAGCTCTGGATTTTTGCTGGCTTTTTAATTCTGTTCCAATACTGGAGTGTGATTACTTGCCTGATTTGTTTTTTTAGATTACTTGGAACTCATAAATGCTCATTTGCCACCTACATTAAGAGGCTTTGTAAGGACAGAACCATAAGAATTTGGTCTCAATGCACATGTTTTACTTAAACGCTTCATCCATTCTGGGATCTAATAATCCAGAATTCTAGATCTGGAATAATAATCCTCTATATCTGCTTCCCTCTTGTTTGAGTGTGTTTGGAAATGTGAATGAATACGTTATTTGGAAACTTGATTCATGACTTGTGTTTATATAGGCAGTTGGACAGTGTCCTTAATCCTGAATAGATTTTTTTTATACTTATAAAGACAAGTATACTTATTATACTTTGTAAAGACAAGACATATTTCGAAATCTAAGGCTTCTTTGAAGGCTCTTAACTTGCAATGTTTTTTCATTCTCCAATTAGGAGTTTCAAAAATACATGTTCCGGGTAAATCTATGCTCTTTCATCAATGCATCTCTTTTCAGCCTTGCCCAGCTAATTCGCAGGGGTTCAGTGCTAGCAGCATTTCAGCTCACTACAATTAAAATGAATGTCAGTGGGTTTGGATGTGCTCAGATTTTTCAAAAAATCAAGTCTTCTGAAACTTTCTTAATCTCTGTCCTTTTTCTTCTTCTTGATTTTATAAAACTCTTATTAGTGTTATCAAGCAGAGCAACCAAAAACTGCTCTGCTTTGGGATCTGCGGTGAGAGGAATCTGTAGTTTCAGAATCTGAACCCAAAGCCCATGAATTATTTTGCACACTAAAAAAATCGTTTCATGTTTTGATATTAGATGGTCTTGCCCCTCCCCTTCCTCAGTCACTTCCACTCCCTCTCCCTTTCTCTCTCCCTATCCCTCCTTTTCCTCTCTTTTTCCTTTTCTTCATCCGACTATGCACTGTTACCTTTGTCCTTGAAATATAAGCATTACAAGTTTTTATGTGCCATAAAAACAGATAAAGAACTAGTTCAGTGGTAGCAAAGACACCATGTTTTAGTCATTTTTAAATACAAAGAAAACAATTAATGACTTGCTTAATACATGCAAAGTGTATTATTTTGCCCTCATTCCTCTGCAAGAAATTTCCTCTTAGAATTTATTACTGACAAATGCATAGGAGATTAACCTGTTTCCCTAATGGTAATTTATAATGATGTTGTAATCCGCCCTGTGTAGTGCTGTCAGAGGAAATAAAAACAATCCTAGCATGAAGAAACCCGACTGCTGTGGGTGACACCTGGTTGCCCTCACTTCCATTACAAGCCATTATGTGGGTGTTTACAGTCTCACCCTGTGGAAGTCCCTCCCAAGGAATTGATGTGAGTGTGGGCTGGACAACATTAATTTCTCCATAGTCAAGGAGGGAGTAGTGCTCTGATTTTCAGTGTATTTAGGAAAGATCCCTCAGACATGTTGCTGATATCAGTGGGGTGAAGGTGTTGGAATATGTGTGTGAATCTAGCCCTTAGTTTTGAGCAAATCTGGTTTTAGAAGGGAGAGTCAAAAGGACATTCAGCATGCTTTGAAAACCCTTCATGTAGTTCTTAACACTGTATCTTAATGGCAAAGTTACGGCTACAGTCAGGAATGGGAAAACCACTGTGGGACTGATACCTGAATGAAAATAACATCTTAAAAGTGACATGACAATCTCCTGATTTACCTGAAAAAACGAAGAAGTCTGCAGTACAGTTTATGTTTAACTTCTTTGGGAATCCCATCTTGGGGATTCATTAGACTTACTGGGAAAATACTGCTTGACCATCCCTGGCTCAAACTGCAAATGATCATGCACCACTATTTTGAGTAGGAAAGGCTTAGCCATGAATAAAGTATAATGAAAGAGGAAGAAGGGTTGAAAGCCTTTGGTCAAGGTTATCAATTCTAACACACAGTTACATTTTTATAATGAGCGAGAAGTGTTTTTGCTATTGAAGTTACAGGCAGATAACTGCTCAAATCCAAAGGAGAAAAAAAAATTAGCTGCCCTTTGGTAATCTCCTCCAGGAAGAGGAGAAATAATCTGCTAATTATTTCTTGGCCCAAATGAAGTTAGTTGATGTTCTCAGGGGACTTCTGAGGAGGCAGGTGTCCACATCACAATACCATTACCCCAGTTTCTTAGGTATTAATAGTCTCAGCATATACAGTGTTTTTATATTAGGTTATTATTTTTATTCCAATTGTTTGTAGGAATGCAGGAAGAAGGCTGTTGTCTTCTTCTGGGAGACGAGAATTACTTCTACATCTGTGAATGGTGTTGGCAAATTTCCATTTTCCTAAGCTTCAGTCTCATATCTCTCATATTCCAAATAAAGAAAATGTAAATATATTTTGTTGATTCTGATAATTACAAAAGTTGCTGATGGCTCAAAAGGATAAATTGATTAAAAGGTGTGTCCAGTATTGCCCAGTTTTGAACCCACAAGCACCCACCATCTTTCACAGGAGCAGGACACATGCTCAGGTTTTTGCTAACAAAATGTTTTTGATTCAGCAGACAAAATCTGCTGTTGAACAGGGAGGACAGGCTAAATGAAACAAAGTTATGAGTTACAGAAGGATGCTAGATGTTAGATACACACATCTTGTAAATTTAGCATAATTTTACAAGATAGCTGTAGATCTTAGAAAAAGATAAATAAAAGGTTTGTTGGTATTTGCAAATGTTATTGACACAAGATTTCATCTTTATTTTCATTTGACTTCATGATGTTACACTCTCCAGCAGTATTTCTGCATCTCCAGACAAAACGTTTTCTACCATAGTTCACAGAAATAGGAATAATGTTAATGACAGGAAAGGCAGTGCAATATAGTCAGTTAATGAAAGAGCTTGATCTGTGCAGAATTATTTTGGGCAGACACACACATATATAGTAACCAAGATTAATTTAGAGACCTTTGTCATTAAAGCAGATTTTTGTATGGTTTTGTGTGGGATTTAAGGGGGATTAAGTGTTTGACATCACTTTGCCTGCACAGACTATATTGAAGAGGTTGCTGAGCGGGTGATGGAAAATTCAAGCATGCGCCCACACTGAAAGAATGGAAGCAATGGGTCGGATTGTAGCCTGGCAAAACAACTTGCTATACCTACTACATTTCTAAAAGCAAGGTGCTACTCATTTGACAGCAGATGCCATAGGAATGTAGAGCTTAAGGAACTTCTGTGATTTGCCAAAATATGTGGGGAGCTCGGAGAGGATGTCAGAACTGGGAGACCTCTGCCATCTGTTTTCAATGATGCCTTGTTTCACGTGCATCCTTTGCGTGCTATGCTGTTTCTGAAGAGTGAAACACTAACAATAAAAAGTCATCAAGGTAGATTGGCTGTTTAAGTGCATTTCTCTTTGGGAAGAGATGGTCCTGGTCATGAAACTTCTGTTCCTCACTTGCTTGTGGCCGACAGCTGTGATGCACAGCTCTCCCAGTCAGCATCACCGTCTTCATCAGCAGCAACAAATCTCATTTTTGAGAAAGCATAACAGGTAAGTAAGATACTTTCTCTGCTTGTGTTCACTTGATCATTTTAATGCTGTTTGTCAGACACCTGTCAATGCCCCCTTTTTGTTGACTGTCCTGTTTTATCACTTTCTCAATGTATTCTGTATGTAGCACCTTGTTAGGGTATTCCCAAAATACAAATGGGAGTCTATGAGTTACCAGTTTTTCCATAACTAGCCATTTCATACTATGATTTGCTGAGTGCTTCCTGTGTATGCAGGTATGTACACACTCACACCCACACACGTCTCTTTTTGCCTATATGATGCCATATTACTATTGTGATAAGCATATCATTATCCAAACACAGTTTGCCTTCTCACACCCATTACAAGAAGCAGAAGTATCTTCCAAAGTTGTATACTTCCATCCCTTAAAGAGCACAGAAAGTATGAGAGACAGAAAATATTTTAATGGCACTAAGTGAGGTGATTTGGGCTGTATTTTAGTGATGTCCTAATGTGTTCCGTTTCTGTGATATAGCTATGCTTGCTTCTAGACATCACAGAAGAAGAATGTTCCATCTCAGTTTTCCTATTTTAAAGGGAAAAATTATCTACAGCAAATTTCTCTGCAAAGTGTTAAGATTTTTTTCCACAAGCACATTTTCATGTGCACATTTCCACAAGCACAAAGTTACAGACTTTGTAATAGGTAACTCTAGTAGGTAGTAATAGTAGGTAACAACTGCTTACCTTCTGTAACATGCCCTGTCTGATAGCCTAGCTTTTAAATTGTCTCTGACTCATTAAATGTTGTGTTAAAATTATGTGTAAGTAATGCAAGGCAACAGAGCATACCTCAGTAAAACAGCAGTGTCTGGAGGTGATTGAAGATGCCAGATAGCTCAATACCTCTGAATTTCAGCTCTTGGTTATAGGTTCAAGTGCAGTCCAAGTCAAAAGCCTATGGAAAGAATTGGCTAGTAAGCAGACTATCTCAAACTCAGTGGCAGTTTTGGAATAACTGTTTGTGCACATTTGTAATAATGAAATAAACAGGAAGAAAAAAAAAGCCCTAGTAGGATCTAGTCAGGTGCTTTGCAGCATCAAACCATTAAGAAATGTTAAGAATTGAATGGAAGCAAAATGAAATATCTTCTTATCCCTGGAAAGGGAAAAAATCGACATTTTAACATCAGCTGACACATTTTTGCCAGCGGTAAAAGGAAAACATATGTTGCTGTTGTTTGTATTTGTGCTGTTTTGCAACAGCAATAAAGAGTTGCTTCATCACCGCTGTAAAAAATCCCAGAGGGGAAATAGAAGCCTGCTCGTGGGAGGCAGCATATGTCACAGCTTCGTACTGGACGTCCTTCACTGACCTCTTGTCACATGAGAGCAGCAACAGTTATTGCTAGTATCCCTTCCATCTTCATGGACCTTACCAATAACAGGGAATGGACCCAAAGGGCACTCCCGTGAGACAGGCACAGTAAGTGAAAAGCAGAGAGGAAGAACAGAAGTGGAGGGGGAGTGAATGCCAAGACCACATCTTCATCTCACAAAGTGATGTAGTGGTTTTCTGATACATAAAAGGAAATGGTTTGGGCTTCCATGTCTACAGGCCCCAACAATTTAAAATTTGGAAGTGGGAAGAAGACTGCAGAATCTGAACCATAGAAGAACCCAAGGCTTAACAGCTGCAAATCAGCTTTTCGGTGGAAAGGATCCAAATACGTTTAGTTTCTCTTTGTTTGAATCTCTCTGTGGTTTTGCTTCTAAAGGCAGCATTATCCTCCAGTACATTTCAACAGGATCTGACTTTCAAGCAGCCTCTTTTTCTTTCTGAGGAAAAACCTTTCAGCCAGCACTAGGGTTATTAGGGACACAGCTGACAGATGGCCTTGGTTAAATGGGTGGCCTTTTAGAAAGAATCCCATGTGAAAATGTTACTTAACCTACAAGTTCTACTGGTTTAATAGAGTAACCCAATTCTCCCGCCAAAGCTATTTGTCTGCATTCTCTTGTAAAGAAGATTTTAAAGCATTAACCAAAAGTACATGAGAAAGAGATTATTCTCATGGTCCATTTCCTACAATAAAGAACAAAACATTTGATTGTCAAAATATTATGCTTTTTGACAATACATGTTGATAACGTTACTAAACACTTGAAATTACACTTCACTTCAATGAGAGAAAGCTGTACAGTTCTGAGAATGTACAGAATCTGAGTAAGTATGTAAGTATATAAGTAAGTATGTTAAAAGTTTAAGAGATCACACTGCCGCGTAACTCCACAGTTATTCCTGGGAATAACATTTCTGCAACTTCTTCCTTTGTTTTTGTGGAGTGCTGGGGAGACCTTATGGCCATGAGATGTAGGATCTGTCATGGTATTCCTTTTGTAAACTTAAGCATTTTCACTTTGACTCTGATGAGAATTTTGTATTCCTATACTGCAACAATAAAGGCAGTGTGGTATTTTGGATACTAAATTTGTGTAACTGAAAGCAAAAGCCCTCCTAACTGTCTTTTATGAAACATGAGTTTCAGTCTTAGAAACTATCAATAAAAGTCTATCAATAAAGTTAAGCTGAGTATGGTGCTGGAAAGGTGGTTCTATCTTGCTGCGTATCTTGCTCCAGCCTTCCTTCAGTGCCCTGCCAAGGATTTTCTCCTATCATTAGTTATTCAGGGAATTAAAATCGAGGAACAGGATTGTACTAAAGGTTCACATACTCTAGTGACCTGCTTCCAGTAATGGTTGTGAGCAGAAATTTGGAAGAATAAGAACAGGGCAAAAGACATTGAGCTCTGAGTCCATATGACTCATGATTGGGTGTCTAGAGGTGTCCAGACAGTTTCTCATATTTTTTCTATCCCAAGTGGTTCCAATAATAAATTCAGCAAGGGTGCCATTCCTGTGTGATCTGAAACACTTCCTGGGCTTTTTATGACCTCTTTTGGGAATTTAACTCTAGGTTACCTTTCCATTTGTGTAATGTAAAATATTACCTGTAATAAGGCTGTTGGAAACAGCTACTCTAGCTGGAAGCCGTATTTTCCTGAGCAAGTGTTTCACGAAGGCTGACAAGCTCACATTTAGCATTGGCCAGATCTATGCTGATACAAAGTCTCTTGTCAAGATTCCCCTTAGTGCTACCAAAGGAAAGGTAAATAGAATTTTTTTTTCTTTAAGTGCACATGGGTTGTTTCTCTCTAACACTAGAGCTTCTCATTTACTATACAGTGAGCATGATGAATCAATGATTGCATTTAGGCTCCCAGGTTAATGATGTTCTGACTAAAGCTATGTGATAAGGAGACTATAGTGCCAGGCCACCAAAATACAATCTTATGTCTTTGCTAGAACTTCAATGAGAGTGAGAAGTGTCATATCCCTGGCAACTACATCATCACCAAGGTGTTGAGTGGCCTGGGGAGGGTTTTCTGAGGTCCAGGGTACTTAAATCTGTCTCTTCTACTTTTTAATAGAATTGGTCCCATGGGAAGGATCACTCAAAGCATTTGCTGATGATTTCACAGTTCTATGTGACTGATCAATAGTTAGATAGGGGTCTAGGATTTCTAGGTAAGCAAATACGTACGTGCAATTCCCTTTGAGTCATCAGTTAAATAACTGTAATGCTGCAGTGAGGACAATTTAATTCTGTAACTCTTAGCCAAGGCACAACATCTGGAGTCCAGATGTTGATGTTAAAGAAATATCTGTCAGTGAATACGTCTTAGTCTTGGATAGAGATGCCAGTGAGGGGTGAAAATTTGGAAGCAGAAATGATTTTTAAAATTTATTTAGGATCTTTTATTTTTCTCAGTTGTGATACCTTTATATGTGCAGTGTTACCAGTGTCCATAAAATTCATGCCAAATAAGTACTATAAGCACATATCTCTGCACATGAGCCTATTTTATTTTACAATAAACAAGCATATTCTGCCAAAGAAGAGTAATGAAGTAAAGATGCAAGATATTTGCAATGAAAGCACCACTCTGCCTTTCGCAAGACCCTGCCTAGCTTAATCCACTACTTCTGATAGTGGCTAAAAGTAATGGATTCTTTTACTGCAAATGTTAGTTACTTTACCATATTTACAAAGAAGATGAGCTTGAAGATGCTATTCTAGTAAGTGAGCACAAAAGATACTTTCCATCTAGGTAGCATTTATATTTATTTTGTCCTTATACAGGAGAATGAGAATATCAGAATCCCACAACAAGTCTCCTTTCAGTGGCTCAATGATTAGCAATAAAATTTCTTGCCCTGCTGGCTTGTGTTTTGCCTCTTCAGAAGGAGATGTCTAGGAAAAAAATCCTTAGTCATATGCTTTCTTTTTTGCAATATGAAGTTGGAATTGATATACAAGAGCTGGATCCTTCCAGAGAAATCATCCATGTATCAAATAGGTATCTCTCTTTGCACATCCAGGGACAAATAACCTAATGCTTTCAGGACCTATTAGCTGTGTCACGGGATTCTGATTTTAATCCACTGTCTCCTATACTAGTTCCCAAGCAGGAGAATTTTCCAATATACCTCTTTTAAAGTGTTGCAGGTGTTCAGTGCTGCTGCCAGTTCTACTTTGATAGAGGACTTCCTCTATGGTTTTAGTGGATTTTACTCTTTTAATTTTAGACACCATATCATTTTCATACCCAGAAAAATAAAATCATTCTTTGAAACTTCACATGGAAGTTCTGATTCCCACAACAATTTGCTTCAAACAACATTACCAGAGACATGTGTAGATCCTCAAGGTGAACTAGTATGACCAAGCCTTGGGGTTATAAACCAGGAGTTCATCTCTCCTCAGCATTCCTGTTCCATAGCAATTTTTAAAGTAATTTCCTGGGCTTCATTATCAGACAAAGGAAAAAAGGGGTATGGGGCGAATAAACAAAAGCAAGTAAATACCATATTCCTCTGTGAGACATGTACTTCATCCTAAAACTATACCTCATAGGAAGCAGTGTTTGGCTACAGGGCAAAGCTACAGAACAGGACAAATTTCTGTCATGCAGGCTAAAGTAATAATTAGAGTTGCTGGCAGCAAAGTTGCAAAGAATGATAAAAGGTTTAAAAAGAGCAATCTACAGAGAGATACCCTTGCCTGAGGCAAAGCAGCTGCATTTATGCTATTCCTAGAGATAATTCTCTAACCTATTCTTAAATAGCCAGAGTGAAAGGAGTCTTAAAGCCTCCCCAAGCAATCTTTTCTCATGTTTCAGTATTCTCGCCATGAGAAAGATTTTCCTAATGTATATGCTAAATCTCTCTTGTTGACATTTCTTATCGTACCTGGGAGCAGACATGAAATAAGGAACTCTGTATTTGTGTATTTTGAAGGCCCTGTGCTACCCAGTGGATTATTTCTGCTTGTTATGAGGGAAAAGAAAAAAACAAAACCAGCACTTCTTTGGTGAAAAGAAATGTCTTTTACTGCATGTCTGAGTGGCAATTAAGGATGAGATAACAAGTAATAAACAAATGGGAAATTTATACCTGGTAACATTTAACTTAGCCAAATATGAACTATCTTTCAAAAGGATCTGAAAAAATCTCTCATTCCAGGGCAATCAGTTTCAGAGTCCTTCAGAAAATTATCGATTCATTTGACATCTGAGCAAAATATTTCTAATAGAAAAGAAGTTTCTATAAAATGGATAATATGTGGGGTAGGTAGTTTAAAACTATTGGCACATAATGCTCTTTCCATGTCTGATTTTAAAGTGGTTATGTCAACAATTCATTTCAATTGGCTATAATCTCTCATGGAATGATAATGCAGTCTCTGAGGGGAAGAGAAGTACACATAGATGTTCCTCCTATTTTTTTTTAATGTATTTTGTGTTCCTCAGCAACTTTGGCAATTCATAAGTGATTTCCTTGCATTTTCCAATATGTATCTTCTCAATTTTATTAAGACAGTTGTTTCCCTTAACACACCAGATTCAACAGTCCAGGATTTTTGGGTCCCTGTTTCATTTAAGCAGCACTTTGGATGTTAAGTAGAAAAAATGAAGTTCCTTACATGTCTTTTTTCCTTCCATGTTTTTTTTTCTTTAATTTTTCATTAAATATAGCAAAAGAGAAATTAAAATGAGGAAACTTGACAGCACCAAAGTACGGCCACTTAAGTCTGAACAACTTCTCCGCATAGAGGACCATGACTTTGCACTGAGACCTGGATTTGGAGGTGAGCAGCAGATGCCTGCACTGGGCTAAGTAATATTTTATTTTCTATCTGGAACTTACCAAAACTGTGCAAAACAATGTCACTTAACACTGAATGACAGCTTTAATTGCAACTCTCCTCTTTCATTGCACTTCAGAAGATAAAGAATAAACCAATAAATATTTGAAGGCAAGGTGTGTTTTTGTGTTTAGTGTAGCAATAGGAGAAATTCTGCAAATTGTCTACTTTGGGAAACTAATTAAATAATATTGTTAGAATTCTATTCTTTGCAAACAGTGATTAAGATATCCCTATAATCTGCACAGTCTAGTGCAAATTAGCAAATGACTTAAGATTCATCATATATTAAATCACTTAAGAGTCATGATGTATGATTTTTTTAGAGGTTTAAAAGAACTAATTCCTAAAGCTGTCTGCACTATATAAGATCATAAAATTACTTGAAAATCTTCAGTTTACTGTGTAGTTACTGTGCTTTTGAAAACTATAGTTATTATTTATTTAACTATATGTTGTTGGTAAAGAAAGTATTGAATGGGATGTTAATAGTTTGGATTCCCTGAGAGTCAGTCTTTCAACTGGACACTCACTGCCATTTCCCTTTGCATGTGGGCTATGATGCATCTATAAAATGAGCATTTTGATTCTACTTCATGAAAGGTCAAATGAGAAAGCTGTCTTACCAATAAGCTCTTTCTGATCATTTGAGTCACCAGATACATGTTAATGAGTTACAGAAAAATACTGAACTGCTCTGGGTGATGAAGCCAAAATAAAATAGACAAGGACCAATACTCAGCTGTGTAAATAAGCATCAGTCTGGAGGCTGTGAAGTGTGTGGAGCTCTGCTGGTTTACCCCAGCTCCTAAAGCCTGGCGGGGATACCATGGCACCCCAGGCCATAATTCACACCACGGGGCAGTGAGGATAGCTGGGGTACCTTCATATCTGGACAGAAAAAGTTATGATTGCCTCTTACCATCCAATATCTGCCACTCAGGACAGCTCTGTGTTAGCACCTGCTTTGCCACTCAAGGAATTTAAATATTAGAGAGCGCCATTTCAGAAAGGAAGTAGCATTTCCATGAAAGCAATGAATGGTTTGGGAGGCTCTTTAGCTTGTATTGTCCCAGAAAACAATACTTTGATGTATGTAAAAGCAGCTTTCAGAACAGACATTGTCATGTGGCAGTTTTAATTTTCCACAAGCAGTGAGGATTTTTTTTTCGCACACAGCAAATCTGTACCAGTTTGGTTTTTTATCTTGTCCTTTTATTCTCAGATGACTACTCATAGAGTCCATTCAATTCCTGTTGAAACCAGCTGTAGTTTTTCCACTGACTTCATGGTACAGGCCCCTCAATAATCACAATGCCATGGTTATGATTTCAGCTGTACGCCTGTGTTTCAGAAATAGCTTTCAGTAAAACAATGTGTCAGCTTTGTCTCTCTTCTGACTATCATCCACATGGAATAGCAGCACAGCTGGCACTTTTTTCAGTCACATCTCTGATTTCATGCATTTCCAAAATTTCAGAACTCTCATAATATGTGGAATATTCATGTGTGTCTCTCTCTAAAGCCAGAACAGGAGTCTCTCAACATTTCTATAGCACATGTAAGTCCCAGCAAAATGAAAATGGTTTCTAAACGTATGCTCTGTTACTTCTCTTTTAGCATTGACTTCAATGGTGTTGCAGTAGCAAAAAAATGGTTGCATTTTTTTCTTGGAGGAGACAGGTAGAACAGATATCAGCATAAAGACACTACACATGTTTGGTCTCATTAGAGGACGACACTCACCAACTGAATCATAAATCTGATTGCCATACCTAGAAATATTGTATGAAAGCAGGTATGGAACATGGATTCTCTGAAGAATGGTAACAAATATTAAATGGGCAACAGAAGGAAACTTAACTAGAGGAGGAGATGAAACTAGAGATATCATTGTTAAGCAGGCAATAAATAGGAATCATACACACCTTCTCACTGCCACCTTTGCATATACAGCTTTGCACTGCCACTGCCCATTGCTGTGGCTAGGGGACAAGAGCTTTGCTCTCTGCTCCTCACATGCATCTGCAGAGAGCCATTCCCGAGCTACATAAACGCTCACAGCACTGTCACTTCATGCACTTAAAGCAGATGAAATTCGGGGTTTGTTGTCATCAGATCTAATAAAGTATCTCCCTGAACCCTGAAGGGCTTGCATCTGTTACATGCCACAGGGCCTGATTTATTTAGCTCAGCAAGATATATCAGTTCACAGTTTTGTTGACAGAAATAAAAAAGGTCAAAACTAGTATTTTAAAGTAATCCTTCACCTGTAAAAGGAAAAGTGTCAACTTTTCAGCTTCTCCTATAAAAATCGTAGTGGGTTTTTCATGGTATGTTACAGAACTAGAATGAGAGATTTTCTTGATTTAGCTCCACTGTAGCCCTTTCCCTCAGAAGGTCAATCATCCTTTGTACCAGTTTTGGGGAAGAAACATCTGGAAATTTCATGCTGCTCTGAACCTGCTGGAGATCCTTCAGTGCAGGGAACTCTTAAATCCAAATCTCATGAGTTTAATTTCATTTAGCCCCACAAATGCAAAGTGAGTGAGGCAGATTACAGCATCTAGAGTTTTTAACATTCATAATTAAATAAAAAAGGAAAGATAGAGAGAGCACATGCTGAATTTGATGTGTAAACTGACCAAACATCTGCATAGGAAAAGAGCTGGAGAAAATTAATGTAGGAACTGTTGGATACTGATGCCATTGACTGTGGAGTTACTGGAATTAATGGTGACCTTTTCCACATGACTGCTTGCTATTATGTGAAAATATATCATTGCTCTGTTGAAATGAGGGGTTTTTTTGACCAAATGGACATAACTGTGCTGTGATTTATTTGAGTGTAATTTGGCATTATTCTGTTGAGTGAAATGACTTTCCAGATGTAAAAGCATAATTTGACTCTTTGAGTGTTTGATTTTAAATATTAGTCCCGACATTATCGATTTATTACCAGATTAGATAGATATCTAAACCTCAGAAACATACTATGCCAGGATGAAGCAAAACCAGGAAGAAACTGTTTCTACATTTTTGCTATAGAAATGCCATTTTGTCTGTAGTTCATTATATAATGAGATTGAGAGAAGTAAATCTATAAGTCACAGTGCTCAAATTCTGTTAAGGAAAAAAAAAAGCTCCATGACTGTTACAGAGGGTTTATGCCCTAAACCAGGCTCTTGGGCTTTTTTTCCTTTTCTTTTTCTTTTTCTTTTTTTTTCCCTTTAATGGAGTTTTTGCCTTTTGCTCCCTAAGCAGTTCCACTTTCCTCTTTTGATTTGGAAGGTATATGGATCTTGTCTGACTCA
>JAUBOD010000166.1:8545-37352 GCA_032353885.1 Nothura maculosa
TTTACGGTGCAGAGAAGACAGATCTCCTCTATGATGTGGCAGCTAGGAAGAACATGACACTATAAAATGAATGCTAGATGCATTGCTGTTTTTGATGGCTGACATGGCTGTTCAGCTTGTGTAGTTATAGTTTGGGCTAGGCAAAGGTAAAAAGACTGTGTTTTGGATGTATATTTTGTTAAACAGGAATTTGCTACATGGAGGGGAGACTGCTCCTGCCTTGAGGGCAGCTGTGCAGATAGATAGAGGAATCAGCTGAGGTATCAGGACATCTGATGAATTCATTTGGTGAATTGGTTGTCCAATGTTTGCACCAAACAAAGAAATGGCCTGTAGTGTATCTGTTCATCTGTTGTAATGATCAAGATCTTCATTCATTCCTTGACATTTGGTGATGTAAGTAGTCATAATTTCTGGATGCCAAGAGTTAAATAGCTTCACAAGAACACCTCCAGCAGTTTTATTTCAGCTACAGAGACTGCGTTGGGGAACATATTTATGTCAAAACAAAGGGATGACACAGTTTTCCTGTGTTCATTGCCACAGTCACGGATCTGAGAAAAGCGCTGACCTTCAATCTGTAAGTCATAGCAGCTGTAAGTAGCCCTAAAGGGATCCAATATAGTGATTAATTTTTAAAGAATTCATGACTATACTTCACTGCTTTTCAACATCTCCTTCTTTTTTTTCCCCTCAGTGAATTTTTAGAAACAAGGAAAGCCACCTCAATATTCTATTTATGTCCCTGCGCCAGGAAGGCATCCAAAGAGAATCCTTGCAGGCAAATACCCTCTGGAAAAAAAGGTGTGCCAAGTTGTTTGTAACTTGATTTATTTAAACATGAACCCTACTCTGGACTGGAGGCTAAATAGCATGTTGGATAATGCTTTCTTTCAGAAATGTTTCAATCTATATGAAAGTATGATTCACAGGCAGAAACTATGACTCCAGAGTTAACATAATCAAAGATCAGAGCAAGCAAAATAATTTTGTTTATGGTGCTGCATAAGGACATGTGTGTACTCAAAACTACCTATCAGGTATGCAATAAATACATGACTATGCACATTTCTAGTTAGAACTAGTTCTAGTTAGTTATGATTCATAAAACAATATTTATACTGATGAAGAAAACAAGCTTATCAGTGCATTCAGTTTAAAGAATTTGTTTCTCCTGGCAGAACAATTTTCCTTAAAGAGCTTATATACAGATCAATGTTCCTGATCTGCAGATGCTGCCCTCTGCAGCCAAATAAAAAGTGTTTGAAATGCTAGCAATTGAGAGAGGAATGGGAAGAAACTTCTAAAAATCTTGAAGAAATAACTGGTGAATGCTTTCTTATTTAAACCAGTCAGCCTTTTGACAAAACCAGCTATAAAACTTCTCAAAACAAAACACCCACCTACAAACACCATTGCAAAAGAAGGGAACTATGAAATTATTGTCTGCCTCTGGAAATCCGCTTCTTGGTAGCTGTTGGCCTTTGCAAGGCAAACCTAAGCCAAACAATGTTTTAGAAACTTGTTAAGTGTATTACAGATTTTATGAGTTGCTTTTGTCCTCCCAGAGCATTGTTAAATGGAACAGCTGGTTCCTACTCAAAAGCTTTAGTGTTATTCAGGAATGAACCATGAGTGGGTGGGCTGAGAGGCATGACAGATCTCCCTTGCGTACAGCTTTCCTTAAGCATCTCAGCACAAATGAGGCTGGAGTGCAAGCCAAAGTTGTTACATTTCATAACCACGATCTCCTGTAAACAGTGTCTTTCATTGTTCTTTATATCATGAATTTTGCTGTTGCACTCTTTTTTTAGAGTATTTCAGAACAGTGACTCCAAGTATAGGTGACACATCTAATCGTCTAAAGGCGACAATGTTGACAATGTGACGACGACATTTTCTCCTTCACAGCTCTTTACAGATGTGGCTGAGAGTGGAAGAGGTTGGAAAATATTTACTGGAAAATTTATTGTTACATGAAGCGCCATGAATTGAACTTCTGCAGCTTTTCTTTTGCTCCTGGAGTGCTCATAAAATAATTCTCTTATCTTTCTACAGTCTCTCTGGTTGCATGGGGACATACAGAAGGCCAGTGCATGTTACGGGCAAACCACCTACTTCCTGAACGTACGGTATGCAAACATGGCCTGAGAACTCACAGAATACTCTAAAGGAAAGGAAATGACAGTCACAAAGTGGTAACAATAATGATATTTAAGCAATCACTTTTGGTTTTTTAGAGCCTTATTTTGGCATGTTTTATTTTTTGGTCAGTACTCTCCTGTCTGGTTTAATCACAGGATCTAAATATGGTGCTGAATAAGTGTTTTTCTTTGAAGACTTTCTATGACTACTATAGTAACTCAATACCCAATGAATTTAAGGTCACAAATCTCATCTGTGGGAAAAGGAGAGCAGACAGCTGAATAACACGCTCAGTATTCAGGGATCAAAGGGAACAGACTGCTAATGTAGAATTTGGGCAGTTGTCATTAACACAAGCAATTTCTTTACTTTGTTCATAGAAATATCTAGTTATTAGAACTGATTAGAAATGTTTCCTTGTCATAGCTTTGAACACAAGTTGTAGTAGCTGAACATGTTTTTATGGTCTGCAGGTATTAAGATATTTCAACTTCTTTTTTCTATAATATAACTGACAAAGCTACAAATGCATGACACAAACCATTTTTTCCTAAAAGGAAAGCTTTGATTATTATAGGAACTAAAAGTACTGCAGAGGACATCTCACTTAATGTACTGCTGTATCACTGCATGCTTATGTTTCAGATCCTAGCTTCCAAGAGATATTGCACCGTCTAACAAGAAGAGAAGATATCATCTCCGGTAACTTGTTGAACTTCACACTTGCATTAAACAGAAATTTTAGGGGAGACATTTAAATCTGTATCTGATGTGTACACTCCATTAAGTTACTCCTTAATACTATCTCTTCTCCCTATCTTAAATGCATGGAATTAAGGTGCTCATAAACAGATATAAAAATCAAAACACTTGTATGACAACTCCCACACTTTTAACATTTAAATTGCACAGCACTGACCATATAAATTCACTGATGCCCATGCCACATTAAAGTTTTCACTGTGAGGTGAGTTCATAGTGCTGTTGTCCATACTGTATGGTTTTATGGGAAAAATATTGATGGTTACGAGGTGTTCTTGGGTGAAGATGTTCAGATTTAGGGGATTGTCTGGACAGTGATGTATGGTTAAGTTTTCCCTGGCATAGCAAGATTGCCCTCTTGATACACTGAAGGTACCTGAGATTCCAAAGTTAAAAGTATCAAAATCTTCCAGAATAATCAATGAAGACTTTTCAGTCTCTCTTTACTCTCTTCAGTTTGAGGACTTTCTCAATCATGAGAGTGTCTGAAGTCTTGAGGAGATTTAGCTCATCTCACTAAAAGCCATTTGGGGATCAATTCAGGATTTTCTAAAAGTGGTACATTTTTGACATCTGTTGGCTTATGGGAGACCTCTACCTTTCTAAACCTGAAGGACAAGTAGAAAGTTTTTAAGCATCTCAAGTTACACCAGACATCAATTTTTAAGCAACTGCCTCTGATGTGTGGTTGACTTGCTTTCTGCAGGCTTTAGGTGTGCCAAGGCTGTATGAATGGATGCTGGCTGTTTGTCCTATGTGAGCTGTCAGTCACAAGCACATAACTGAGGGTGAGATTTGTCCTGCCCTATGGGCTAACCCCAAAAGTACTGTTTTAAAATAAGTCAGTGACTCTTGCAGGGCTATAAAATGTCTCACAGGACTATGAGTAAGAAAGAAATATAAGAGCAAGAGCTGGAATAGCTGTGCCTGGAATAGTGCTAGGCTTCTGAGAGAGGAGTGGTGCTGAAAAATGCTCCGTGCATTGCACAATAATTCTAGAGCATTAGCACATCAAGCACATAATTTCTTTTTTCTTTCTGTTTTAATAGACAAAAATAAGTTACTGGAAGTATACATTACAAGTATGATTTATAATTCCAACACTCAAGTCATAAATCAGTTGAGTGACTCATAAATGAATGCAATAGCATACAAAGTGACATGAGTTATAAATCAGCTTCAGACACCACACATCAAACAGGTGGGAAATAATCCATTATTTGACAAGGTGTGTCAACAATTCAAACCATAAATAGTATCATAAGTGTATTTTAGCAAGGGTTGTCATCAGTTATAGCCCTTGCTTAGTAAGAAAAATCAAGGAGGAATAGAGGATATTTTTGCATTTACTACACAGAGCTGACTGAGTGAATGGAATAGCAGACCTGCATTGGGAATCTCAGGATTTTATTTTTGCAGTGTGCTCCAGTGGTGCATGTAGGTGTGCTGGCTCCCTCAGAGCTGGATTGTTATCTGAGACTGCACTGCATTGTGCTGTGTACGCAATTAGATGCCCTCTCCCAGCTCCGTATCCATTGCAAGTTCTTGTGAAACTACCAGGACAACTTTACAGTCTGGGTAAATAAATCATGACTGTATGACAGGCTTAGCAGGAGTGTGAACTAGGAAACAGGGCTGGACCCTATGTGGCAGAATGTGACACATCTGGAATGCAGGTCTAATCCCTTGTTGTAATGGAGCATGTTGGGTTTTTATGTTATCTTAGATTTATGAGGCTTAAGGCTGATTACTGCAATCACCCAGGAAACAATGTTTCACTGCCATACAAATCTGCTCTGGGGTGACTTACTGCTTTACAAAATGACCTAAAATGTAAGAGACTTGCTCAAAAAAAAAAAAAAAAAAAGGACATATTTGTATTGCATTCAGCACTGTACATAAATATTTGAAAAATGAAAATCTGGAAGTTATTCTTATTTTACATTTTATCTTTTTTTTTTAGTTTCATGGATGTTTAATCTTTCTGTTTAGAAAGATAAATGAGATTTAAGTAAGCCAGTGTATCTCTTCTGCTGTTTATAGCTATTTCATTTTTCAAAAGCTGAATGAATTAAATTTTGCTACACTTTTGATTCTTTTTTTTCTTGTGAAAGATGAAGTTGAAAATTTACACTGAACACTGCAAAATTTGTCTGGGATTATTCACAACTATCGTCTGGAAAAAAAAAGACAAAACAGAATTTTAGAAAAGCAGAAATATCTTAGGAAATTGTTACTGTTAGCTGACATTGTAAGAGGTTTTTTCAGTATGTCATCAGAGGAGTGTGAGCACCTTCCAGGTTCACACACATTTGCCTTTTCCTGAACTGTTGCGGATGGGTTCAGGGTTCAGCAATGAAAGCAGAGAAAAACCAACCCTTTGGTTTATTCAGGACAATTCACAGTGGTAACACACTAAAGCAAGACGACTTTAGCAACTGCCTGTGAAACGAGGTGCTATGGAGGAATTACTTATGAGCGGATACTTTCCAGCAGGATAGCAAGACTGATAATCCCCCTTGATGGAAGAGAGGTGGCTGACAGGCTCCAAGCTTGTGGGCATCCCCATGGAGACAACATAGGTCTCGGTTGGAAGACTCTGTCCATGTCAGATCCATGATTATTTTTTATATCTGGTGCATCCTGCCACATAGGGCCAGTACATGTCAAGAAGCGACCAGAGGGCAGGCAAAGCTCCTCCTTTATCATTATGCAACTTTCTCCGATGTGCGCATGCACGCCCACCAGTGAGGGTCTCTGGTCTCATTATGAGGGTCCTGCCTTCATCATCTTGCTCCCCCTCGCCTCAGGTTTGACCGCCAAACTAGCTTAGAGGTTGGCTGTATTTGGGCCGGCAGTGTGTCTTCTGGCCTGGCCACCTCCAAATGCCTCAGTTGCTCCTCATCAACAGATAAAGTCTCTGTTTTCGCAGCAGTGTAACCACCTTCAAATTCCCTACAACCAGATAATGGCTTAGTTCTCAGCATTACAATAGTCTCATGGCCTCTGCAGATCATAAACCGATTATGAATCTTTCCTCCTCTTATACATGAACTGAGAGCATGTTCTAGGGTGAAAACTGCCCTATAAGTGAGGGAGGCAGAGTGTTTCCAAACTAACTGCAGAAGAAAATGAGGCAATGTATATAAAAAACAATTGCATAAAAGAGGAAAATATATATCTTGAAGACTACGGAATTATGATTATCAATGTCAGGAGCTAAATAATGATGATGGCGGTAGATGCTTCCTTCTAGTGGAATATGGCTTCTGAGAGAAACTCATTAAGGACCAGCCTCAGATGTCCCCCAAAGCAGATAGCAGTGATGCCAGTGAGCTCTCCTGTCTACCTGGTGAATAGTCCATCATCATGCATACTGATGCTCCAAAGCCAAGCCAAGGCCACAGTGAGGCTGTGTCAGGAAGGCTGCAGATATAGGGCAAAACTCTCGTTCTTATCAGTCGAGGCACCCAAGGTAGTGGCAGTGGTGGAGGAATCCTGGAGACAATGTGTGGCTGCATATCTGGTGTTGGCAGTGGGCTTTTGGGTTGCATTAGCCAGGGATGTTCCCAAAGCTGACGGCAAAGATAAGAGGCTCCCAAACACTCACACTAAAGAACAAAGGGCTGTTTTCTGCATGATCTTGCTAATCTAGTCAAAAGAGCTTTAAAACAGGGTAAAGTATGAGTGTAATAAACCTTGAAGTAAGTATGATCATCAACAAGCTAGAGAAGTGCAAAAAATGCCTAAGAAGGCAAAGGATTAATTTTAATAGTATGCTATAAGGATCAAGAAAAAGGAAGGTTGGCCATCTTAAGGCACTGGTAAACTAATCCACGATAACAGATGAATAAAAAAGTCACAGATATATTTGTTTTCTCTGTCTTAAAGTGGCATGATTAGCCTACTTATATAAAAGGCTAGAACTTTTTTTGTAAGTATAGACAAAAGAAATGCTTTGAAATCCTTGCTTTAAAAGTCTGGCTGAGCTGCTCTGTGTGCAGTGGCAGAAGGGACAAACACATAGGGACTTTCATAGGAAGATTCTACTATACAATATATTTTATATATGTATAAAATATGAATATATATATATATGAATCTATGTACTATATATTCAACCAAACTAAGAATGACAACACTTGGCAAGATCATTCAAAGCAGGAAATCACCTGAAGAGAATATTTGTTTTCAGCTTGCTAGATTCCTATTAGAGGTCTCATCCTGTCCAACACTTCTTGGAATTCATGAATGAAATTTTGTGATTTGGCCCTGGGGAACCACTAGCTCATATGAATCTCTAATCCAAAAATACAGAAAGTATTCTTAAGGTCAAATAACTATAAATATCCTCTAGATAAGATTACTATAGCATGAAAGTCTATAATGAGTGTATAATACAGGGGCAAAACTCAAAAAACTTATGAGCAGTTAGACTAGTAAAAACCTGAAAGAGATTCTCTCAGAGTGCTGGAAAACTTACCTCAGTGGAGGCATGTAAATCCAGATTATTCAAACATCTGAAAGAATGACATAGACATCCCTAATATTGGTCTGGGAATGAGGAAGAGCCTTTAATTTAAGAATCTTTCTGGTGCTGAATTTTATGGTCTTGGCAGGCGATTTACAACATGCTCCTAAATACATCACTGCTCCTCATATCACCTACCACACTATCAAAATTTTGATAATATTGATTATGTTTTTTATGTTAATGACAATGTTAAATAGTATCAGACGTACTGATTCATCTTTTACTCTGCTGGGAAAACATTGCATGACATAATATTTTGCCTGCTGAGGTCTAATGATAATTCATCATCATTCAAATTGAGTATTGATGAGCATTTCACTTTTGTGAACTATTTCTACTTTTACATGAAGTAGATGCAAGTGGAGTTGAAGTCTGGATTGATACGAATGTGGACAGCCAAAAAAAAAGTATGTCCTGTGAGAAAGTAACAACTTTTAATCTAGAAAGACACAAAAACAGTTCCACAATATGTCATGAAAAAGGAATTGTTGCATCCATATTATACATATAAGGAATAGAATCATAGAATCACAAAGCCATTGCAGTTGGAAAAAACCTTCAAGATATTAAATCCAGCCATAAACCCTTCAACACCATGCCTAAAACCATGTCCCTAAGCACCTCATCTACATATTTCTTGAACACTGCCAGGGATGGTGACTCCACTAGTTCCTTGGGCAGTCTGTTGCAATTCTTGACTACTCTTTCCATGTAGGAATTTTTTCATAATACCTAACCTGAACCTCCCCTGGTGCAACTTGAGGCCATTTCCTCTTGTCCTGCTTTTGCAGATATTTTGGAGATGGAGCTCTGCTTCACTATAACCTCCTTTCAGGTAGTGGTAGAAAGCAATAAGGTCTCCTCTGAGTCTTCTCCAGACTAAATGACCCCAGCTCCCTCAAGCGTTCCGTGTATGGTCTGTGCTCCAGCCCCTTCACTGGCTTCATTACCCTTCTTTGGACATGTACCTCAGAGTCTTTCTTGTAGTGAAGGGTGCAAAACTGAGCACAGTATTCAAGATATGGCCTCACCAGCACTGAGTATAGAGGGACAATCCCTTCCCTAGTCCTGCTGACCACAATGTTCCTCATACAAGCCTGGAGGCTGTTGGTCTTCTTGGCCACCTGGCCACACTGCTGGCTCATGTTTAGCTGGCTGCCAACCAAAACCCTGAAATCCCTTTCTGCTGTGCAGCCCTTTAGCCACTCTGCCCCAAGCCTGTAGCGTTGCAGGGGTTATTGTAACCAAGTGCAGGACTGAAACTTGACCTTCTTGAATCTCATGCTGTTGGCCTCAGCCCATCAATCTAGCCTGTCCAAGATCCCTCCGCCTAGCCTTCCAATTCCTCAAGCAGATCAAGCTTTCCTCCCAACTTGATGTGATCTGCAAACTTACTGAGAATGCACTCAGTCCCCTCACCCTGGTCATCAGTAAAGATATTAACAGTAAAGATATTAACATCCCTAACACTGGTCCCTGTGGAACACGGTTCATGACTGGTTTTAACTCTACTAATGAATTTATCTCTATTCATGACCATTCTCTGGGCCTCGTCATCCAGCTGTTCTTTCACACATACCTCTCCAAGCTAGGAGCTGCCAGCTTTTCTAGGACAGTGCAGTGAATGGCTGTGTCAAAGGCCTCCCTGAAGTCTAAGTAGACCACATCCACATCCTTTCCCTCATCCATTAGGCGAGTTAACTGGTCATAGAAGGACTTCAGGTTGGTAACATTAGCCTGGAGTGATAACATTTGCATATATGCTTTGGTTTCACAATAAAATAAGCAATACAATAAATGAAGGCACAAAATACCCTTTGAGGTGAGTGAGCAAATATTATACTTAGTAGCTTTTCAAACATAAACTAGATGAATGTGGTATACAGGCCTTGAAAAAACAGATACCTTCCTGTTAGTGCTTTCCCCATATTATTTGTGCTCTATGACAATTATGTAATTAGAAGATTAGAACATAACCAAGAAAAAAAGGGGTGTGTGAGGCTTGTCTAGCTCTGTTCCCTAGGAGGAAAATATCTACAAAGATAGCCATGATAAGGTAGATGGACTTGCTATCATCATTATGTTTGTAAACACAGAGATAAGATGTCACCAGTGGTTTATTTTTTCCATATTTATACCCAGTGGTTTTTTTTTTCCATATTTATACTTACTACCTTGAGTCTTGGTGTTGGGTTTTCTTTTTGTATTCAGGATGTTTCTTTTTGAATTGAATTCACTTTCTGAGTGTGACATATCTTAGTTATAGGTCAGGATGTGGCTCTTCTAACGCTATCATGCTAGTCAAACAACTATTGTTGTTTAGTATCACAAAACACTTTGAGTTGTCAATGCTCTGAACATGATAACCTGCTTCCTCTTTCCTGCAACATGTTATCCGTTAGCATTCTAGCCACATTACATGCTCTTTCTATTGAAACAAAGTTATGGCAACAGTTTCTGGTAACATTAAACGAGGCCATTGAGTTGTACTTGAGCTCACTCATCACAGCTAATTGTGATGAATGCTAACTTGGGAAAAAATCTAAGAAATCTGAGTTGACTATATGTAATAATATCATCTCTTTACGTTGTTCATTAATGAATTTCCATTTTCTTTAGTTTACAAATGTAATAGAAGTTGTAATTTCTGAAAAATTATTTACTCACAGCTTATATTTTACAACTATATTCTTTGCAAGTTGACAGTTGTTTCCTGCATACTTAATGCACTGATGTTTAATTTTAATGGCCACCTTGTATTAGCAAAGCAATCATGATTTTGACCATATGAAGTAATGCAATAATACAAGAAAAAGTCATACACTATGGATTTATATTTCTAAATTGTTGTTTTGGTACAACAATAAGAGATAATGGAAATCATGATGGAAAAGATGTTTAAAACAAAAATTCCAACTATGTGCTGAAGTGAGATTTGTTAAAGCAGTTTTTTCCCTGTATTTTTACCGTGTAATTTTAAAAATTCCCAGAGATATTAAATAACAAGTTAGACAATATGTTGTCTTCAAATATGTTGCGTCAATGAAAAATGATCAATGGCATTTGAGGATGTATACACTACACACCCCATCATCATATATTGAAGCAAGAAGCTCATAATTTTTCTTTATATGTTTTTAGGATGCACAAAAAGCTCTTGCATTTCTGTCTTCTGTTTTGAGCCTCTTATTACTAGAAAAATATTGGCAGATTATAAAAGCAGGAGGGCCCACAACATCTTCATTTGTCACAGCACTGTAACATTTCACCCTCTTGTCCCAAGAATAAAAATCCTACAATAGAATCTGACTTTAGATATATTCTGATTTATTTATTAATAAATGAGAGTAAGTGCATTATTCTTACATTATACTATGCAAGTTTAAGTGACTGACAAGCCTTGTTTCATGTTACAAATGAAACATGAATGAACATATTACATGAAACAAATCCTTGTTTCATACTACAAAAATAGAATAGTGGGGCTCAAAAATGAAAAGTATAAGATACTGTTGCTATATATTCCCTGTACTAGAACAACAAAGTAATCTAGATATCCTCACATAAGTTCACTTTTTGCTAAAAATCATTTGACATCTTGATGCCTTTTCAGGATAGCAGGAGATTTATTGTTAACTGTTTCTGCTATTATTTTAAGCTCGAAGAAACTATATGCTTACTTAAATTCATTACACTTGTTTCTTTTGCAGAGTATTATTAATAGTTCTTAATTATTAATGTATCTCTATTACCAATTTTTAAATTTTGTTCAATTAGTAGATGTCCGAAAAAAACATTTCTTGTTCTTTTAATTATGCAGTAGATAGTTCAGCAGGAATTTTCTTCTATCTTTTAAAGTTTTTGCAACTCTTTGGAATGTCTTTTGCTTCCCTTGTTTAGTCAAATATTTCCAAATATATTGCAACTCTGAATCACACTGAACTGTGGAAAATGATGGGTTCCTTGTCAAAGTAGAATTTTGTGGCAGTATTGTCTAAATTTCATTGTATGATGTAGGAGCTTGTGTGCAGCCCCATACTCTTAGCATTGTTATTATTTTTTTTAAAATAAATGACGCTCAGTTCACCTGTAAACTTTAAATGAAGATTGGCTGCTAGGGTATACCATGTTTTGTATAATGTGTAATACAAAATATGCAGTATGATCATTAGGTAGACTGTAATAATATGTACAGAACTATATGTACACATGCATATCCACTTGCACACATGCACATACACATTATACATATACATTAATAAACATTCATGCAGTAGTAATAAACCAGGAAACATCAGTAGACCATATAAAAACTTCAAAAAAGTGTATTAATTACTTTCACTAGGATTGAATAGGGCAATATAGGGATATGTGTGCTCCTCCTCACTCATCTCCTTTAAAAGTTTGTGCTGTATCTAGTGAACTTGAATCTTGACCCCTGGCATGAGTCAAGAGAGGTTTGAGGGTAAAAAGCTAGGGCTTCTGTTATGCAAGTCAGGCTTGGTAATTATGACAACTTCTGTCCCAAAAGCACTGGTGCTCCAGTCCTGTGTGAGCATGGAGGAGGTTTCTGTGCCCGATTTTGGAGCTGCTCGAAGAACTGATTATATCAAATCGTCAATCTGTGAGGCTACAAAGGCAGGATGCTGAAATGCCTGTGTGTACTGCCTGGAAACATGGTTAAAAGGATAAGGTGCAGTTTGGAACCTTTACTCCAGAGGAAACTGAAATTTGCCCTTAAGTGTCAGAAGTAATTACTTCATTTACAAAGTCTGCAATTTGGTTGCTATAATATCAGGGCTATATTAAAAAAACTAAACTTATTCTGTAGCTTTTCTGTGCAATTTTTCAATTACATTTAATACTCTAGAGACACACATCATACATGATATGGTATTTTCCTAAGTTTACTCTTCCTTTGAGATAATGTTTTAAATAAGACTGTACCTGCAGGGCTGGATTTGGTTATGTATGTGCATTTATGGTCCTTGTCATTTGCTACTAGGCAAGAATGGGTGCAGCTTCATTCTTGCAGTATGCAGATAAATTATATGCAAGTATTGGTGCCCTATATTTTTATTCTTCCTTTTCATCCCTGTCCCTCGATATTGTAAAAAACTAGAATTTATGCTGCAACTAAAGCATCTGGGAAATAAGTAGTGCTAGAATTGTAAGTTTATTGTAAAATAAGAATGGAAAACACATATATATATATATATACTCTGTAATGTGCCTAAGTGTCTTGAGGACTGTTCCAGCTTTATTTATCTGCCTTTTAGGCACTGTGATGTGCACTGTGCCTGGCCAACAAATGGTGGAGCTCTTGCTTTGAGAAATGATGATGGTTGTTTCACTATGCTATCAAAGTGATGCAGAAAGAGGACCTTGCGTTGCATATAGATGTTTCAAGCAGTAAGACTGCTGAAAGAACAGGTATATCTGTTAGACTAATACCAATGAAGAATGAAAATGCATTGCAGTTAAAGAGAAATAATATTTTTTTAAAAAAAAAAAAAGGCTTCACATTGAAAGGGGTGATTACTTTAATAAGTAATTCTGGGTTATGATACTCTATTCTTAGTTTTCTGAGATTGGTTTAAAGTAGATTTTTTTAAATTTGAAAACTCTCTGCATGTGTAGCAATTAATATTTTAATTTTGTAAAAACCACATTTTAGTATCTTTTAAATATATTCATTTCTCAGAAATTAACAAAAAAAAACTGTATTTTTTTATATAATCAGATCTTATAGCAGTTTCAACTGCACAGTGAACAGATAACCTGACTAAATATTTGGAGCTATAATTTATAAAGTTATAAATTATTATATATATAAAATTAAATAAAATAATTGTAAAAATAGTAGCTTTTACAAACTGTTTTCATCATTCAAGAGAGAATTTTAGTTTTAGATTTCCTAGAATTGCTTTTTTACAGACCCTTATCTGAATAGTTTTCAGGTATGATACGATTAAAAGAGATGCAAATGATTTATCTCATGCAGACAAGCATTTACTCTTTTGGGAAAAAGACAATTAAAATTGTATGTGACTAGAAGAACTATTTATTTTTTAACTCCTTAAACATAATAATGCTTATATATATATATTATTTTTATATATATATTTTTAAGAAATGTTAGCATGTTAGTATTAGTAGTATATCCAGCTACGCACACTCTCAGCAAGCAAAGATGGGTCCTTCTCCCCTACCACTGCAATGCACCAATACTGACACAGGCTAAGTACTAGCTAGTTCCAGTCTAGGTACTGACAGTCTAACAGATATTAGGGCCAAAATTTCTGTGTTATCTCACATAGGCCTCTGAGTGGTGTTTTGGATATATAATTACCTTGTCATCAAATTGCACTTTCCAGCTTGCAAAGCAGCTCGCATATAATTTCAAACAGTAGGAAATATTTCATTGAAGCTTATCTTTGCACAGAAGCAGGCTAGCCAACAAAACTTCCCCCTCTGTTTCTACTGTTTTGCCACTCTGTTTTCCTTCGGATGAGCTGTAACTGGTTGCAATCAAATAACAGCTGCCTCTGTTATTCCCTATTAAGAATATTGGAATGGGCTTTAGCATTGGATGTGTCCTCTCTAGATCCCAAAGAATTTGTCTAACCTGTAGAAAGACCAGTATTGTATTTGGAATGATGTTTTAATCTTGCTGCAGTCCTTACTATAAGGCTATAATATATTTTAAGGGATCATTGTTATAGGTCTTGCATGGTTCATGCA
This sequence comes from Nothura maculosa, assembly GCA_032353885.1. Taxonomy (NCBI): domain Eukaryota; kingdom Metazoa; phylum Chordata; class Aves; order Tinamiformes; family Tinamidae; genus Nothura; species Nothura maculosa. Next base: position 22,731 of record JAUBOD010000166.1, read on the forward strand.
AAGTATGCAAAATGCCTTCAAAATGGCAATCAGAGAAACATTTTGCACACACTTTGTACCCCTGGAAGAGGCAATCTTCGTGACTTGGTCCATGTACCTTCCTGAAGTTCACCAAAATAGATTTACTTTGACATTTGTTTAGGTAGAGTCTCTGATTGAACTACTATAGAACAATATCTATTAGTTCATTTTAATTACAACTTTTGTGACTTTCCTGAAGCAAACACGGAGAATATTTGATGAATGTCAGGATTTTAGAATGATGAGATATCACTGGGAGGCCGTGCAGACATACAGAAATCTGGAAAATTGTTGTTGCATCATTTTTGTAAATCTGAGTAGATGTCAGGATGCTTTGGGCACCCTTAAATTGTGGCAAGGATGAGGATTTTCATCATTAGCTCATAAGCAGAAACAGTTCCAAAAGCATTTGAACCTCTTCATTGCAAAGAAACATGCATTGGCAGTGCTGATGCAATGGCAGAGCTCCCAATGTTTTGCTGGCTGAGTTGATGTACGTCAAGTACTGGGCTGGACTGAAGGCTTGCTTCAAAGGAATCTGAAGATTTCCAGGGCTTGCAAGTTTTTGACTTCATAATCTTCTGTTGAAGCAGACTATGCTATGGATTTAATAACTCATGTTGATAAAATATTGTATTGTCATTGTAAAATAGCCTTGTTGCATTTCTCATCTTTTATTAAAAGCTATCATGATGTGATTCTACCTTGTAACTAGAAGATACTTAGTTGGAAGTGGATCTGGTATCTTCGTTAGAGTCAGCGGCTTGGAAGGAGGCGTTTAGATACATTCCATCAGTGATAAAGTCAGAGAAAAAACAGTGTAGATAGCTGTGTAGAAAGATTTCTCTCCTGTGGTGCTACGCTTTATTTTTTAGATGATTATGAAGTTTTTAACACAGCTAAGTGTAATTTATGTTAAGCTGAAGTATTTACTATTTTTGACTCTCTGCTTTAGTGTTTGATTTCAAGTTGACGAATTTTTTTAACAGTACTCTGCATATTAACTGACTCAGTACATGCATTAACCGACTCTGTGTGAATGTGAATAATTGAGAGACAGGAAACATTTCCTTTATTTTATGTTACAGAGCTACAAAGCAGAGTAAATAGTTGTGAAAACTGTAACGTTTTCAAACCTGTGTTTCTCCAAATATCTTCAAATATTTTGATATTTTTCATGTAGGAAGTTCTCAGCAGGACTGATCTACGGATGACTGGTGATTAGGACAAAGCCATTGGATGGATGGATCTACAGAACCTATAAACATGTTTCAAAATGAACAAATAAACCAAAATCCCAACACTCCAGCCAACGGCAATCTGCCTATTCTCCTGTATAGCCTCTTAATTTTTAAATAAATTTTAATTGATATCTCTTCTGCCATGAATAGATGGATACCTGGTACTGAGATGAAAAGTTTGAAGCTGGCTTGGGCTTCTTTATTTATTACAGAACACTCACTGGCTGTTACAGTCCTACTAGCTGCAGTTTACGTGTACTTATAGCTATGGAAAAGCTTAATTACTGGTATGAATAGCGGCTATGCCAATTGCTAGTTAAACCAGACAACTTCCATTATGGCTTGCCTACAAGAATATTCGCTTCTGCTCTCATTTCACGTTTCCTCTGGGAACATGCTGTTAGATCTCTTCATCTGCCCTTAAAATTTCTCTTTATTTGCTTTTACAAACACTTAACTTTTTTTCTTTTCCTTTTTCCCTCTAACACTCAGGAGGAGAAAGGTAAAGCTTATGCAAAAGCTCACTCAAGGATGCTGATTTTGAAATCATCTACTTCTTGAGGGGATACCCTAGGCACATTCCAGGAAAGTTAATCTGTCAACCCTCATTACCTATGCCTCTTTAACTCATGATATATGTTTTTCTAGTCTCTTTTGGTATGTATTAAAATAATTCACTTCCCAATTTTGTCTAAAATAAAATACCTATGGTCTGATCTTAAAATTATGGAAATTAGTCTAAACTGAGGAAGCTGTGCCATAAACTATGAAAGATAAAATTAGTCTGCAAAGATTTCTGTACATAAGACAAATATTGATGGCACATGAGCTAATTTTGCCATTCTGTCTACTGGCTTTGCTTTGTATGTGGAAAATTAGAAACCTCGAAACCAGAAAATATCAAAATTGTCAGCATAGTCTGTGAAAACCTTAACATTATGTATTATCTGTATATCTTGTCCATTACTCAGTTGTATATTGCTGTGTATATTGTCTGTAAAGACTGTGTTTGAGAAACAAAATCATATGATCATGTAACTATTGCTTTCCATTTAGACATCTCAGACACACAGTCTTGACATTGTAATAATTAGCCATCACTATATTGTAATGCAGTAGAATATAATGTATATTTATAATATATAAGAAATAAGAATAAATATTTCATTATCATTTGATGAGTGCATTTCTAAAGTAAGGCTGTGACTAGCATGGACCAACTGCATCAGGAGTCAAAAAGCTGTTACAGAAGTGTCTGTTGCTCTATGTTGACTGAAGCTCCCCAGGGACTTCTGCTGGTAATTACTTCTTTGCATCCTTTCTTTGAACAATTTTTCTGGTAGAGGTCTTTGTACAACCCTATATGACTTGGGCTTTATGACAGATATTTTCTTTATATTTGTAACAGGCATCTCAGAGAATTAATTTATTATTGTACTTTCTTTTAAGATGTCCTGCAAGTAAATATTCAGAAATACCTAGAATGTAAAAAAGGAACTTGTCTTTGTATGTAGAACTTGATTCCAAACCTTGTGAATGTCACAATTCATAAGCTAGCCAAGAAAAATTTGTGACCAATGCTCATATAATCAATCTGTCCTTGAGTACTGATCCTAGGAAATCCTATGTTCTTTACTAAAGTGTACTAAACAGTGAGTGAACTTAACAGGATTTATCTTTACTTAGCTACTTCTATTATAAAGATGAAAGCATACAGTTTTATGCATATTCAACTTCTGGTTAATTATTTTTTACATGCATTAGCCTTAGTTAAATTAAACCCCATTAAGTGACAATGATGTTAACTCTGTCCTGATTTGGCAGCAGTTATTGTTATTCAGTATGTCTGACTAAGTATTTTTCCTGGGAGAAATCCTAAGACAACATATGCTTGCAATAGCAACATGTAATTAAATGCATTGTACTACAACTATATTTTCTTGTATGGATAACTTTTCATCAAAACATTGCATTACAATTGAATATTGAATCATGCTCCTGCCCACAAGTGATTCATCAAATCAGTATGATTGCAGTCAGGATTGAATCAGGAAATGAACTGTCAGAATCAATTGATGGTTATCCTGCTTTTGGAAATTTGTAGTTGCATCATTCAGAAATGTACTTGAGAGGGTGGACCTGTGAATGTATATGAGATCCTGAAAATAAAAAATTACGTATTTGAAACCAAGTACAATTTCAGATGTACTTTAATAATAGAAAGAGTTTTAACTTGATTTTAAGATTCATAAATACTCATCTAAATCATGAAAATAGGAGGGTGGTACTTCGTTTCAGTAGTCACAGCTTGTTGAGAGATTAATAACTTGTGTGCCAAAATGAATGAAATAAAGTATTCTCTTCAAACAGCAAGAGTTTGCTCCTTTCATTTTTGAGATGATTTTAGTTAGTTGTTTTCAAAGTAGATACTGAGTGACAAATGAAAATACTTCGCTAAAAATAAAGCCAGTTTTTTAGTAATATTCCTAAAGCAAGTGGAATTTTCTCATCTTCCATGGGAAAATGAGGTAGGAAAAGCTTCCTTTTCTTCTTTTCTCTCTTTTTTTCCTTTTGTTTATCATTTTCATTCTTTGCTGAAACTTGTTAAAAATATAAAAATGAAGTTTTCTTCTGACATACTACTTACTGGCAGATGCACTGATCTTTTTCTGCTTTTCTATTTCCTCCACCTTGGAGACTTCCTTGCTGAAAGCCTGCCCTGTCCTCTGCAGTGGGGCAGAGGCCTGCCCTGTAATCTATTTCATGTGGGAAGTGATGAGCTGGTGACTGTGGGGCTGTTGCAATTCATCACAGGAGACAGTATATGCAGAGAGGAAAATAGGAGGATGACATCAAATTATTAGTCATGTGAAATGTAGCAGTAACATTTCAGAACACAACATTTCTTTTTTTGGTCAAAGGATAGCCTTCTCTATTTCTTTCACCATTTGTCAAATGTTGATGATTCCAGTGAAAATATAATGAAATTTGATATTTCTGCTTCTTTTTTTTTCTTTTTTCTTTTTTCTTTTTTTGTCAGAAAGTTGGTTGTTTTACTAGAAGTGTTTTAATAGCAATTGTTTAACCAGGCTGGGATCCAAGTGATTAACAGCCCTTGCAATGTAGCAACAAAGATTGTATGGATTGAATGTTTAGAAAAAGATTATATTTGCTCACTGAGAATAAACATTGAAATATTTATTGCAATGCATAAAACCATGCAGATATATCTTGTAAATAAAAAAATAACCCTCTAGTAATTGCTTTTCCACTATAATCCTATAGTAAAAAGTCATTAATATGAGTGTTAAATATTAGTGTGATATACGGGTTAGTTTTGCCAATTGTAAAAATACGAAGTTGCAAAGAACTGCATGTGTAAAGAATTAGAAACTAGGAAATTCTTTCAGAATCAGAATCAAAATTAGAATGTTTCCTATCGATTACCATTTTGAGTCAATAAGCCAAACATGCCATGAAACCTCATGGTCTAATGGATTAAGTGTAGAATTAAGATTTCTCTTTCCACCTTTGTCATAAATATTATTTTGAACTAGGATTGTACAGACATTTTTAGCTCAAAGTAGGAACTTGCTAAATTGACCTTACTAAGGTCAAGTTTAGAGACTTATTGCTCATCAAGTAGCAGGTTAACATTAGAGATAGGCCTAAAGAGAGAGATCCTTATTGTTTAATACTTTATCTCCTTCTATAGAAAAGTCAGGCAATTACATTTACCACAGGTAAAGATGTTTTGAACTCAAGTTGTCTGCAGCCTTGGGCATATAGGTAAATGAACACTATTAGTTCAAAGTTATGAATTTGAAATAAAGGCTGATAAAATATAGGCCAAATCCTATGGTTACATTCTTTGAGATACCTCCATTTTTATAGGACTAAATGACAAAACTCTACTCATTGTGAATAGTAGGATAATAAGTATGGCAACCTTCTGTCACAGTTGCCATAGCAGGGTAAGATGAAAAAGTGACAGGAATTTTAGTATTCCACACCTCACATGGTGACCAATTCTGAACATAATAGAGTTTTCCAAGGAAGTGGCTCATTAGTGAAAAATTATGCTTTTCCTAATGGAGATTAAAAGTGTTGTACATAAGGAAGATGTTCTTCTCTGTATTTACTGTGCTTTCTGGTCAAAGGATAGCATGTTCTGTGCTTTTCTGTATCATTCTTTTTCACCAGAATGAACTTTTCCCAAACTGTAAATTGGGATCTGAAAATACATATGTTTTTCATCCTTGTATATCGTTAACATTAAGTGATTTTTTATATAGTTACAGTGTCCCTTCCTCCCCTTTGTACTAGAAATCATCGCAGGTCAAATGAAATAACAACAACAACAACAAAAGAGAAAATATTAAACTACAATAACGATCCACAGATTTTTACTGTGGAGAAAATGTAGGGTCTAAAATAATATGCTGGACTTCTTAGAAAAAAGAATTTCCATTTTCATGAATTCAAACATCGAATCTGAATATAAAATAAGGAAAAGCCACTGCTTCCAAAATAAATTTTAAAAGTCAAAAGAACAATCTTAGGCAATTTTTCCTATTCCCCCCTTCTCTGTGGGAAATAGCTCTATCTGCTTCTAAGCCTAAATACTTGAACCTAAGTAAGTGACTTGCTCTCACACGGCTCTGTTCTCCAGCTCCATAACTCAGAGGAAGGCAAGGCAATCTTCAGAGACTATATTTGAAATACATACAGTTCCAATTAAGATAGGACACTGATGAAAACTTTGTTTTGTCAATGTTGAGACTGGTTCTACTTGCCAAGAAGGCAACTTCTCAAGAAAGGCAGGAGGTCCCTACATATTTTCTAATCAGCCTTGAAAACTGCTTTTGTCCACAAAACAGACATCTGGAAGGCAGTGGTTTTATTTTCTGTTGAAGAGAGAACGTTTCTTTCATGGTAGTCACTGAGCCAAAATCTCTGCTTGGTAAAACTAAAGTAGATGATTAGTAAACGCTAGGTGCAAATGTAGACTTGTACAAGCTTTGTACAATTGTATAATTTCTCAGATTTAGAGTAATCAGTTTTAGATATAGGAGGTATTCCAGAAATGTGGATTCAGATTGAGCGTTGGGATAGCAAAAGCTCAAGAGGTACAGGTGACTTCGTCTTAAATTTCTGCCAAATGCAATATTTCTCCTTGCCAGCAACCATGTGGAAGTGGGTTTGCCCAGTGTTGTCAAAGGAGAGACCTTCTGTGCTAGGCAGTAATGTAATGAGCTTAAGATCAAGGACGCTAAATGAAATGACCAGGAGAGAAGAAAGCTAAGAAAGAAAAAGAGATGAAACTGTCATCTGATACTTCCAGAGATGAAGGAACTCTGGAGTTCCAGCAAACAGGGAAAGTGTTGTGCTTTTGCACTTGTTAACTGATTGCACAGGAGGAAAGACAAAGGAGAAAAGCTTAGTCTAAGCATCTGCTTCCCTGTGAACTGTGACAAAGACATGAAGAGGCATTTACTTGTTATCATCAGCCCAGGGAAAGCTGTTCTGAGAATGGAAATGCTAATCATCAATCTCCCTGTGCATGCAATTTCTCTGTTTAATAGCTGATAGAGTGTCTCCAAAGGGTTTTTTTTTCTCCCCTCTTTGTTTAAAATGACATATAATGGACCTGGACTTATCAGTGTCTCTAAATGCATTTTCTGTGCTTTATCCTTACTAAGGGATTTAGTCCGGTCTAATGAATACGTGCAGAATTGATTTTGAGGTTGGTATAATTTAATCCATCAATTTAACATTAAATTAATATGCAAAGGGGGTCTCTCTGTAGATGAAAAACAGAGGGGGAACATTCTTATTAATTTAAAATGGACTTGAGAAATTGAAAGAAGCTGCTGCTATTAGTATCTGCCATTGGACTTATCCATGGTTTGTGAGTTGCCTTGCCTGGATGATACAGCTGCTGAAACAACAGCATCAGAGAGACCTCTAGAACATGACAAGCCTGGAAGTTGATTTCTGTGCCACTCAGAGATTGCCACAATTTCACCAGGTTTTGAAAGAGGTCTTTCCTGGAATTGTGGAGCAGGGAGCCATCCTCCTACCAAAAATAATTTTCTATAGATTGAGTAGCCCCTAGATAATATTTCGCATTAGGCAAAAGTTCAAACCAAAGGCAAATCCCAAGCACTCTTGAATTTTTGGATCTGCAATGAGATTTTACAACTGACTCCTCATTCTTGAACTATTCAAGTTCTAAATATAAAATGTACCTAGAATGGGGCATCATGCCATTTCATGAAACAGTATTGTTTTAAATGGTGCCTTCAACTCACTTACTGTGATCTAAGAGGACTTGCAAAGATGGTCTGTTGCAACAGGTAAGATATAAAACATAAGGATGTTCTTTTAAATAACTGAAACTAAAAGACATGCAAGAAAGACACCAGTAGCTGGTATATCAGTAGTATACCAGTATCAAGTAAGCTCTTAAAAATCTTTAATAATAGTCCTGACTGATCATTCTCCTATTTTGTGGGGGATAAGGTCAGTCTAAAAAGTCTGTTACCTGAGCTAACTTTATTCATATTTTAATCAGTGGCACTGTGTTAGCAATGCTGGAGGGCTGGAAAGGAGTTGTATTCCAAGTATTACTGAACATGTCCTAGATTTCTTACTTTTTTTCCTATAAAACTTCTGCAAGCAAAGCTCTAGAGACTTGCTGAATTTTTAGATATTTTTAGAGGTTTCTCTTAATGTCCTCTAGGATTATGGATAGAAAAGCAAGTTTTTGCCTTTGAGCAAGACTGGATGGTCTTTTCTTCTTTCCTGGTGTTACATGGACAATTTCTCACACAGTGTTATAACAATAAAAGAGTAAATTCTAAAGAATGTTTTGCATCAGAAGCAAATCAGAAAGGTGCCTTCTCTTGAAACAATTTGATGTCTCTTCTTCTTATGGTGGTGATTAAAGGAAATATTGTAAAACGACTACTATAGGATATATATTCCCTCTCCATAGAGAAAGTACTTGTAGAAAAAAAGTAGACAGTGAAATAAAATTTACAGTAGTCTCTGTCTTTATCATACTTTGACCGTGCAGCCCAAAAGCTGAAATACCACTTGCTCACAGAATATTGTAAATGACATACAAAATGAGGAAGAGAAAAAAAAAAGGGTATTGATGAAGAAAGATTCTTGCTAGTCTATAGCTCCTTTATGCTACCCTTAATGCTTTGGTGAGATGCTTGTCACCAAGAAAAATCCCTCTACAAAATGGCTAATTCTTTGTCAGAACTTTGTGCTTCTGGAGAAGTCACCTGTTCCAGCAGCCCTGGGCAGGATGATGCAAGACAAACCGATGTCTCTTCCAGTCCTCCCTACCGCAGTGAGTAGAGACTGTCAAGTAAACCTTGCCATTCCAATTCAAGCTGAAAAATGAGTGTGATTTAGCATGGGATTTTTTTGTGTGTATTTTATTCCAAATATCCCCTCTCCCACTTTTCAAAGCTTTTACTTAAATATGGGGAAAGATATATCTATCTTGAAGAATGTTACAATAAATGACTATAGAAGAAAATCCTGGGTTGTTAAAAGATCTTGTATGCCTATAAATATACTCGCTGATTCACTGGCTCCCTTAAAAAAAAAAAAAAGCCTAGAAAAAAGACCATCTAACGTATGCATATATCATTAAATGTCATTACTCTCGTTAGATAATTACCCCTGAAAGTGCTAATGTACTAATTGCACCCAGTTTGACTCATGACATACCATCATCAGACCTGCTCTCACGGGAGAACCAAGGGCTCTGCTCTACATAGCAAAGAGCAGATGGGCAAAATGTCATAATTGCCAGACAGCTACTCGAGCTGCAAAATTCAAAGCTATCCAAGGTGCTGAGAAAAGTTGAGCTGGCTCTCCTAATTGTCCAGGTCATGAAGTCCCTTAATTTCCCTAGGAGTCTTTAGTAGAGAACGTTGTCAAAAGCTCTCTGGAGATCTTAATGTCCTTGTCACTCAGGAGAGCCCTAATCACATGATTCTTGACCTCTTTAAAAGACCCTACCAAATACTTGTCCACAGCTGGTCTTTGTAAAATCAGTGTTCTCTTGCATTGCACTGCATTCTGTCTGTGCTTGCTAATTTTATTTGTTATTTATAATTGGCAGCAATTTTCTTTGTATAGATAATAGGCTATAGTTTTTGTACCATCCTAGGATCATTATTAAAAGCTGATACATACACATTTGTCAGCTTTCATTTCCCTGATACTAAGGCCAATTTAAAAATAGTTTATCATATTGGAATTACCATTCAGCAGTTTTAAAATTTTCAAAGAGCTCTTCAGAGGTTGCTGTCTATAGTTTTCAAGTTGTTACTCATAGTTTCATTGCTTTGCATTTCTTTTCCTATTTCTTCAGTGTAACACAGCTCCTCTTCCTTGTTCTGTGGAAAGAAGTTTCACATTTAAATTTCTTTAAATATTTTTGCAGTGAACACTATAGCAAAGAGTTTTTTTTTTTTTTTTTTTTTTTTTTTTTACTGTTATTACCTTATCTTAGGAATGCTTTTATTAATTGTTCATCACTTATAGTGCCTGTAGAATCTCTGGTAAGTTTTCTGCTATGGATGAGTTTGAGTATGGTTTTAAATCTTAAAAATTTCATGCACTTATATCTGTTGTTATGAATTTAATCCTTAATTAATTAGCCACTGCTAATGTTATACCTCAGTATTTTCTGATCTGCATTATTATGATTTTATATTTTGCCTTAAATAGCATTGAGCTATTTTGATTATTTGAACATAAGTTTCATTTTTTAAGTATATCAGTTTAGCACCAATAGCTTGTTTATTCTACTTTTCTATTCTATTCTACATTCTATTTGGAGATGAGAGCACCTTTTAAACAGATAAAGCGACTATACTGCTATTTTTAATAGTGACAGGGAATAGTAACACTAGATAAGCAGAAAATGGCTGCATGCTGTAAGGTATGCTGCATATTGCCCACTTTCCCAAGCATTATGAGTAGTTGAAATGGTCCAAGCTGCTAGGATTTAGTTACTTAGGACTTTGGTTTATGGTAGAAAGGACAAATAGATGGATAGGTAGATTACAGAAGCCTCATTTCTGCAGGGAATTAAGCTAAAATCTATACAGGCTGTCTTGGGTCACCAGAGGTACAGGTAGACCTTTAATGGGAAAGAGCAAATATAGAATGTGTCAGAATATTGGCACTTAGGAGTGAGAAAAACCTTCACTTTGCATTTCTTCCAATAACCTGTATAGTTAAAAAATGTTCTTTTATTTTTTTAAACTCTTTTACCAAGAAAGCTATTTTCACCCATTTTCTCCCTCAGAGGGAAATGAATGCTACTGTCACAGAGCTGTACAGACACATTTTATTGACATATTTTTAAAAGGATGAAAGTGTGCCATTGCAGTAAAGTTTTGAGAACAACTGAATTAATTCCTGCTCAAATTGGAAAAGTATGCAGGTATAAGCTGAAAGGTTATTGCAGTAGTTGAACTTTTTCTTTATAGGTTTGCTGTCTGAGCGGGCTGGAAGATGAATCTATCGACACTTTTCTATACTTGCAGGAGGTTATTACACAGTCTTTAAAACAGAGAACTTAAGAAATGAAATGATAAAATTGCTATAATTTACACAAAAAATTCTCAAATGTATTAAATATGTTATGTCCTGAAACACTATCCAAAATGTGTATTTTCTCAGAGTACCAAGGAGAAAATGACTGTGTTCACAGTCTACATGATCAAGAGCAAAAAGCTGTTTGACTGACTGTTTGCATTCAAAGCTCCTTTCTGTGTTCTGTTTGATGAAGGATGTTGAAATGAAGCTCCTACACACTGCTTGATGAGGAGCTATTCAGAGGCTCCTTGAGCTTTCCAATGGATGTGTTTCACATTTGAAGACCTACGCATCTTTGTGGACAACTTGAAATGCAAATACTGTACACAGAAGAGGTCAGGCGTACATTTTGCCAATGCAAGATAATGAAACCTGCAGCAAACTTGACACAATTGTAGTGTTTTGAGGGATCCCTGCTATCTCTGAGGTTGCATGCTCTCATTATATTATTTTACTTGGCAGATAGATATAAGATCTTTTAGCAAAGCTGTTAGAATGCTTGGAAAGGGGCACTTTTACTTAGTGGTCGTCACATAGTGACTGCCTCTGCAAAGAGCTGAAGAAGAGATTGGGAAATACCTGAACAAATGGAACTGGCAAAACACAGTATCTTTTTACTGGGCTAGGAATGCTATGCTAGGTCACTGGGAAATTCCTCTATGCTTTAGATAACTAACTCTCTTTTAACATTAAATAAGTGTTCTGCCCTCTACAACTCCTATAAGAGGGCTGTTCCAGAACCTTGCTTCTCTAGTAGTTAGAAACCTCCTTCTAATTTCCAATTTAATTTTATTCATGAATGGTTTATACTAATCTGTTTTTTGCTAACATTATCTTTTCCTTAAATAGCTCATTTCCTTCTGTGGCATATAGCCATCTACTGACTTTGCATAATGCAATTACAGCTTCTCTTATGTTTCATTTTTCTAGGCTATACAAGGCAACTTATTTTTTATTTTGTCCCATATCTGTCCCATATCTGTCTTTTCCATTAGCCATCTTTCTTGATCTTATCTGCCTGTATTCCTACTTGTTTCATTGAAAATGAAATAAGTTGTCAAAAACAACAAAAAAGTTGTTAAAACTTTTTTATAGTAATAAAATAGCAAATAATAGTACAGTAAATATAGTAAATTATTTAAGGTCTCACAAAGGCTTTCTACAAAGCATTCATATTTCAGTCTTTATAGACAGTATTTTGATTTTTCTTTCTCAGTCATTATACTGTGAAAAAATCATCCTGTTTTTGAGTATTACAACTCAAGGGGTTATAAGTCCCCTAAAATCATGAAGCTATATTTTCATAGTACAGATGTTTTCCTTAAAAGTCTCTATCCTAAAACTACTTCAGGACCCTTATTCTGCATATTTCAGTGATTATAGTGCTAGGCATGTATTCTGGTAAAAAGATCTGGAAATTAAAGTCAATCACCTATTTAGAATTTCTTTAGTGTCATTTTATATATATATTCCATGATCTTGGTTGCAAAAATTGATGCTTACTAAAAAAACAAAGTAAAAATAATGAAGAGAAATGGAATGATTAGCTGATTATACAAACTTAATTGGAGAAAGGCTGGCTAAAGAAACATAACTAAACTTCAAAAATATTCAAAGATGTTAAAAAAATCTTTATGAACATGAATGTTTCTTTGGATGAATAAAGCCTTAGTTCTACTGAACTTTATTAAATGTTAAAATTCCTTTAAAAATACTTCTTTGACCAGAATTATTGATGTTTTTACCCTTTCATAAAATTTCTAACCAGTTAACTCTATTGTAATAATACTAACAAAAATACGTAGCTACTGTTACATAATACTTTAATATGCTATTGTAAATAACCAGATCTTTTTCTATTTTCTTCTCAGTTTATCATGTGACAAAGTATAATACGACTCAAACAAGTAGGTTCAGTGAAATCTGGAAAGGATGGAGGAAATCATTAGAGGAGGAAAACAGTGGAAATATCTATTTCCTGAACTACATAACTAGTAAAGCACTTTCTTCTTTAGTGAAGAAATAGAAGGAGAAAAAAAGAAAGAACTGTTATGTCTACCACCTCCTATGAAGGCATTAACTTCCAATCTATTTTGTGTTAAATAAAATGTCACAACTCTTAATCTCACCCTAGCTCAAGCGGCTGGAGAAAAATCCTTACTCTACCTGTAACTGACAACATATAGTGAATCCTATGTTTCCTGCTAGTCACTGCTTTATGTCAACAGGCCCTACTTGCTAGACAATTCTACTGCCACACTCCAATACCTTCCCGTTCATCAGCATACTCAGCTCCTAACAGAAACACCACAACATTTAATATCTTCATTTTAGGTAGTAGTTCTGCCTCCCAGTGAGTGAACTGTTGCATGAAATCATGGTGACTACTCATCAGAAGTAAGGCCAGGCATTGCATTTTTGATGATGCTTTCCATGCATTACTGTCATTACCACAATTTTCCCAACTTTATCATACAAATTTTTGCTATTTGGAGGATGCCCTTCAAATAAGTGAAGATACAATTGAATATAGAATTGTGTGGTCAGTGTCCTTGGCCAGCTTGTCAATATCCCTTCCATTCATCTCCCTTCTGCAACAGTAGCTGTCAAGTTATAACTGTGAAATTAAACCTTTTGGAGAATGATTACAAAAAAAATATGAAAAAGTAGGTTTTATATGAAATGCTAAACCCTCATTTCACAATGTCTGTATTTAGAACTATTTTTATTTTACACTTAGTCCTAAAACAATATAGTAGTATGTATCAATTTCAGGTTACACGCTGTCAGCTCAGGCTCCTCAGGAACGGGCATACACATACACACCTGTGCATGTGTCACAAAGACATGAACTTAGAGATTGCTTTGTCTTTGCAGGTTTTAGAAGTGTGCATGTGCCCTCACAGTACCCTAAGAAGTTTATAGGACAGTTCATATCTTCCAGGTTTTCTGTCAACTCCTATTAATGTACAAGGACTGGGAGGCAGAGGAAAGGAAAACAGCTGATGAATATTTGTAACAACAGCCACATTTTAGATAGAATCAATTTCTTTTGTTTTTTTTCCCCCTTGATGCACAGCCACACTATAGGGAGTCCAGATAGTCCCTCCTGTATCTCTAAATGGTTTTTAAAGTCTTCAGGTGCATGGCAACCTGCTTCACTAAAGACAGCACCAAGCCTAGAGAACTTGATGATTTTAACTGCTTGAATGATTAGTTTTGCAAGCAAAAGTAATATATGAATGGCTAGTTTTGTAACTACATCCTTAGAGACATCTGGTGTTGAGTGTTCTTAGTGATCCACTTGAGGTAGCCTAAGCTATGAATGAACCTCTGTTGTTAAAGAGTTTCTGCATATTCTGATATAATCATCCAGCTAGACTCATCGTAAATAGAGATCATGAAAGGCAGAGGAGATAATATAAATGGAAATGTCTTGAATTGCTGGAAAGAGAAAATTCTTGGCACATGCAGTGTGCAAGTCCTCAGATCTAGCTATAAAACATGTGAGGGCATGGATCATCTGCCACAAATGAAACTCAGGAACAGCTCTGGCCATATTTAGGATGAAACAGAGAGAAGACCCCAAAGGATTTTCCCTCCTGTGCGAACAGGTATTGTCCACTCAAAAAAACATCTTCATGGAAAGATCACAGAATCACAGAATCACAGAATCTATAAGGTTGGAAGGGACCTCTAGAGATCATCTAGTCCAACCTTCCCG
>JAUBOD010000166.1:37452-54952 GCA_032353885.1 Nothura maculosa
GCCACAGGCCTCCAACTGGACTCGGCCCCATTTATGACCACCCTCTGAGCTCTGCCATCCAACCAGTTCTCAATCCAGATATCACTGGGAGCAAGTTACTGGGAGCAAGTTACTGACTCCCAGTCAAGTCACTGGGAGCAGATATCACTGGGAGCAAGCAACCAGATATCACTGGGAGCAAGTTTTAAAGGGCATACCTCAGATCCTTCGTATCAGAACCTTGAACAATATTTAATTTAAACTGAAGAACAAAGTCTTTTACCATTTCAATGACTTTAATTAGATCTCCCAAAAATTGCCTGATGGCAGATGACTGGCTGAAATTGCAGCATGGTTAATTCAATGGAGACATAATCTCTCATCACTATGACCAACCACTTAAAGGGGAAAAGATCTCATCGAAAAGTAAGGGCTATCTAATTAATTTAGGATCATGAAATCCCTCCAACAATAAAGAGCTATATTCCATGCTGGAGTTGAGGAGTGTTTTTATGTGATTAAAAGCTACTGCTCACTGCTTAATATGCAGAGTCAAGAGTCTGGCATGTCTCATACAGCTGACATAACCAAGTATTGTCATCCTACTTGTCCTTTCTCCTTCAGGGAAAACAAATTTGTAAGTTGTGACAGAGTTGCACAGATCACAAACCTAATAGTAGGTCTCTTCTACCATATGTAGCTTACTTTTACGCTTGCTCTTTAAAATTAGCTGTATATGTGCATAAATGTGTTTATATATATAGGTATGTATATATCTAAACCCTTTCCTCTCTTTTCAGCTCTTCTCCAAGCAATCCTTTTGGAGCCCAGAATCTAGCTTGGATATCCTCATGTAGAAACATCCAATCGCTACTCCAGTTTGGGGATTCAGGCTCTTAGAAGGACAACAGCATGCTGTATTGTGTGTTGGCAGCCACCAGTGAGGCTTGAAGTGTTTGCACTTGTCTTTGTGGGTGCATTTCAGGTGGAGAGCCACATCAATGACACCTACAGCCTGACTCTATTCTCCTTCCTCTTGAAGCCTCAGGTCTTAAACCATATGGCAAAAGTCTGACCACCAGTCTGATCTTATCATAGAACAGTGTCTAATATATGCTTTGGCTAGAAAGACTGTAGAGGTAGCATGGCGTGCTAGGCCAAATGTCTAGGTCAGTGAAAGGCAGGAGGACTGAAGTAGAGAGCTGTGAGTATGATTAGGTTGGACAGGCAAAATACTTTGTCAGTTAGAAAACTGGTGCATTTCTCTTTTTTCTTAGGAGACAAAAATCTGTGCATATTTTCTTCATTTGACTTGGAGCTAGAACAATTGCCAGAGAATATCATCCAGGGTGTCATCTTGACTGATTTTGTTGATTTACATTGCATATGCAGTGTGCAATAGAATCTGACTTTCTAAATACTATTCTATTGATAGCTCATAGCGACAAATATTAAAACCTTTTTTTTCCCTGAGAAATATTATTTCAGTGTAAGGATCTCCTTAACTGGTTGTCAAGTGAACAAAATAACAAATTTAGTTAGTTTTTTTGCAATGCCATATCATTCTTAAGTGCTTCTTTTTTACCTTTTTCTGAGTACTTGCAGGCTTTCTGAGAAGCTTCTTGCTTCTGATGAAATTGTAAAATAAATCGTATTCATAGTTTTTTATGTTTTTAGCACAATTCTCCACAAAATGATTTATGGCCTACCTTATTATTCTTTCACATTTTATTTGATGAAGATAGATCTTTTCCCCTTTCTTTATTAGGATATGATCTCTTTTGGAAGGATGCCATTTTTAACCTCTGTAGCATTGACAGCTTTTAGTGCTAGCAGGTGTTAGTACTTTTAAAGTTGTGGTTATTTTTGCATAAGTGTTTCTCTTGGCTCCAGAATCCTAATACAAGGTCAAAGAGACAACTTTCACGTCTCTTTGCAGGCCTTTATCTTTTTAGATGCTTATGTTAAATTCCTTTTAAAAAAACTTCTTGTTTTTATATGTTGGAATTTTGGGGCTTGTCCATTCCTACAAGATGCTGAACATGCACATATTTACTATTACACCATGGTCTTTTTTCCTTTTGTGGGTTCACATGTTTAACATTGCCTTATTTAACTCTACATTTTAAGAATAGAAAGCTACTCCTTCATCAGTACAGCTTGATCTATACTCAACCCTACCAATATTTCTTCCAATAGGTTAGCATCCAGAAGTATTGGTTCACCTCCCTAATTTTTCTTAGAGGTGTATAGAAATATGGTCGTACTTGGTCTTAACCCAGTTACCCATTCTTGCATTTCCTGACAAAAAGGAACATTGTTAGTTGATGCTGTTCCTGAATTGTATTGACTTATGTATAGAGTATATATAACATCATTTGCAGAGGATAGGTCATTCTTAAAGTGTACTCTTTTGCATGTACTTTTTTTCCCACCTCCCTACTGCCTACTTAACTTTAAACTTCAGCCCCAGATACTGTTTTCATATAGAGATGGAAGTCAGCTTTGCTGCATAGCCTTTCACTGAATAACATGAAATAAAATTCCATATTTGTAAAAATCGTGTTTTATATGAAGATAGTTCATTTTCATTATTAATATTATTATAATTATTGTTTTGCTACAAAAAAAGCATTGAGGCCGAAGGCTATTATTCACTGAATATACTGAAACATACAGTCCTTCAACAGTTCCAGGACAATTTTTCAGCGGAGGTAGTTGTCTGGAACATGCTTTTTTTCTGTCTTTCTCAGATTTTTTATTTTATTTTGGCAATTACATGAAACATTACTTTATTATTTATTATTCTCTTGCTGTTCCTAATAAGCTGTATTTTAATTTAAAACAGCAATTTACAATTTAATTAATATATAACAACACAATCCATTGTAATCACAATGCGATAAATTTGTGTTTTAAGTAATTTTTAATGTTCATAGGAGCTGGGTCTGTGAAGTGTGAAAATAGCTACCATTTTTCACCATGTGCAATACTGCCTGTGCAAAGAAGCATTTTTTAATTATAACACCAACAAAGCCCAATGTATGGAAAATAGAGCTACTATAATTGTGAAAGAAAAGCTTTGCTTATAATGTACAATAAATACAGAAACTATAAAAATAATACCAAGATACAAACTGTAAACTGCTATCAGAATGAATCTCTTGATATATTGACTACTTAGAGCTGTAGCTCAGATTAATTGCTTTTGAAAATGTTAAGGGATATGAATACCTTTCTTCAACCAAGTAGAATATATAATTAAATCTAATCGGAAATATACTCCTTCAAAATTGAAAATAATGTCTTATTAAACTCTATTTGAAGCTGTTTTTCTCCTTTGCTTTCTTTTGTGATAATCACATACTTTTTCAAATTTCTGTATGCCCAGACTGGTTAGATTAAACAGCAAAAATAAAGGTGTTACGTAAGGCTTCAACAAGTTGACATTCCTTTAAATTGAATGAAGCTACATGAATTTGTTCCATCTCATCCAATATATTTACTATGTATACTTGCCTAGAGTTTAAGTATTAGATATCACTCTTTACTATCTTGCTAGTTCATTAAAGGAATCAATAAAATTATCCAGAGGGGCAATCACTACTGGGCTTTAGTTAGTTGATCCTATTCACCAGCACAAGATCTTTGTGATAACAATATCCATCATTAACTACTATGATTGTTATAAGATATAGGCTTATCAATTAGTAAGTAACAACTAGTCATTAATGCAACTAAATGTAGTACACCACTTGTCCTAGTAAAATGCAGTAGTGTGTTTTTTACA
The DNA here is from genome assembly GCA_032353885.1 of Nothura maculosa. Taxonomy (NCBI): domain Eukaryota; kingdom Metazoa; phylum Chordata; class Aves; order Tinamiformes; family Tinamidae; genus Nothura; species Nothura maculosa. The sequence continues at coordinate 41,222 of JAUBOD010000166.1, forward strand.
CCAAGTGTACAGGAGGCTTTCGACCTTACAAAGAGTTACCATAGCTCAGTGTCCCAGATTGGGAGGGTTACTCACAGTTTAGAGGACAGTCAGGTGTCGTTTTTGATCCCTGCTCAATGCTAGAGTCTGTCTTTTATACCCCTAGGGAAGGAGGATGTCACTGGGCTATGGTCATCTTTATAAGGTGATCCTTCCAGAATCTTCAGGTAAATTCCAAAAGACTCTCTGCTCCTTGTACCATCAGTGAGATGATTTTTGGTCCTTTATTGAGTATTTTGCAAGTGTATTAATATTTTAGCCAGTTGGATGTTTGCAAATTTTAGTGAAATGAGACCATCCTTCCTCCACAAGACTTCTCACTTTATTATTTTGTTGAGGAGAGCACCCAAAGTTTCTCACAGAATGTTTAAGGTCAGAAGGAACCTCTAGAGATTATCTAGTCCAACCCCCTTGCTCCAGCATGGACACCCAGAACATGTGAGAGCATTTGGCACACTTCTTTCGATAAGGTGGTTTCAGTTGTTAATTCTGTACATGCCCATCAATAACATACAGGCTAAAAATCATATTAAGCCTCTTTTATATCTATTTCAAAAATGAAGTTTGACTTCCTAAGAAGATGGTCTCTTGTGCTTCGGCCAAAATATCTGAACTGCATGCAAGACCTGCTACTCCAGGCCAGGGGCAGTCTTCACTTGTTCTTCCATGCTTTTACTCTTAAAATCATGAGGACTTGTAGAGAATTGAAAATAATTCTGATATTGTGACTGTGGGTTAGATTTAAAAAAATCTATCTTTTTTTTTGTTCCTCTGTCTAAAAGTATATGAATTTAGTAATGATTTTTTTGTATTTGTTTTTATTTTTGGTAGATCCTACTGACCTTTGGGAGGACTTTTCTACATCAGCTTTCCTTTTGCTTCTTACCTAGGTGTCCTGCATCAATTTGCTCTTGGTCACATTCAGAATATTCATCAAAATTATTAATTGCATCAGTGAAACCTGCAGTAAGTGTTTGAGGCTGAGAATTTTTGAAAATGGAAGTAAAGTTGTTTTTTTACCAACCTGCTATTCTATGTATATTCCTTTTCTTCACTTTGGAATGTAAAATTAAAAGAAAAATATTTCCAGAATTAAGAAAAAATAATATGAAACCACAAACTGGAATGTCCATCTCCTCTTCAGTTATTGCCTAACCAGAGTTTTCTTAATTAAACAAGTGTTATGATCTTCAAATTTCTGAATGTCACTTAAAAAAAATAAAATAGGTAATTAAAAATAAAATCTATATTATATTCTGTACACAGAAGATAAAATATTGAAAAAATCAGATGGGAAAGTGTATATTTTTTATACTCAAAACAAATATTTTCAATGAGATGTTTACATATGTAGTTTTATATAAATGTATACATCATAGACATTCATATTTCTCTGTGCAATAAACCAATTTATTGTATGTTAAAAAGTACATTTTAAATGAGATGTAAGGCTTTTAATATTAGAACCACAGCTGCATTGCGGAAGACATCAATGGGAGTTTAGAAAATTGATTTACTTGGAAAGGAATAGGGATGAGGACCTAAAAATGTTAATTTTGTACTATTCCTTATTCAAATGAGAAGATAGTGTTCTTGGCAATTGCATCATAGAGAAAAAAAATGCTCTTCTCCTATGTTATTACTGGCTTTTCAATTCTTACATTTGTCATTGATATATGTGGCATGAAAGTAAAAAATGCATACATAACATAAAGGCTGAGTAAATATACATTAAGGAGAACTAACCCATCAAGTGATTTTACCCTTATCTGCATTTGCAGGTTGGTTAGATCCATCAATGTATGTGCAGCCAAACTGTAATTCCATTATAGTGGTAGGGGGAAGAAGGTGTGAATCTTTGAGGTGACGCCATGTATTGTATAGTAAAATCCAGCAAAGTTTCATTTTCAAATATCTATTGAAGGGGCAAAGTATCTTGAGTAATTTTAAAGACATTCCCCAAATGTTTATTTAGATAAAAGATGGATAACAGTAAAACTATAAAACCTGCAGCCAGATAACTAGGGTTTATTAATGACCTGCCATATACCGTGGCCGGATAATTAAAGTTCTGCCTTCCTCCTAACCCCCTACTCCCTGAAAAGGAGAGAGTGGCCAAATTTATTTGATAGTTTGATAACCAGAGGACACTGGTTGAAAACTATTGATATAATCAGAGTCTATTCAATTTGCTTAGACAGACACTCCTATCTGCTAATTTCACCTGTGAATAGTTAATTATGCCTTGAATGCTTATGGTTGAGCCATTAATAAAATTTGACTGTCATAGGTTTTTGTGTGTTCCTTTTTTTTTTTTTTTGTCATCCTCATGTGCATTTTATCTATGGGAATCTCTACTTTTTTTTTTCTTTTTTACATTGCACAAGACAGATGTTAGTGGTATGGGTATTTCAGCAAGGCTACGTAATAGATGGCATGCAGCATGGATCTGGATTGCTCTTTTAGCCTATGTAAGACTGGGCCTGTGTACATAATGAAGCTGCTGAAGCATGAATGATAATGGAGTTCTTCACTATTTCACATTATCAAGCTATGCTTAGGGAATTTGCTTCCAAGTAAGCAAATGCAAGGGAAAGAAACATTTTATTTTTGGCAGACTCGTGAGGATTTTCATATGTGGATGGCAGACTTTACTTTCCGTTAAATTTGCTGTTGGCCTTTTTCTGAAACATTTCTTTGGGAGAATGCAGGTATCTAAAAGCAAAATTTCTCCCTTCAGTCATTTGAATTTAATAAAGTGAATATTGTATGCTGAAGCAGTTTGTTTTAACCTCTGAGAGGACTCTCATGACTTAGAGCACCTGAAATTCATCTAAAATTTCCCTAATTCTGCCATTTTCTTCACCTGGGACAATTTCCTTCAGTCTGCCCTACCTTATAAAGAGATTTCTTGGTCATCAAAAAGCTGCTGTTTATTCAGAATACTGAAGGTTAGAACATATTGCTTTGTTTAATGTCACAGAATAAAGGTATGTAAAGAACACTAATAACACAATATGCAATCGATGAACACTGTGATCATCCCAGTCTTCCTCCATTTCTGCCTCCTAGTTTTCTTTTTATCCAAATACTGTTTCTTTTATTGGTGGTCTAAATATAGTCTTTAAAGTAGCTGAGGGTTTCTATTACTTTAGTAACCCCTCTCTGTGAACAAATTCTTCTGGTTTCCTTGTCCAACAGTTTTATATTTTATCCCTCACACCTGGACAGCTCCTCTTCTGAAAATGTCCTCTTCTGACTTGGAAAGATCAAATCCAGAAGACTATTGATGAAGGACAAAGACCTTGGGATATCGGGACTCTCCAGCAGTGCATGGCATTCCAACATTATCCTAAAACCTAACTATACCTTGTTTACCTCGTATCAAATTACAGGCATATATTTTAAGTTTTAGAGGTTTTTTTTTCAGACCTCCAAAGGCATTTGCCTTGAAGGTTCTATGGTTCATCCCTCTGAGTATTGTTGATAAGTCCATTCTAGATGCCTGAGAAGGTGTACTGGGAGTTACAAGGATTAAGCTATGATCTCACTTCTAGGAACATTCTGGTATAGGAGAAAAGAAAAAGTTACATATTTGCCCTTCACCATCTTACCTGTTTTCAGGGAAAACAGGCTCTGGGTGCTTCTGCTACTGCTGCTTCTGTTTCAGGAAGATTTCTGGGCAATTTCCACAGTTGCATTGCCAACTCTTAAACTGTCATGACATTAGAAACAGCAATAAAAAAATGAGTTAGTTGGCTCAAAAATAGTAAGTTCAGCTTAAAAAGTAAGGGGATGGATAAAAGAACTGCAGTTTTGAAAACTTTTTGGTGAACTGAGGACATATTTTGAATTTATTCTCCACGATGTTTGTGAGAGTAATGTACTCTTGGAAGTTCAGGTTGAGATTTTCACATGGTCTCATATATCCTGGTGGCAAGATCTGCCATACAATGCCTCTGAATGGCATTTTAGGAAGCTCTGGAGGCTTCAGGAAAAAACAGGTCTCTTGGGCCAACTCATCTTCTGATTCTTTCACTTTCATATTTAAGGTGAATGCAATGATAGCGGGATATGCAGAAATTTAACCTTAGAATCAGAAGACAAATACTAAGATATTGTATCATCTTCCAGCCTTCCATGACTTGGGAGTGCTGCTCTTTTCTTTGTAAAGTTCTATGTTAGCTCAAATTCCAGGCTTCTATGGTATGAGCTTAATCTAAGAGACTTAGTCTTTTTTCTAAATACTTTGCTAGAGTACTGTTGCCTATTTCTTTCAATACTATAGAGGGAGATCATATTGAGGTAATTTCTAAGCGAAGTAACATGCTCCTAATTCAAAACAATTTTATCTGTTGAACAAAAGATCGAGTTTTCTTTGATTAGACTTTGAAAGAGATGGATGGAGGTATCGAGGGAGACATATATCATATTTGATTTTGAGCTGCTCTTTAACAGATGAAAAAATAAGTATATTCATTTATTGTTTCTTTTTTATTATTTTAATCAACAAAACATCAAAACAGCAAGCAAGAGTGGTTGATGTTTTATAAAACTGATAGTATTTTCATAATGAAATAATAACACAATTGTAAAGGAAGAAAATTATGTCACCATTTTAACAAAGAAAGATTTCTGGAGCATGCACATACAGCTAAGTTATCTGCATAATGAAAGATGTGTATTAAGAGACTCTGCAAGTAATGAACAGTAAATTTCAATTAATAGCTCGGTCCATTAAGTGATAAAGTGGACTAGAAATGTAGACATATTATATCATATATATATTTTTTTTTACTCTTTCTGAACCTTACAACCCTCCTTTATGCAACACCTTGGTTTTCTTTGAGCATACACTTGTTTTTCTTTAACAAAGTTCCATGTGAATTGCATGAGATCGAGTCCTAAAAAAAAAAATCCCTTGATCTTTTGATCCTTATACAAAATGTTATATCATGGCACAAATAAATACCTGGAATTTCATTTAAAAATGCAATTATAGCTGGCAGTTCGGCCAGCTTCAATTGTTCATTCCTTGAAAAGGACAAGTTAAGTAAGAACATTGAAAACTACTTTACCTGATCACAGAAATTTATCTATAGCATAATAGTAAGTGTACAGGCAAGAGATAGTGTGTGAGTCTTCAGTCCAGAATGCCCTATTTGTGGAGGTTATAGAGTAAGGAGATTAGGAGAACGTGATCCCAACAGTAATTGATTCCCTTTTCTCCCATTTTTTGATGTTCTGGGTCTTCCGGTACTGTTAATCCCAACCTCATGCAGTAGCTGGGCAAGGGTAGGGATAGATGATAGTTCTACTTAAAGGAAAAAACCTCTTGTGCCCTATGGATTCCAACTAAGGCTAGAAAAATTCCTCTTCAGTGGTAAAGACAGACTCTGCAACTGCTTTGCTTCATCCTCCTGCTGCAAACATGTCTGCCACTTGTGACAGACTTGTAACCAACTGACACTTGCAGAGTGCTGCAAGTGCTCCAAGACAATGAAGGTACATTTCCCAATATGGGGCTGATATGGTAGTCCTGAGAGCTGTCTGCTCATCAAGAGCTTCAGATTCACACCATCTCCAATGATTAATTTCCTATTTCCTCTGTGAGACTTGTGGCTTGGCCCATCCTATAGTTTGTCAAAGACTCTGAGCTTGAATTCTGCTCTGTGTCAGACAGATGGAAAAAGGAAAAAAATTAAGAAACTATTTTTGGTAAACAGAGACACCATAGATTAAGCTCTCTTTATGGAGCTGGAATGCAACCTGCTGTATGGGTCTCCATGACGGCGCTCCTGCCTATGAGGACTCTCAGCTGTAGGAAAAGAGATTTAAGAATCACATTATTCAAAAATTATGAGTAAACCTCAGCATATATGCTCTATAATTTCAGCTGTGAGGTTACTGTACTGCAATATATTCACGTATTCCTAAACCGAAGTCCATTTGGTATCTTAAGTCACATTTTGCTTTTACTGTGGTCACTTGCTATAACTTTAGGTCAAAGGCTGCTTCCTAAACAGATCTGCCATACTCTGATATTAAAGCAAAGTGGACATACAAGAACAGAAATAGCTCAGGCTCTTGTTCATGCTTGGTTCAGAGATGTAAGTGATTTTGTCAGAAGGGAGTGGTATTGGGCAGCCATGGTAAGGTTGTCTTAGACTATCTCTTGCTGGTCTTTCTCTTCCGATTAGGTGTCTGCTGTAGTTACAACAGTGTTGTACAACCTCCTCTACCAAAGCTTGAGTTCAAAGACTCATCTCTCCTATTGCTTTACACATGCATATACGTGTGTGAATATCTTCTAGAACCAATTCTTATGCAAGTCATAGTCACATTCACATTTGCATTAACATCTTGGTGTCCAGATTGAGTCTGGGCACTCATGTGATAATGCGAAAAGCAGTCAGTAGACTACAATCTCAAAGGAATTATGCTTTTATCATACTCCATGTGTTCCTAGACTCAGAATGAAGGTAGAGGACTGATTCTCCTGCTGTTACTGCACAATGGATAAGAGGTTAAGAGGTGAGGTTAAGAAGGAGCACTAGGTCCGGTAGTAAGAAGGAATAAGGAGTTTTAGGTGTGGAGAGGATTATGAGTGCCCATTTCGAGGCTCCCACTAGCTGCAGGGATCGTTTGGACATACAGGTAAGCTCTGAGTTCAGGGCAAGTCAGAGCAGGTTCATTTCTATTCAGCCACATATCTTGGCATATCCTGAACTTACTGTTCTATGTTTCCATATGCTTCCTGAAGGAGCACAGAAACTCTGTTACACCTCTGGAATTGATCAAAGAAAGACTGAGATCTCTTGTATACAATAATAAATAATAAAATAAATGTAGGGTCACAGTACGTATGTCCACCATCTTCTCTAGATGGGCTTTTGGGAAGGTTCTTTATGATACTTGATAAATCTCAGGTTGTTGCTGGAATGATCTGGAAGTTATATTTTGCTAGAAGTTTTTGGGCTGTGACTCATCTAGACTATTCATTGTGAACCAGAACTGCTAAACTGGAACCAAGAGGCACAGAGGCTCGCCATTACATATCCCTGAGTTTTGCATAGCCAGTAGATCATTAGTATATTATGAGTTGGTCCCCTGGCTTGTTCTTCAACATGGAATATGATCAAAGCATAGACTATGATCTGTTTGAACTCTGTTATGGTAGAGGTGGTATATTTCAGCAAGACGTCTTATATCCCTGACCCTATTAAACTTATTAACTTAGACTGAAAGTAGGGCTTTAAGAGATAGTTGAATGGTCCAGACCAAAAGGGTTTAGGTCATAGATGCTCTATAATTTCAGCTGTGAGGCTACTGTACTGCAATATATTCATGTATTCCTAAAATGTGAGAACTCAGAAACATGACTTCTCAGTTGCTAGCTAGTCAGTTCATGAGGCCATAGTACTTTGTGTGCTGGACAGTTCCATCTATCAAGACACAGCAAATCCACGCTCGTTTCCCCAGAGTCCTCCCAGGAGCAGACTTGGGAGTAGAGATTTGGAAGCAGAGAATGTTCCTTATCCTGAAAGCGACCAGAAGTTCTCCCTTCTTCTATAAGGTTGACAAGGTCTGTTCATTCATCCTGAGACTGCAGTTCATGGTTGTCACACTTTATATAAGAGGAGAGGGAAGAAGCTACAATATTTAGCACAGACGGGTCATATGGAAATTCTCATGGGAATAAATTTTAAATGTAAAAAAAATTCTTTCACATTGAGATAAATCATTTCTTGAATAAAAATTAGATTGAAGCAAACTGAATATATATCTCTGCATACTCATTTACAGTTGAAGATGGAATGATCAGTCTTTAATCAACACAGATGAAACAAACTTCTCTTTCCTACAAGGAAATTTGAATGATGCTTATAAAAAAATCAAATCTTAAAACAAAGCTTTATCTTACCTTGACATGGAGAGAGCATTTAACTTTATGAGATACAATTAACAAAACAAGTCATACTTCTGCTCAACAGTAAGCCGCTTGCACTGAATGTGTTTAAGGTGTTTTTAAACTAAAGTGAATACCACCAATAAGGTTTTTGATATCATTGTCCTAGGAATGGTCAAAAAGAGACTTTTACCTATAAGCTGTTGTTAGGAGATTAGAATCTACAGTTTTACTAGATGCATTAACCTCTGCTGTAAGAACTTGTACAGCTCTTTGTTTGATCCATTAGCAGAATATACAGCAAATAGGTCTATCTCACTGCAAAGCTTTGTCACATTAATCCTGGCAGTTGTCATTGGGCATTTACCTGAAATGTTATCCATTCTTTTTGTGTTTTGCTAGACAACAGAGGGTCAGAATAAGGTCAGAGGTCAGCATCTACTCAGAATAAGCAAATTCTTACTATGTTGAGCACTTCTGCCATTGAACTAAACTCTCTGTACCACGTGCTTCATTTCTTGGCACGGAAGGTAGATATTATGAATATCTTGCTGGACGACTAAGAGTTCTGTCTGGAGCCATATTCTGCTTTTGCAAATTTTTGTAATGCTGTTTTTAAATCAGTGTTAACACTAAATAAAAGTGATTGACATTTTAAGTCAGTCTATCATTTCTTCTAGTTAAAATAAAAATATAACAATAGAAAGCATTGCAGGAAGGAATTTAGCTCACTATTTTTAAAGAACATTTTATAAGTAAGCATCACAGCTACAGAAAATAGTAAGTGTTATATATAGGATATGCATCACTTTGTCTTTTGCATAGTTGAATAAAGAACGTATCTGAGATGCCAACAAGTAATATCTTTCCAATTGTTAGTACAGCTACCATGAGCTCACATTTTTAGCATTCAAAGGGGGAAGAAATGTAGAACATTTGTAGAAATGTTAGATATTATCAAATCGCTACTGGCCCCGAGTATGTTCTATATGCAGCAAAGCTCTCTATATCTGTGATATTTTAGATCAGAAGTTTTGATCAGTGTGAAGTTAATGTGCATTAAAAGATGAAGGTTTCATTAATGTGTAAATGCAATCTCTTTGCTCATTCTGATATTCAATTCATTTTATATTGCCACCACTCTTCCATATATCAACTAATAGTTGAACACTCCGTGCATTGTCCTTGCTTTGCACTACTTCATCAGCAAACAGCACAGGAGAAGCATTGGAAAAGGTCACCAAGCACCAGCTAAGACTGATGAGCTTGCTTTTCTAAAACTGTAGCAAAGCCACTGGCTCTTTCTACATTGCTTTTTTTAGTGCTATTTTGTTTGATCACTTACAGGTTTTTGACTGACATTCTATGCTGGAAAAGCTTTGCAAATGAAGGAAGGTTGGGTTCATGCTAGCAAGAACATACATTGTTGCTGAGTGAAGTGATGCAGACTTGTCAGTGACCTGTATCAGCGATCTGCTTCCACTGTACTTCTGCTCTTTAATCCTTTATTGGTAGAACTTATAGGTCAATAACTATATTATTGTGCTTGATATCAACATAAGACTTATTGGCCTGTATATATTCAGGCCATTCTACCTGTCCTTTGGAAATATTCATACCACAGTTATTTTTGTCCTGTCAAGCATTTTCCTTGCAGTTCCAGTAGCTATTATAACTAGCACCAGCTATTTCTTTCCAGGCAATACCTTGAAAAGCTACAGAATCAGAACCAGAACTGCTGATTGAATGTTGAAATTCAGTTGATATTATTTAAAATCTTCTGTTGTTATTGTTAAAAATAAGGACATGAATTCAAAATATTCCTGATGATGATAAATATTCAAATATCAATGCAAAATTCTGCATTTAAATTAAAATCCTCAAATGTTATACATCTGACTATTCATCAAGATTGGCAAACTCTATCACCTTCTGATAGAAAAGGATTTGTAACAACTATTGGTATTTCTTTTGTTACTGCTTGTTAGTTAAAATATATATCTTTGTCTTTAAGATAGATTATAATAAAGCTTTCCTTATACTTAGTATTCCTTGACAATTTTTAAATTTTTGTAATATCAAATCCATATTATTAATTCAGTAGATTTTTAACTACTTGTTTGTTAATTCTATACATTGTATTGCTGATCCTGTGATCATGTAGTAGATTCTCTTTAATACTACTAGGGTTTTTTTTTTTTTTAATTTAACGGCCTTGATTTTCATTTATACTTCCTTGCTGGGATTCTTGCTTCCAAACCTTTTTTCAAAACTACCTCCACTGCTAAGATGCCAGCTCTTTTATGATAGTTGCCTACTTGTTCCAAATGATTTAGACATGTGCTTAATCTGAACTACATATCATGACATGCAACTGAAGTTGAGTGTATTTGTGCTCTGCAGAAAAAAAGGACTGCTGAATTGGGCCAGCCATGGAGAAACTTCAATCAGCTGACTCTATATTCTCTAGCTGATATTCTATATTCAATCAGCCGATAGCTTTATTCTTTGAATTCTATAGCTGATAATTCATATCTTGTGTGGTTTGGGGAAGATTTTAAATAGATGTAACTTTTATTGGACTTGTTGGTCTATTCAAATGTTACCTCCTCCTATGAACTTTGTCCTGACAGAAAATTGTCACTTTTAAATTTAGTTTAAATTAGTATCTATGGTTGTCAAATAAGAGTAAGCTTATACTAAATTCTCAGTTTATTAAAATTCAGTTTTATTAAATCTGAAAAGAGAATTTTTGACTTGCCCACAGGAAAAAAAAAGGATAATTGTCATGGTGTAGGAAAATAATTATGCATTTTTCAAATTAGTACTGCAATCAGTTAATGGGTGCATGCTGAGGTTCTTTAAACTATGGAACTTAATGCCACAAGTGCTATAAATACGAAAAGTTCTTAGAAGTTCAAGGAGTTTTTAGATAAATGCTTGTAACAAAAATCCTGCAAGGACTATTAAGCACAAAAAAATCACTTCTAGTTTGGAAGCTTCTCAGCTGCAAATTTCAAGAGACCAAAGAAATATTCAAGGGAAATATCAGTATATTGGGAAATTATTTTGCTCCCAGAATCATTTTTGGTGTGAGGCAGTGAGACTCTCAACAGGACATGTCAATTGAAAAAGAGCTTGCTCCAGAAGTAGAAAGAGCATGGATGGGCCAGTTCCAGGTTTATGGTGGAAAGAAGGTGCAGGTGAAGATAAAAGAGTGCTGGCTCTTGGAGATGCATCGTTGATACCCACAGATGTGATTTGTGGGGCCATTTCCTCTTACATCTAGTTAAGCCAAGTTTTAACTGAGGTTCATTTAAAAATGACCTGGGTAACATGTAATAATTTCCTTTTTAAATACACAAAACTTTCTGGTTTTGCCTTCTGATTCAGAAATAACAAAATTAAAATGAAATAAGGAGTCAACAGCAGTGTTATAAAGAAATATAAATCCCGCTTCATAATGGAGACAGACTGGAACGTACATAGAAAATTTTCTGTTTTAATCTTCTCAAGAGTATTATAGTTATATTGGAAAACAGAACAGAACAAATATGCATCTTCTAAATTGACTGTGTCTCGCTATCTAACATACCTGCTTCCTGTCCCTCTTAAGTTTCTCCAAAAGTTCTTTCTGACTCTTGAAACTCTTTAGCAACTTGAAAACTAACTGACAAAAATAACTATTGCAAAAAGCTAAGTCAGACTCCCAAGGACACGTTTTAACTACTTTCCACTTCTCAAAAAGTCAGTTGCTTGCTTTTCTCCTCTTGAAAACTTTCTAGCTACTGTCCCTCATTTCTGTATCTTCTAGGGTGAAAATAAAGACCTAAAGCCAGTTCCATCTCAAAATCTTATTCAGGAAATGTTAAAGCTAAGAGTATTAGAATAAAATTAAGTTTAATTAAGATTAATGATTAGATTAAGATTATTAGTAAGAGTAAGCATAACACATTAAAAGGACATTGTGATGAAAGCCAATGTTAGTCATCAGCACTATCATACATGAAATAAAGCCAGGCATGTGAAGGCATGAAAATGTAGTCCAAACTGAGAAACTGTTGATTAGCTCTGTATTGTGGCATTATGATGGCATCTTTAGATGATGAATATTTAGTTTTTTAGTGAACCTCACTCATATGATAGATGTTCCGGTCCCTTAATCATCTTTGTCACTCTATGCTGGACCCTCTCTAGAAGTTTCACATCCTTGTTGTCCTGAGAAGCCCAGAACTGCACACATTACTCCAGATGTGGCCTCACAGAAAGTGAGGAAGGGAAACAATATAGAACTTTATATGTGTATATCTTCAGAACATGTTACAGATAAATATACTTCAGCATATTTGAGATGTTTATTATTTTATTTGATGATATTATTTTTCACATAATAGATATAACTACCAAAACAAACAAACAAAAAATCCCAGAATCTTAGAATAACATACACCAGAAAGAACCTCAGGTGGCAAAAAGTCCTGGTCAGAGTAGGTGTGATTTTGAAGGAAGATCTAACTTGGAAGTGTAAACAGGTTGCATATGGTCTTTCCACTGAATTTATATATCCTCACAGACAGAAATCTCACATACTTCTAGACAACCTGTGAAATCCTTTTTTCCTAATGTAAAATTGGAATTCATCTTGCTACAAGTTACGTCTGTTTCCCCTTATATTTTTGGTGCACATCTCCAAGAGCAGTCTGGTTCTGCCTTCACTGTAACTGTCCATAAGGTAGCTGAAGAAAGTAATAAGATTTTCTCTTAGATTTCTCTGAAGAAAAGTTTAAGAGATTCCTTGATGCCTCATACATGTAAAGGCAGAATGATTGCTTTTAAGATTTTTTGGGTGTAAATATTTATAATATTTTATTTTGCAAACCATGCCCTTCCTTCCTTAAATAGAAGTTTTTGCTAAATTTCTACTAAATTGGTGAGTCCCTAAAAGTGTGTAGAATCAAGTAAATTCTATTGGAGTAATTCCCTTTAGCTTCATAGTGGTAATCTAATGATAGTGCACTCAGTAGTATGCTAAACTTTGATGGCTGTACCTCATTTTGTGTTCAATAAAAGATAACATGAGAGATCATTAGAGTAACTATGTCAGATTAAATGTATTTTCTTGTACAAAAGTCAAGTCCCTTTAGGAATCATTGCAATTTACTTTGTCTCATGGAGAACAATATTTTCCCACTAGACCTCAACACAAAGGGCCATTACAAAATGTAATTCATATTTCATATGTTCAGAAACGTTCAGCACAAATTACAAATGGAGACTTTAGTGCAGTATTTATGTTCTGTTACCAACAAGATATGCATAAGTAATACGTGTCCCAGAGCTTCAGCCTACACCGCTTACATTTATTTGTTGCAGCATGCACTTATACTTTGAAGTTAAACATAAGGAAAGTCATGTTGCTTCATTGAAAACATAAAAAAGTGCAGCAGACAAAAACATTATTGTTTCTGAGATTTTTCAACAGCTGCAAAACGAAGAAGGTGCTATATACATTACATAACTGTTAAAACAGTGATATTGTCCCCAAACTTCAGGAATCTCTTCACATAACTTTTCTTTCTTCACCCTGAAAGAGTCTTGGCTGTGTATATGCATTTTCACAATCAACTGAAGTCCTTAGAGAGAGTCAGCAAAAATCACAACACTGGTTGCACTGGGCTCTATTTTGAATACTGGTACAGTATAGAAATAACATGCTGCTCTTGTCACTGACCTTCTTTGTAAGACTGCATATTCCCTAGTAGGGTTTATAAAAGTTTAAGTTT
>JAUBOD010000166.1:58106-102587 GCA_032353885.1 Nothura maculosa
CTTTAAAACCCGCTTGGATGCAGCCCTGTGCCATGTGCTCTAGGTGACCCTGCGTGTGCAGGGGGGTTGGACTAGATAAACTCTAAGGCCCCTTCCAACCTTACGCATTCTATGATTCTATGATTCTAATCTGTGATTACTAAAGGACAAGACAGATTGCTTTTAACATGAATAATATTAAAAAATAACCATTTTTTACCAAAGGCATACAGCTTCCACCATGCTTTCTAACACTGCAGCTTACTGATTTATTTGTTTATCTTTAGAGTTGTTCATACCAGAGGACTGTTCCTGGTTGTTGTTGTACACACCTCATCACTATGGAATAAAAGAAGTAGATACAAAATTTGGACAGAAATGGGAAGCACAAATATCATGTCTTATAGATTAAAAAAAAAAAGTTAGTACAGACACGAATTTTGTAAAAGCTAATTACTTCAGGGACTTTGTACTTGACAATTCAGTTCCTGTACCTTGTATAGCTAGATCTGTCACACAGGTATCATGACAGTCTGTGGGAAAATACCAGGAGAAACCTGGTATTGCAATAATCCTGGCAAATTCAGGATTATTCTTAGCATTCGGCGTATTTGAACCTTATGAAATGAAAGTATTTTGAGAACTGCAGGACCATAAATTTAGCATCAGTTGTGAAAGAGTGCCTAGGAGGCTAACCAGTGAGCCCTCCGGGACTGAAAAAATAATGGATCAAAAATGCAGGGACTGAATGATATTCATTGTTTTGATTACTCTGACAGCTGGGAAGAAGTCAGAAAAATCTTTAAAGAAAGCCTAAAGGAGATTCTGAAAAAAAATCAAAATTTACTGGAGATTCTGTATGCATTCAAAAAAACATGAGTACTTTAAGTGGAATCAAAGCTACAGAGAATGTACCAATTTCATGGAGCATTTCAGAACTTGGCTTCTAGCCATTTCAAACTTCTTTGACAAAACTGATTTCAAATGTACAAGCTTTTATCATTCAAAGATCTGGTTTAATTCTAATGTTATCAATACACAGATTCAGAATGAAGTCAGAGGAATACAGCATACATCGTTTCTAGAGACATATTCCTAAATATGCCTTCCGTGCTGGTGGAACCAGTGGGCACATCTAGCATATAGGTCCTAGTTTTCAATTTGTGCTTTGGTTTACCCTTTTGATGGTCTTGTGCCATGATGTTCAGCGAGGATTCACAAAAAGGAAATAATTCTTAAGCTACTTGATTGCTTTCTATGGTGGAATGACTGGATAGGTAGATGAAGGGACAGAAGTGAATGTTGTCTGCCTTGGCTTCAGGTTACATTTGACACTATCTTCTGTAACATCCTCATAGGTAAGCTCAATAAGTGTGGGTTAGATGAGGGGAGAGCGAGGTAGATCGATAACTGTCTGGAAGGCATTCTCAGAGGGAAGTCATCAGTGGCCTGCAAGTCTAGCTGGAGGGCTGCAGCTAGCAGTGTGCCCCAGGGGTCAATACTGGGTCCAATCCTGTTCAGCTTATATATCAGCAACCTTGATGAAGGGACAGAGTGCCTGAGAGCAAGTTTGCTGATGATTCCAAATTGGGAGTGGCTTATCTGTCCCATTTGAAAAGTAATTTGGTGACACCTCTCTCTATATATCACATTTGTAGCTTAATTTCTAACTGAACGTTAACATAGTCCAAGTGTGTCATCAAGATCATTTGAATGATAGGTAATTTTAAAGGCAACTTACTTATTTCCATATTTAAACACAGAAATATTGAACTCTCTATAGTCAAATATTTTGAAGACAAAGAACAGCAGAGACAAGGTCTCCTCTTTTAGCAATCGCTGCTGATTTCACTCATGATGTTGGAGATTTTTCTTTTCCTAAATAGTCTCTCCTTTCCTCTGTGCTTCTGCTTTTATGGACTAATAGTCAAAAATGACCATTGTGAAGGCAACAAAATTAGAAGATTAGAAAAATCAATACTCCTTAAAAGATAAAAGCATATCTCTGTGTTGAGAATCACTGCAAATACCTTCAAGGAATAGTAAGAGAAAAAGTATCCAAACCCAAAAGAGTAATAGGAGACTAATTAGCAGACTCTTTAGAAAAGACAGTGAAAAAAAATAGAAGATCTTCCCATTATTGCCAGGGAGAGTAATGAAAAAAAGTGATATTCAGCTGGTTCCCTGCAGCAGCAGCAATTAGAGGCTTTCAGGTTCTTCATTCATTGTCCTGTAATTATAGAACTGCATAGATATTAGAGAAGGTCTAGACTGATTTCTACCATCTCTAGCATACGGAAGGTGAGATGCCAAATCACATAAATGGAAAGATTGCAATAGCCGTTAGATTAAACTCCAAACTGTTTATAGATGAAAAAAAAAAAAAGGAATTTATTTATTTGATAGGTGACTTTCTAAATTTAAGTCTAGACTCTGTAGTACTAAATCTATACCATGTGTAATGCTTATCATTTGTTTCATTTTGTTATACTAATGAAATATTTCCCAGATAGTGTGTAACCTACCCAAATAAAATAATATTCTTTGTACAGTCTGTGTCCCCTGTGTGCCCTGCTCTCAAAGGGTGAAATTAGGATTAGACATCCAGAATGATTGCCTGTGATTCTTTCTGAACAGTCAGAGCTACCCAGAATAGCTGTGCACCAGCATTCACAAGAGAACAGGCTCAGATGTCTTTGCTAAATGACATTACTAGAAGCTAGGACTATACAACACAAAATGATAGAGTAATTGGGGTTTATTCCAAACAAAATTATAGCGGAAAAAATCAATTACTAGTTTAGAGGCATTCTTTGTGGTTCAAATTGATTTTTCTGTTACTTTCTACAGAAAAAAAAAATCAGAATAAAGAGTAACCTTATTGAATAAATGCAGATTCTAGTAAATAATTCAATAAAAGCCATGTTTCAGGTACATGTGCATCTGCTGTAAATATCAGTATATGGCCAAATTCTTCTGGCTTTATCTTAGTGAAGCCAATTTCAGTTAAGTTGTTTGGGCTATTTAATCTCAGATTTATCTCAGAACTTTTAGTAAATTCAAAGCATAACCCATTTAAATCAGGCATTTCTATTGAGAGCTGTGATATATTAAAAGAAAGGTGAGAATTCATTTTTTGAGGGAGGAAAAAGAGGACCTTATTTTGTGCCTAGGAAGTTATATTCTTTCAAAAGATGGTGTATGTTTTAAAGTATGTGTTCTTCTGTTTCACTTCATGGCAGACTTCTTTAAAATGGTAAAAATTGTATTATTTCCACATTTGCACTCCTTTCTATGTTTTTTTTTTGGCATAATATATTCTTAAGTAATAAGAAGCAGCACTAGAGCTACAATTTAATGGGAAACACAACTGTTTGTTGAACCAGATATCCATTATTAATTTAACATCCGAAGACAAATGCTCCTGGCAATCAACACAATAATTCTGTTTCCCTGATTACTTAAGGCTTGCCATTAACTTCTCTGAAAGTTTAATCCAACCCTCAGAAGAGAGAAATCCTGTTTTTTAACGGGCAGGGGAAAAAAGGAAGAACAACTTCCAACCTTCAGTTATCCTACTTGCATTTCCCTGTTGTTATTTATGGATATGTACCTCTCTCATGCGGTTTCAGTAAGAAAGAACCACTATTCTTTTTTTTCCATCTTTTTTCATCACCTTTTAAGACTTAGTCGAAATCCTAAATACATGTAGTAAAGAGGCTACATTTTTTTCTGTAATGAGTTATCAGAGCTCATGGTAAGTGAAGAAAACTTACATTTTTGTCTGGAAACAGTATTATCCACTTTTTCAAGTGAGCATTGTATCATTTAGGTTGGTAAAATACTAATATAAAGATATAGGACTTACAACAGATATTAATTTGGCCCAATAAGACTCTAGAGGGCAGTCTTGGTATAGTAAAGGAAATAAATATTTTCTATCAGTAAAACAAACCAACAGGCAATACAAAGGGTTATAATGTAATTAAAAAGAGCCTTTTTATATTATATTATTATATCAGATATGAATACCTTATAGTGTATGAGATAATTCACAATAGTATAGTATAATTTAAAAATTCAGTATTTTTTTTTCATATTCTTAGGTTGGATACACATAGGGTATAATATATAAGAATCAAAAGCAGAAAATACTGTGTTTCTTTCCTGGTTCAGACAAAAGTCAACCCATACAGTGCATTTGCGTCAGCTGTATAAAATTCTACCACATGTCCACTAAAAGTTTCTTACATAAAGAGAGTAGAATAAAATACAATAAACAGTGCAGATGCAAATTTAATGTTAATTTTAAAAAGCTGTGTTTTACTTTATAAGTAATTAATCTTTATACACAAGTTTTGACTATTGTCGGCAGAAATCAAAATTGCGTGCCTCATAAATTTTAATGGAGTAATTCTTAGATTAAAAAAGTGCATTAGTCACTTTGACTGTTTAATATTTTACAAGAAGTTGTTCTGCAAGGAAACAAATCATTGGTAATGAAAAGCAATGTGCAGCTTGTAAGTACTTACTGAGTAAACTTTTGAAACATGTAACCTTTGTTTCTTTGCAAGCAAACAATATTGTAGGGATGTTTCAAAATAGGAACATAGGTCCTATATAAAATGCTCATCTGTTCACTTCAAAACATTTAGAAGGGAACACTGAGTCTTTATTCACATTTTAAGGATGGGGTTTAGCTCTGTACTGGCTACAACAGCCATATCACAAACTAGGAGCTTTTATCAAAATTGTATTTTTAAAATAAATAGTGAGTAGTATCAGTCATGCATCCAAATTATAAACATAAATCGGTTAAAAATACTTAGCAAGTATATGAGAGGAGCATTGGAACACCTCTGGAACAGGCATCTTCTGTTCCCCTACCTCAGTCTTCTGCACTTCTTGTCTGTAAAGAAAATTACATCAGAGGCGAATGAAGGGGAGAAGGGAGGAAGGTTTGTGCCATAAAAGCCAAGTAGTAGTAGTCAGTGCAATAAAGTTAACATTGGGAGGAAGTTGCTCTCCCTATTTTAGTGGAATGTCACCTATTATAGAAAAGAAGATTCAGAGGGCTTGTGAGAGAAATGCCATGCAAACCAAACACGAACTGGAAGATCCTAGCTACTAGACTAGATATTTGCCCTTTACATGATATTATTATAATTTTAGCATTGTAAATCTGTCTTTATACAGTCATGATACATTAAATAATTAAAATAATAACACTAATTATAGTGATACTAGAATAATACTAATATTTACTGATACTAAATAATAATATTAATTTTATATAATGATTTAGTATAGTGAAAGTCCTATTTTTTCCATTTTGTACATGTATGTTTCACCTCTACTTGAAAATAGATAGAGAAATTTTCTCAAGTTATGTATGGTTTTGATTTGGTATTTGAGCTTTACAACTGAATCTACAGCCTTTGTGGTCAGTGTTCATGCTCTTTTACTCTCTCTCTGAAATTACGATTTCAGGTTCCTACTTCAGGTTCCTACTGATGTAAAGGGTTCTCCTATACATTTTCCTCTCAGGTTTGATGTCTTCATTTGAATTTTCACTCGTTTTGTGAAACACCTGATTGAATTTAACACAAAGAGAAGTAATGTTTTAAACAAAATCAAAATTGCACACTCTTCTCTGGTGTAATTTTCCTGCAAAGTTTGCTAGAAGAAAATCTTAAAGTGTAAATTTAAACAATTTATAAAATTCTTAGTTTTAAGTCATAGAAAACCTCAAAAATATTTAGATATACCTTTTCTTTAAGATAATGGAACAGGAGCATCTGACAGCCATTTAAGGAAGATCTGTATTTGGACAACTACAGGAGGGTATATCTGAAATACAAGAGTTATCACTTGGAACAAGGTTAAGGGCCCTCTAGCAGGCTCTTCTTCATTGTGGGGGAACTTTATTTGACAGAGGGCTATGGAATATTATTTCCAAGTATAAAGAAACTGTCTCAGACAATGATTAATTGGGAAGAAGTGGCAGTTCTTCTATTAAGGACATGCTGGAGAATTAGGTGTCTTTCCCTTCCATGTCAGGGTGGAAGATTATTTGCGGTTGAAAAGATCTGAGTGCTGGCCTGGTCAGCATTATTCGTTTTGTTAATCTTGATGTGGTGCAATGTTTCTTATTTAATGGTTGTTGTTTGCTTACCTTTATGCTATGTAAAAAAATGCTGCTGCCTTAACTTCCAATTATGGCATATGACTGTGATAATGTGAGTGGAACAAAGGGAGTGGGGAGTACAGCAGTATTGATGAATTCTTTCTTTCTACATTCTGCTGTTAAGAGGTTGTTATCTTGTTTATTCGCTAAAATTACTAATTGCTGCCATACTGTAAACATATAAAAGCAAAACTAAATCACTACTCAAGCACTTCCACAAAATTGTTCTGCTAAAAATATTCAATTGATGCTTGGATTAGGACTCAAGATATTTTGGGTCTCAAGTTTGTTCTTCTACAATTTGCTTTCTATAAACTAACAGAAGATTTGGGGTAAGAAGGGACTGCTGGACAAGAGCAGTAGAATCCTCCTGCTCAACCAGGGTCATGTGGAATAGGCTGGCTAGGGTAGTAGTCAGTTGGGTTCTGGATATCTGTCTGCAAGGATGGATATTCCACAGCCTCTCTAGACAGCTTCTACTGGTGCTCACTTACCCTCATAGTCAAAAACGTTTTTCTCATCTTCAGATGGAGCTTCCTATGTTTGTGTCCATTGCATCTTGTCCTATTCCTGGGCAACACTGTGAAGTCTGACACCATTCTCTTTTAACCTTTTTACACACATTGATAAGATCCTTCTCAGTCTTTGCTTCTTCAGGCTGAACAATCCCAGCTCACAGGAAAGTTCCAGTCAGTCTCTTTATCTTAGTTGCTTCCCATTAGAATTGTTCCAATAGCTCCATGTCTCCCTTGTACTGCAGAGTCCAGTACTGGCCACAACACTCAAGACATGGTCTCACCACTGCTGAGTAGATAGCAGGAGGATCCCCTCCCTCATCTTATGGGCAATCCTCTGTCCCTCTGTTACAACAAGGCTCTGCCTTTATATTCAAAGGAAGCAACTCTTATTTTGTCATGAAAAAATGGGTGATATATATCATGTTAGAGATATCAACTGAGATATCTGCAGAGAAAGGAGTGAGGTATTCCATGAAAAAAAAAGTGTGAAGAAATTCTACTGGTAAATTCTATATTAGTAAGAGTAGTCCAATTATAAATAACAAGTTTCTCCAGTTTCTCAGCAGCTGTCCCAAAATAACAGATAATGTTTGTCAAGTTAAATAAGCATTATTTTCTCTGTTATGCTTATGAATCTTCAGTTGTGTCAAGGAAAAGAGAGTGTCCTATAAACCAGCATTGTGTCTTTAAAACATAAATATGTTGTATACATTTGTATACAAACTCCTAGATTGATCTACACTAACCTAGGAGTTTTAAAAACATGTTATATTGTATTATATTAATATTGAACCTGTCAGAAATCAGCTTTTTTCATTGATTGACAAATATGTCAGATTTTCATGAAAAGCAATTACTGAAATATAGGAAAGACACTTGTGCATATTCCTCATGATAGTGCAACCAAAAAGCTAGAGGCCTGGAATGCACAGTAAATGGTACTTCAGCCCTCATTGTTGTAAGAAGGAGAACAACCTGCTTGATATTTTATTAACTCAGATGAGAAATAGCTGATATATTAATGAAACCAAGTAGTATAGAGAGAAAAACATTTCCCTTCCTCCCTTCCTCCCTTCCTTCCTCCCTCCCTCCCTTCCTCCCTTCCTTCCCTTCCCTCCCTTCCTTCTCTTCCTTCCTTCTTACCAATTTTAATTACTATTACGAGAACCTGGTCAGGGAGATGTGTGCTTATTTCTGCTTTATCTTGAGAACCATTAGAAAGATATCTTCTATTAATTTTTAACAATCAGTCTATAGATAAAGATATTTTTGCAAATAAAGATAACATCAGCATTTTCTACAGTCTAATTTAAAGTATTTCAACTGACAGCTAAGATCTATATAGCTGCTTGTCTTACTTTCCATCTGCTTTTCTACTTTCCATTCTTACATATTGGGATTTTTTTTTGATTAACTTTTTACTCTTTCATTGTCATTCAGTTAGTTCTGCAAAACCTAGTTAAGCAAAACTCAGACAATATTCCAATAGATATCATTCTTCTTTTAAAAATAATTGATTAAAATATATCTATGTCAACTACTTTCAGAAATTTCTTGTAGTTCTATTCTGTGCAGGAACTTGTGTAATACTTTGCAGCACAAGGGTGAAAATTGAGGATAGATTAATTGTTCTTAAGAAAAAATACATGCTACATAATGAGCAGAGGAGCAAAACAGAATTGAGCTCTCGTGTGCATCCTGTGTTACATCCTAGGCTTGCAAGACAGAGCAGCACATACCTCAGCATAATGCATCAGTTCAAGTTAGCAGTCATCCTTGTTCCTCTAATGAAGTCTCCTGTACATGAGTCTTTGAGGAAGGCCTCTCTTACTGCCTTTTCTCGGGTCCCTAGTGTCCCAGTTTGGTTAGGGTTGACTGGAGGGATTGCTTCCCTCTCCTGAGTGCCCATTAACAAACCCTTGAGCACTGAGCATGGATTTTTACACTAGCCTGGCTATGTCACCTTCTTGGCCAAGACCTGAGAGAGCTGCATGCTCCTCCTCTCAGGAAGGTGAGCTGTGTTCTCTCCGTTGTTGAAGAAAGGCAGACTTCATGAGCTGATCAGCTGCCACTGATATTACTTCTTGCCACACATACTACTTCTCAACGTGATGCATAAGATCACAGAGAAGCCACTTCATTACAGCACAGATCCAGTTTGGGGAATGTGACCTGTTTGGATTTGAATCTCTGCTGTTTTGATGATCTATGCTCCCTCCAAGGTCTTCCTTAATTGAAATATCAGGATCATTTGTCATTCTATATTTTGATCAAAAGAAAGTTACTGTCAGAGTGAACCATCAGTCTCCAAGGTCTCTAATATAACTAAGTGCCCTTTTACATCCAGCTTGGAGTTTCTAAGGGAGCTTTCCAGGGCAGCCTTCTTTGGTCAGAACCTCCTTAGTGTCTGGAATTCTTTTTCTGTGACCAGGTTCATTATGAACAACTCAGTCAGAAAAACCAAGATTTCAAATAATAGTAATTCAATATGATGAAGTAGAACATTCTGATGTCGGAAACAAGTCATAGACTAATAAGACATAGACTTAAAAATTATACAGCTACTCCTTTTATCTTTTTTGTTCCATTTTAATACATAGATTTTTTTCTATATTTCAAGGGCAAATTTCAAGGAGCGGGAATTTGAGGCAACTTCATTTCTCATATTTCAGCTTCAAACGTGTTATCCAGATACTTTTTGCCTCAAATGAGTTTTATTTTTCTTTTACATTCGTAAGATTTCAAATCAATGAACTTTATGAGGGAAGAGAATTCCACATTAAGAACATCAGTTTTTCTCTTTGCCCAAGAAAAGCTTTTAATGCTTGCATATTATCAATTATAAAATACGGAGAAAAGAGTGAGAATGTTTAATATATTGGAGCTGAAACTAAAACCTGAACAACGAAGCATGAAATGAAGTATCCTTCATATCACAGAGAAAGAGAATTAACAAATAGGTAAGACAGAGAAAGTATGTTAAAGAACAATCTTCATGAATAGAAGGACATCCAGATGATTGTATCTCGAAGAGGACAAAATTAAAGATGGAATGCATTTACGAAGAAACAGGTTACAACACATATAATCGTCAGAACATAAAGATGTACAAAAAATATCTCTGTCCTTTGACATATTTTAAAAGTGACACATGACTGCAATACATGAATATTACTCAGTGCTTTAGACATGTAAGAATTTAATGTATTGTATAGCAATTACAAATTACATTCATTACACTGTACTGTTTGATAGCATCATATGCTTGCAACTTTTGAAGGAAGAGTGGTCTTTTGTTTCCAGCGACAAGCTGTTCTTAAGAGGAAATCTTAACAACAAGAGAAACAAAGAGACTCCATAACCTTATAATCACACATGTCATACACAATGTACTATTTTCCCTGTTTAAAGCAGAAGTACTCAGAAAATATATAGTAGCTGCTTTAAATTATGTTTTCTGTGACAGAAGTTAATTCTAAAGTAACTATTCCCTGAAAGAGAAACAGAGAAAACACTTTTACATGTCTATCATTTGTCCTTAGAGGACACAAAACAAATATGTTTTTTAAAGCTTGACACTGGTATTATTCTATGTGGCCTCCGGCTATATGCTTTTTTCCAGTTTGTAGAATTGCAGGGATAGGAAAACAGCTTTGCATTAAGAGGAACATATTGTACAGGTTAATCATAACCATGCAGAAATCAAAATGCTGCCAACAAAATAATGGCGTACCAGTGCCAAGGGAGTCACCAGAACGAATGTGAGGGAAGCCGTGGGATAACAACCGCTCCTTCGCATGTAGGGAAGTATTTCAGGCATGTGCTTCTAAATTAATTATCGATGTGGCTGAAACAGAAGTTTTTACTACTGTCGACAATAGCAAATACTCGTGAAAATTTAATTGGCTAAAAGTTAATTTCAGTGTACCTCGATCAGGAAACACATTAATTGAGAAGAGATTTTTCTTAAGGATGTTTAAATTTTAAAAGGAAATAAAGCTCAAAAGCAGAACCAGGCAGGAGAATTTAACAAATGTAAAATGTTGACAGAAGTGAGAGTCATTGCTTAGTCAATATTGTATCAATTAACCAAATTAACTGTAGTCTCTGTGGAGAACTAAGTAGAATGGCATGATTTTCTAGTTTGTCTGACTCATTCACATTATACATTATGTGTGTATATTGGTGTATAAAAATCAAACAAACTAAAAGGCAGTGCCACATATAATGTGAAAGAATTGGACAAAACAGTGGTTGTAAGGATTTAAAATGCTCTAAAACCATTAAATTTTAAATTCATCTCATGTTACACCAGTGGCAGTTGCTACTTTTGCAGGAGAGCGGCTAGTCTTCTTCCTGCATGAGCTTTCCTTAGGCAATGCAAGAACACTAGAAACACAACTTGCACGTGTCAAAATCAAACAGCATCATAAGCCATTGGTACAAGTATTTATGGATTGTCAATTAGCTAATAGAAATGTAACTGCAGAAAACAAGAAAAATGAGCACAAACAATGTCTGTTACAACGTGTGCCATCAGTCAGGGACAGACTGCAACTATAATCTTTTTAGGTAATATACATAGCAAGTTTTTAATTCCGTTAAGTAGCAGAGCTAAGCCATATTGCAATAATAAATGAAAAGAAAACTACATATGTTATTGGGAGGAGAATTTATAAAACATTTTCTTTTCACCTCCTGAGTTTATGTTTTTATTTTTTTAGCTCTGTGAATGGAACAGGCCTATATTTTTGAGAAGCTGTAATAAAGATTATGCTCAGAGGTGACAAAATATAACAACTTACAGTTTTATCACTGAAATAACAAACAACTCACAGAAACGCCCACTGTAACAGCTCCTAATTTATCCTACAGGAAACTGTGTTGAGAATCTTCTTTTGACACTAATATGAAAAACTCCATTGAGGAGCATAAGAGTAAGCGTTCAAAGCACTATTAGATTCACTGTGACTTTCACATCTGCTGTTTCTTGACAGCAACGCAACACTTCAGTGAGCAGTGTGGCTGGCATACAGCCACTCTGATATTGTTGTGTGCTAGCATCTCACTGAAAAAGAACACATGAAATCGATTGATTTTGTTATTGTAATATAAATGGGAATAGGTGTGAGGTATTTCTTAAAAGATAAGAATACTATCATTTTCTTACAGAACTTTGTACTTGAAAAAGAAAATAAAAAACATTATTAGTGGGTAAGTGCCAGCTCTTAGATCTGAACTGTAATCACTCATGAAAAAACAAATGTTTGAGTAAACTGTAAAAGGAATAGTCTTAAATCTCTTTCAGCTTCAAGAGTAACATAGATGATAGAGACACCATCTTCTAAGACTATATAGGTTTGTGACAGCTATGCGTGTCTATTAGGTGCTACAGAATTCCTTCTCTTTTTTGTTTAGATTCACCTTAATTGCTGCAATGTATAGCAGTAAATATGCCAAAAGCTCTAGACCACACCAGGGGCAAGTCCAATTGGCTCTGTCATACAGACATTCATTCATGAGAGTCAAAACACAAACAATGGAACAAAATAGAAGAGTAGAAAAGTCAACAAAAAATGCTGTGTTTGTGAAGTTAAGCCAATATTAATAGAGCAACCAATATCACTACAACTAGATCTAACCAACAGTACTAATACTCACAAGTGAACTACAAGCAGTGTGAAGTTTGGGATTTTAGGAACATTTTTTTTCTACCGTTCTTGTAAAAAAAAAAATAATAATAAGACCAAGGCTACCTTATGCAGCCAGTACAAAAAAAATGAAAAGGTGTTACACAGTATGCAATATTGTTTAATTTAGGCTAGATTACTTACTAAAAGTAAAGTCTTTTGAAGGAGCTTATTGTACAGAAGCTCCAGCTTTGGTCTGAAAAGGCTGCTGCATGGGTTAATGTATTCACCTATAAATAAAAGCAGTGACAGCTCTCCTGTCAGTACATGCTGATGGATGGTTCCTTTTTCTACCATTACAGCCTCGTGAATGTGGGAAAATTAATTTAAGTGGTAGTTAATTTCTAATGAATTCCATTCAAGCGGTTAATATGGTCCCTTGATGTTATGGTAACCTTCATGGATCATTGCATTATGTAAATAAATTCTACTTTATGCTGGTTTATTAAAAAAAAAAGAAGATTGGTGATTCTGGTCAAATCTTTATTATGCACAAACAAAAACCCCAAACTCTTAAGATATCACTAAAAATAGACTTTTTAAGTGGAATGCATTAAATTTCCTACAAAAACAATATATTATATATCTATAAAATATTTATAAGTCTATCAATATTAATAAGACTACTTTTTATATAGTTTTGGCAGGCTCATCTACTAGACAGAGCTGAGAATAGGAAGACTTTAGGAAAGGAAATAGTCTCCTCTTAGATTCGTATTATAAATGCAGTTCAGGTGCCCTTGAGGGTCTCCCCCTCCCTTAGATCAGCTGTTTTGTGCAGGCATGAATCGCTGGGCGGATTTTAGAGCTCCCATCCACTTTGGGGCAGGATTTCGGGCAGCACCTTGCTCTGCAGAGGATGTTCACCTTTGCTTTCTATTCCGCAATGCCAGTTGAAGACATTCAGACTCGTTTCACTTGCATCAACAGGGCTTACACTGGCCCATTGCTACATTGCTAATATTCTACAATTTTAATCAAATATATTATGCAGTATTTCTTTTCTACTACTAAATATTGCAGTGGCCAAATTCACACACCTTTCTGTTGTATTGCCTGAAGTATGTAAAAATGCCTAATCAAGCAGGATGATTTATATGACTGGATTTGAAAAGCCTGGAGCTTTTGCCAGTCCAGCTAGTATGTGTTGGACCTTTTTTTCTTCACCATTAATTGGACACATGTTGGCTAACATTTTTTTTTTCCTTGTGAAAACTTGATCACTTATCCATTTCTAAATTTAGCAGAGGAAGGGAAGGGAAGGGAAGGGAAGGGAAGGGACGGGAAGGGACGGGAAGGGAAGGGAAGGGAAGGGAAGGGAAGGGAAGGGAAGGGACGGGAAGGGAAGGGAGGAAAAACAAAACAAAAACAGTATAACAGCCTTCACTCTTATTTGATGTTTCCAAGAAATCAGCATTTCAATTGGCCTTATTTATTTACATGCCTTGATGACTGGAAAAAAATAGTAAATATGTAGAGGTAACTGTGTTACAACAGCTGGTCTAGATAATTTATGACTTTATATTGATTTTATGACTTTATATTGATTTTATATGTATGTATGTATATGTATATGTGTGTGTGCGTGTATATATATATATATATATATATATAAACATAACATATTGAAGCACTAGACATTCAACTTGAAATATTATAAGCTTGTAAGCTAAATTCACCAGTGTAGGAGCTTTTTAGCAAGGAGAAAAAGATAAATTAAGACATGAAAATAAATGTAAAATACAATAAAATGAAACATGGCATGGTACAGGTGTATTATGTCAAACTAAAATATCTTTCTTTGGAACCTCTAAAAGGGGAAATTACAGTGGATCTCATCCATCTAAACTTCAATAATACATGTGACATTTCATATATGATATCACTTGAACTGCAGAAAATGAGTATTAGAGCAAAACTTTTAAGGTGGGTAAGGAAGTGACAAAAGCAAGATGCTTGTGTGCCAAAAAGGGAATGGTTATGCCAAAAGAGGAATTTTAATGAAATTAGAAGGTATGTCCTTTCTTATCTACCACAGAGAATGAGTTTAATAAAATAAATAACCAATGTAGGATTAGGAAACTAGTAAGGAGGGAATTTAAATATTGTGCAAGCATAAAATCACCCAAGAACTAAAAGAAAGTAGCCCAGTGGCTCCTTGCAGGACAAAAGCTTGGGTGTACTAGTCGTAAAATACATAGGGCGAGACACATTTCCAAAAAGCACAGAGGGGGATACTCAGTGATCATACAGGCAAAACCTAAAATACCTGGGAGGGCAGAATTATATAAAGTATTTCAAAAAAAAAAAAAAAAAAAGATGCACATTGTAGCCAATAATTTCTAAGAAAGAATTAGGAACAACACTTGTAGGGTCTTTAATTAGACCAATTCAGACAGCTGAGAAAATCTGGTAAGCTATTTTGTAACTGTATCAGTGATATAATAAAATATATTACCTCTCCTTATAAACCTTATATCACAAAATTCACAGGTTGCATAAAAGATGTATTAGGGTGGTAAGAGGAGCAGAAAGTCTGTTTCATTATAAAAGAGTAAAATAACGTGACTTACTTAGCCCAGGAAAACAAAGATTGAGACAGGACATGATTGTTGTCTAGGATTAGACAACAGAGCAAATAGACAGGAAGAGATTTAAGATGAAAGATAATGTTGTAAAAAACAGTAAGGGGTATAGGAGAAGATTAGGAAGAGGAGTAAAATTACAGAGTATGTTTCCAAGAGGAGCAATAGCAGCAGGAGCTTTAATTTTCAATGCAGAATGGGGATCACTGTCATAAAGGCAATATATGTATAAACTCCAACTCACTGCTATTCTGGCAGCCACTTAATATAATTCTTTTTTTACGACAATGACCACTGTGCTGCTGGCCAACTGGTCTGGTGCAGCTGGTGTCCATACTACTCATAAGTAGCAACTGTTAAAGTGTCATGTGAGTGGGCAACTGCATGACGTCTGAGGAGATGCCAATTTGAGTACCTTACAGTAGCCCTAACATAGAGGGCCTCTTCCTTGGCCCCTGTCAACCGCCCTCACACTACAGCTCCTTAGCCTGCTGCTCACACCAGGCCCCATCTTCATCTAATCCATATGTAGCACCTGACAGTGCCATCCGTCACCACAAGTCTCAATACAAACTGGTTTTAGCCTTTCTTCTCCTTACTTTTTTTCAAGTAGTATTAAGGGACCAGCCCAAAACGCAGCGTGGAGTTGCCTCACTGTATCCCCAGAGGCCAGAAAGGCTCATCCATCGCAAGCATGCCACTCAGCAGCTCCATCTTTCTTCCTGAGCGCTCTTTGATCCAAAATGTTATAAACCTCACTACATTCCTTAAAAACTAATATGACTTCATTATGTGTCCAGGAAAATGAGTGTTTTGTAGCCTTCCAAGTTTCCACTTGAATTGCACGATACTGAGGGTGCATACTGAGTGCACATTACTGCAGAATCACAGAAGGAAGAGACCTCTAGAGATCATCTAGTCCAACCCCCCTGCTCCAGCAGGTACACTCAGAGCACATGGCACAAGGTGGTGTCCAGGCGGATTTGGAAGACCTCCAGAGAAGGAGACTCCACAGCCTCCCTGGGCAGCCTGTGCCAGGGCTCTCTCACCGTCACAGGAAAGAAGTTCTGCCTCACATGGAGATGGAACTTTCTGTGTTTTAATTTGTACCCATTGCCCCTTGTCCTGTCAGTGGCCACCACTGAGAAGAGTTTGGCCCTTTCCTCCTTACATTTGCACATGTTGATAAGATCAAACTTCTCAATCTTCTCTTTTCCAGAGAAAATAGGCCCAACTCACTCAGTCTCTCCTTATATGAGAGATGTTCTAGTCTCTTTATCATCTTTCTTGCTCTCCGCTGAACTCTCTCAAGAAGCTCCACATCCCTCTTGTCCTGGGAAGCCCAGAACTGCACCCAATACTCCAGGCGCAGCCTTCCCAGTGTTGCTGGCAACACTCCTCCTGATACAGGCCAGGATCCCCATGAGCACTGCTGCCACATAGTTAACGTTGTGTGAACCAGGACTCCCAAATCCCTCTCCACAGAGCTGCCTTCCAGCTTTATTTGTACTGATGCCTGTGGTTATTCTTCCCCAGGAAGTGACATGAGGCCTGGTGGAATATTGCTGGAGAACTGCAGAAGGAGGAGCTGGCATGGTTCCTGTCATACTGCTTATCACAACAGGCTAGAGTAGTCCAGACACTCACCCGCTCCTGAGTTTTAAGCAGGGAACAAAAAGATCTCAGAGACTGTCCATCTTGTGTTTGGTGTGGATGACCAAGGGAGCAAGATGCAGGAACAAAAGCAGTGATTCAAATTGACTCATGAGACACGCTACATTCTAAATGTCTAACAAACACAGACAAACAAACAAACAAATGAATGAACAAGAACACTGATAGATGTGCCTGAATTAAGAGTTGCTTAAATGACAGATGTCAAAATGTAACTGCTAACAGAGAAATTTGGATATTTTGCATTATCCTTCCAGAGATATTAGGACTAGTGATGCTCTGTTTTTATTACTGAACTACAAGTAATATCCACCAACCACAGATAATAAAAAAATAACGAGTAATAACTCTGTGTGACTTTGGGAAAGTCATAGAGCATTTTATGCTGCTCAGGTCAGGGACTATCACACTTAAGGCCCTCTAGCTTAAGTTATCAGTACAGATTCTAAGATCTAGTTCAATAACCTGAGCCCTGATGGAACAAAACCATGTATTTAAATGGTTAACCAGTCTATTAAAGTGTTTGGGACTACTTCAGCCTTAATCTGTACCTTAAAGGTCATTTGATAGTTTTCATCAGTGTGTACAAAGATAGATCCAGCCTTGTTCATTCAGAACATTAGGGTATGGTGACACTGGTGATGAAATTCATCACTTACCAAACATACAGAGCTCACTGAAAACTAGACAGAGCTTGGAGCGGCACAGAGGCCACTCTGAACAGGGCCAGTGCTAACACTGTTGAGCTGGCCTGCAGTGTTAAACAAACACCAGAAAGCAGTTTGCTTCTTGTTTCCCCCCTCCACACCTTGTTTAACAGTATCTAATAATGCTTATTTTTTTTCTTTGTTAAACAATTCTTCCATTTTTTTTTCTATAATCATTTTGCTGATATTAAGGATGAAAAATCAAACTCATCTCTCTACAAGCGAGAAGTGTCCAATTGTTATTTTTTCTACAAAGGCATTAGCAATTGCTCTTACGGTTTGCTCTTCTCTGTGCTTATTTTCATCTTTCTACTTTAGTATGTGGCATAATTAAATAAGAGGAAGAACAAGATGATTTCAAGACAGAAAAAAAAATCTGGATCTGTGAAACTGTTTCTGATATTGGCATAAACTGGAAGAGTGACCCGTCAGTTAGCTGAGCTACATGTATCTGGTGGCTGTACCTCCTTGATGCAAGCTGACATAGCTCCTTCCCCAAGCAGTACAGTTCAGAAAGATTCCTCCCTCACCTGTCATTATTCAAGAGCTGCTGTCCTCAATTCAGCAACCAGTGCAGTAATTCCCATACACACAGCCCCAGACAAAGTCTGACATTCATTAATATCCATGAGCTCTCAGATTCTTCCTCCAATTGACCTAAATACCTGTCCACCTGTTGCACATCGGGAATCTGAAAGGCAATCTCATAGCCTAGAAGAGCTTTGAGAAATTAAGCAATTTTAGCCAATCACAACTGCACATTATTTTCATAACTGTATCATGTCGGCAGTCGCAGTGAAGCCCAGTGGTCACATTATTACCCCATCACGGAGGGTTGGAAAGGAACGGGAATCCCTGGAAGAGGTAACCGAGACATAAAACCACCAGGAAAGTGTAATTGGAAACATGGGTCTCATTTCAATTTTTAGCACAACGATTCTTATTCCCTTGCTATTTGGTCCCTTTTTTTTCCTGAGCTACCTCAATTTTTCCTGTGCTCTCCTAATCATTTCTCTCAAACTCCTGCCCACATATTGTGGGAGAAATAGAAGTAACACAGAAAATACTCCATGTAAGCAATTATGGAATTGCTTATATAATACAGATTGATATTTTTAGTATTCTAGGATTATATTTTTGGCCTTGATTCCTTAAGTAGCAGTTATGAACCCTATCCTTTGAAAAAAGCTGTTTAAATATCACAACATTCAGGAAGTCTATAACAAAGGATGCATTCCTTAATCTGCCAACAATTAGGTCCAACATAATTCACCTACTCATTTTATAGGTGTTGCAAATAAATATAAAATAAGCGCATATCTGCACAATCTGTAGTCACACTCAGTTCACCCAAATTAGAAAAAGCTGTGAAATCTGATTTGTTCCAAAACATTTTCATAACAAGTTGGAAACATTAATTATAAAATGTACTTGGAAAGAGGAGTGAGATTTAGTACTTCCATTTAACAGATGGAAAAATAAGAAATAAAAGCAAAAATTGTTTCCTCAAAATTACACTTGTATTTTCCAAGTCAGAGTACAATTATCATTCTACAATTCAGAGCCTCCAAGTTTCTAATCCTATAATCCTCTTTCAAAATTCTGTTAACACTACCAAATGTCCATTTTCCATAACAGCTATGAACACTGAATTATTTGAAAACTCCATGCTAGGTATCAAGCTGACCATTCAAATGACTGATAAATAATTTACAGACCCATCAAACATCTGAATTTAAATGACTTCAAATCAAGTTTGTGACCGGCAATGCTAAATTCAATGGCCTCAATCACAAAATAGTTCTTTCCTAATTATAAAATGTTCAAATAGGCTGTTAAGTCAGCCTTATTTATACCCTGAACTTCAGCATACTGTAAAAGCTTGAACTTAATCTCAAACTGAATGGCAAAATGAAAACATCCTAACTCTGGCCCTCTTTTCTATGAGGTAATCCTAATCCTAAATTTCACTCCCTGCTGTGGAGTGGAATTCGGCCAGGTTTAACAGATACCAGCTCGGCATGACTACCAATACTGTGAAAAATTTCCATCCAAAAGGCAACCATTTCTAGTTGTTGCCTTTTTACTATTGTTCACATTCAGAAATCTTTTACTGGTGGAAGATCAAGTACATCAGAACCACCAAGCATGGCTAAGAACACTCCAGAATACACTGAACAGGCAACATGTCATTAAGCAATAGCTTTACATACCAAAAGGTACATAGGTTAAGGCCTCACATTGCTCTATGCTATTTAAAATACCAGCACCCCTCAAACCTCACAGAAATAAGCAGCAAATTTAGGCTGGTGTTACTGAAGCTACACAAAGTTATGCTTGCTGCTGTAACTCATTACATTTTTACCTCACCCACAAAACAAGCCAAAAGCCAGAACATTGAATTTCAGTATAATGTTTTGAGTATCTCTCATTTAAATCACCAGCAGTTTCATGCTGCTGCTTCTGTATCTCAGAGCTTTCAGTATCATTTTCCTAAGGATGATTTATACTCCATTTTATTAAAATACCATTACTGTATTAGTTTTTAATAACCTTTCGTCAAGTATTGCATCACCAAATCTGAAGGCTTTACTTCATTCTTACTAACACAGTTATGAGTTTGTGCAAGGTCCCAGGAATTGAGGCACCTAAGGTTTAAGGTAAAGCTATGACAATCAGGAGATTTCTCAGGAGAAAGACATGATTTGAGAGTTAACTGTGTGCCATAACTGTCACCTGTGCCATGTTACGGTTTGGGTCCCTAACCACATTGTTTGGTCAGGTATATCAAAAAAAAAAAAAAAAAAGGTTCATAGCTGACACCCCAAAGGAACTAGCATAGCTTCATAGATATAGGATCCAGGAATCACAGGCTTTCATGTACAAAAATCGCGTTTATTTTTCTTTCGAGACTATCGCAGGAGCTTTACGCTTCGGGAGAGAGCCCCAGGCACTAGAGGCGGTTCTAGCGGCGGGACAGAGGCGGCCCTACAGCTTCCGCTGCTTGTGGCGGGGGTTGGTCTTGCAGCACACGTAGAGGCGGCCCCGGCGGCGTACGATGAAGCAGTCCTTGCAGCGCTTCCTCAGCGACGTTTTCGTCTTCAGGCCCGCCAGGGGCAGCACCGCGGGCAGCGGCGGCCTGGCGAGCAGGGCCCGCGCCGCGCTGGCGGCGGCCGCGCCGCTCCACAGCGGCGAGCAGACGGGCGAGCGCAGCGGCCGGGCGGCGATAGCAAGGGCAGCCCGGGCAAGGAAGGACCACATTTTCCGCAGCTACGAGAGAGGAGGAAATAGGTGAAGGCGCCGCGGGCCCGCTGGACGCGGCGCCGCAGGTCACTAACCGTCCCCGCGCGCTCCTCCGTCCGTTAACGGCCGCAGAGCGGGGCCCGCCCCCTGCGCATGCGCGCGGCCCGCTCCTCTGCGCGGGGGCGAGGGCGGGCTGGCGGCGGCGCGTGCGCGCTCCGGCGCGCGTCGTGTCACGTGGCCGCCTCGAGATGGCGGCGCCCTGGGCGACCTTCCGCCGTTTGGTGCCGTTGGGGCGCGCGCTGCCGCTGCGGGCCTACGGCGTGCGGGCGTCGGCCACGGGCGAGCTGGTGACGCACACGGGGCAGGTGAGGGCTGCGGCCGCCGCCGTCACTCGCGGCTCGTCGCGGCCGCATAGGCGGCGGGCGGAGGGGCCTGAGGCGCCCTGGGGGGAGAGGGGCGCCGTACGGGGCCTTGTCCTACCTCTTGTCCTACTCTTTGTCCCAAGCTTTGTCCTTATGGAGAGCCCGAGGGACAGAAAGCTGCTTCCCACGTGCACCGGTTACGGTGTTTCACTGCCCCCGGGTGGGGGTGACCAAGACCCTCCTTTTTGCTTTGAACAGTGGCCTCAGTTCAGCTGCAGTGTTTGTACCTTGTTGGCCTCATTTGTTATGCTCTTTGCACAAGGGTTTTTTTTTTTTTGGCTGAGATCTTCTATGTGTTTCACAGCTATTTGCCATGTGTTCGGAAAAGCGACTTGTTTCACAAAATTAGTCCTGTCTGTGTCCCTTCTGACTTCAGCAAAGTGTGACCTCCCATGTGAACGACTTCTGCCTCTCTTTTTGCTTTTATCTTAAATATAGGTTATAAGTTTGTGTAACTTTATAGAGTTATGAGTGAGAATATTTTCAGAAAACCTTCTTAGTGGAAATGATAGTTGAATCTTGTGGTAAATCAGTATAGAGTTCATGAAAGATGGAGAAAGCTTTTAGAAGGTTTAGAAAACTTTTATTTGTAGTTTTCTAAGCCGAGTAGATAGGATTTCATACGCACAGCCCTTGGAAAGCAAAATTCATTTTTGTAGCAAAATGAAATGTGTTTTGAGCTAGCATGTTTATATCCTGAAGATTACTGTTGTTGGATATTGCGTAAGGAAAAAAAAAAAACAGGTATGTGATTTGATAAAGAGACCATTTGGTAAGAACAATTTGACTGTTTGTTGGGGTTGGAGGGTTGGATCAACTGAGCTGTCTACTGTAAAATGCAGTGTATTTCCTCCTGATATAGCTATATTAATTCCATGAACAGGAGAGAATACTCCATTGGCTGTAGCTGCGTCATCGGGAGCTTCTCCCCTAGAGCTCATCACAGAGAACTTCTTGTCACCTTTGTTGACACCACTGTCTCTTCAGCATGCTCAGCTCTTGATCCTTAGAGCACAATTTCTAACATTTTTTTTTCTGTTGTTTTTTGTCAAAAAATAATTGTATAAACATCACTTTGCTAATGCCATCCTGTAGGCAATAGGTGCATTTGATGGCACATTTCGCCTTGATGGTACTCTAGGTTTTTGTGTTCTGTTTTCTGTCGTTGCTTTTCAAATCAACTGAAATTTATATTTCAGGTATATGATGAAAAGGATTATAGAAGAGTTAGATTTGTTGGACGACAAAAGGAGGTAAGTCGCTCTGCTTTCCTTCAGGGAAGGAGGAGAAATGGTTTTGACTTTCATGCTTGATACCGGTGTCTTTGACATTGTCATCAAAAATAAATTTGATTAGAGGTTTTGCTATTTTTATAAACTGAAAATTATTCCAAAGCCTCCTAAAATAGCTTCTGTGTATTCTCCTTCTATTTGCTGTTTGGTTGTGGTGATAAGGCATCTTCTATTCACAGAATACAAAGTCTGCAGTAGTTTGTTTGGTAGACTTTAAAACAGTAAAGAACAGTGATTGAAGCCATCAAAGAGTTAATGCTACATTTAAAACATTAAATTGCAGTATATTTTCATTTTTTTTCTCTTGAATTAAAAAGATAATGTGTTGTCCAAATACACTTTCTTAAAAAGAAGAGCATGAAATTTAAGATCAAGAATGGTAACATATAAGTACTACATGCTAAATTGGTAGCATCTTTTTTTATTTCAATAAATCTCACATGGAGTGACTTACTGTGACTTTCAGCTGGAAGAACATCCACTAATAAGGAGGAGGAAAGGAAAAGTGTGTTTAGCATCCCAAGTATGTTGTATTTAAGCTGCACAGAAAGTGATGCAAACAGTAGAACTCGCATATGATCTTAGCATACTCAACATTTCTTACTCCTAAGTAATGTCGTACAGATGTCAATTTTTTTCTTTTACAGGCGTATTATAATAGTACTTGAATAATGGTTTTGTACTAGAAATAGTAAAAGAATAGTCTTGTGCTAGAAAATAATTCAAATTAAAGCATAGCACTGTTATGACTGTGCTTACTTGCACAGCTGTCCATTGACATTAGTTCTGAAAAATGGTATAGGATATAAGTATAAATATTCTTTGCTATTTTTTCAAAAAGTGCTTTGTTCAGCACTTAACTCCTGTTTTTAGTTGTTTAAACACTCTGTACTCAAACACAGGATTTTTAAACTGAATTTCAAATTAATCTAAATGTCTTAATAGGATTAAAGAAATAATATGCATCATTTTCTATTTTCAGATATACATATTTGAACTGTGATGTTAACCTATTTGCTTTTTTGAAGAGATTTATTATGAAGATTTGTATTTAATTCCAAAGAACATGCATTAATAATTGAACTAGTAAAAACCAAATCATTAAAAACGAGTTCTGTTTTATATTTGTATTTCATTTAAGTGAAGTGCTATTGTGCTTGACTGACTGAAGTTGAATATTTCACTTTTTTCCTTGTAATTTTAAATAAGCATTTCTAGTTTTCTTAACTAAAAGCTAGAGGAGTTAGTGATCAAAACTGAGATAAGTTGGACAGACCTCTTCAGAATTGGGTGTTTCTGACCTAGTCAGTATTTTGAATTTACTGTGTGTCTTCCAGTGCTGAAGCAACTGTAATGAAGGGTGTGAATTATGATGCTGGGATTGCATCTGGCTTCTGTAGAAAATATCTTGGGAAAGCACACAGCATGGATGGAGACTGGTTACATAAATGCGCCAATTAATGTCTTCAGATCATTTATGTGAAGAGGCAACTTAATTTCATAAACAGAGATAATGATTTGAAAATATTAAGGTTTTTAACTCAAGCTGTAAAATCATTAAGCTGCCCTTTCTTCAAAAGTTAGTTAATGATTTTAAACCTATCTCAGTTACTTAGTAATGTGATATTATGATACCTCTTAATAGAGTTTGTTGTAGATTTGGATGTGGTAGTACACTGCCCTCTAAAAGAGAAGCGAAATTGTGAAGATTTGCTGTTTATTTTAAATAAGGGAGCAAACTCCTCCCCTTCGCTGTTCTGGACTCCGTTCACAATTTGCTTTGAAAATTCTGGATTAATTTGATGCCCATTAGGTGCTTAGGTGTAAACTGTGGCAGCTGCAGATAAATGATCATCTTAAATTTGGACTACTCTGTTTTGGTTTAATAGAACATTTTAGGCATATATTTAGTGCCATCTGTATTCAGGAAAAGTACATACTTAAATGTTTTCCTCCCTTGGCATCTTTAAACACTTGATCTTTACACAAACCACCTAGGAAATGTTTATGAGGTCACTTCTTTTTCAGAGAAGGGAAGCACTTGCTGAAGCAGTGGTATAACAAATGCAAAACAAGATTTAGTGTATTCTGAAATAACAAAACCTCAAAAGCAGAGTTTACCTACGTTGGTTTCAACCAAATATGCTGTTTTGCAGTTGGCAAGTAAGCCTGTTAGTGTCAATGGTGTAAGTATGTGAAAGTGCATGTATTTCAGCATTCAATTCTGATCATCAAACAGTGCAGATCTACCAGGGATCTGCTGGCTTGTGGGAGGGAAATGAAGATTGATATTTTAACCAAACTGTTTCCCACCGCCTCAGTATCTGGTTAGGCTCTTAGCGTTATTGCTAGAAGCCTGTGTTCGTAATAGAGGCATTGAGCATAAGATATAATAGGTTTTAATGGAATAAATATTCTCTAAGATCTTGATTTTATTATTATTATTGCTCAGTTTATGATGCAGTATTGTGGTTTTCATAAGTTTTGTATCCATGCTCCATGGCAAAGATAAGATTTCTGAATGGGAAATAATTAGATGAAAATGGCACAAAGTTTCAAAACCCAATGATGTGGCTGAGTAGTAGGAGGATGGGATATATAGGTATATTTTCACCAGAGAAAGTAAGCAACTTTGGTAACTGTAAGAAGCTCTTTGGCCCTGGCTTGCCGAAGTTGGTCTAGTTGACCAAGGTATGGTGTCACTTCCTTCATGAGCTTTATTTTATTTGATTAGGTTTTTTGTTTTTATTTTGTGCTAGGTAATTGGAACAGCACCTATATGTTGGGTACTAAACCACTTCTCAGTTGTGTACATTCCATAGCAATGGAATGTATTTCTTGTCTTTGCCTTTAGGAAGGAGTTCCCTCAAATGTCGTTAAAAAGCTATTACTGGCAGTTAAGACAGTATCTGTAGTCTGGTGCCCTGGTGTTAGAGCAAGCCCATGGCATTCACGCCCCTCCTGCGTCTGTTACTGCTTCCCTCTAACTCCAGCATGACCCCCTGAGCCAAACCTGACTTCTTATGTAACCAGCCTGGCTTCAGCTGCTGGTCTCTGTGCCTGGTTCCCGTCTCGGGATGCGAGTGTCCTTGGAAGCAGAGCTGGGGCCTCGGCCCAAGTTCCGCGCAGCCTCCCTGAGCAGCGCCCTGCCTGCCTTCCCCGTGGGCACAGCTCCAGCTTTTGGGGGGATATCGTTGCCTCAGTTCTGCCAGTCTAATTGTCTGGATAATGGAATCCATATGTTTTAACTGAAATCATTGTTCTCTCCACTGCGCACTTGAATGTGCAAAATCCCAAACTGGGGGATTAGTCATCTCTGGCAACAGTCTAAGACAAGTTGCTATGAGAAAACTGAGAATAGTGGCTGTTAAACTCTGCTGCGGCCAGAATAGTGTAATCTTGTCCTTGTATAATCCTTGAAATACCACAGAAACTAATGCTACATGACAGTTTCCACTTCAGCTCTATCCTTTCTGTTGTGCCAGTGCAGCAGTTGGAGCCATGAAATGAAGCTGACACCAGAGCTGATCTAGTTGAAATATAACCTTTTTCTTTATGGGTTTTTGCAGCTAGGTCAGTTCCAAGTTTGATTTTTATTGCTCTGTCTCGTCTCATAGACAATGTGCTTGCGCAGGCGAGTAGGTGGGAACAAGCAGCAATGGGGCTGTCAAGTGGCACTACTGCCTGATGAAAAATTGCTCGTCGGATTTTGTAGGGGAAGAAGTGTTCTGTTGGGATGTGCTTAGCAAAAAAGGCCCTTCCACAAACTCCTGCCATCCGTTACTGGAAAAGACGTAGCATATGGAAGTGAACTCCTCTCACACTTTCCTCTCACAGGTTTTTCCTGTGATGATTTAGTCTTTCTATACACATTTTCTCTGCAGACTCCTGCAGTCTTGCTTAGTAGGTTGAATCATTAAAAGTTACAGTTGAACTTTAGATGGGAGAGACTTGCTTGCCCTTCTTTGTGCAGATGTTTGTGGGATTAAGAAGTAGACTTGAGAAGTAAGACTTGAGAAGAAATAAGAATTTGACAGAGTCTAGCTCTTTCTAATTTTGAAACAAAGATGCACCA
Organism: Nothura maculosa; assembly: GCA_032353885.1. NCBI lineage: Eukaryota > Metazoa > Chordata > Aves > Tinamiformes > Tinamidae > Nothura > Nothura maculosa. The sequence continues at coordinate 84,479 of JAUBOD010000166.1, forward strand.
AGGTGTTAATTCCTTTCTTTAGCGTGAGAGGAAGGAAGCGAAATGTTGACCATTAAGAAAAATGTGGTAAAAATCCTTGCAAATTGACTAAAGTTGTGCGTGCCTTGTAATCTATAGGCCCAAAGTCATGGGTTTATTAATGCTGTCCGTTTGTTTCAAAAATGAAAGTTAACAAAACATTTTTTTCTATCGAATTTAGGAAAAGGAAATACTCGTATTAATAAAACTAACATTTCCAGTGCTGTGGCAAAATTGTAAAGATTTGCAGAAAGAATCTGAAGTTACAGTGTGCTAGAACTGTGTAGAATCACCACTGTAGTCCTTAGGGATTCATTTCATGGACACTTCGTTATCTTACGCTTTTTTCTTAGAGTCTAGTTTTCAGTCAGACTCTGTTGAGCCCTGTGCACGGGGCAGCAGGCAGTGCCTCCTTGGGCTTTGTGTAACACTTCATGTTTGCCTATGCATCTAGAAATGGTTGTGTTTGTTACAAGTTTAGTAAAAGTGCCAGGAAGTATCTGTAGTATGGATTTATAGACAGACATAGTAATGTTTATGGGTTTGATTTCTTTTCATTGTAACTTCGAACAATTTGCATTTTTAGAGTGTTGTTATGTGCCAAGTGGATGATTTACATGTCATGATGGAATTATGTGCATGAAGAGGGGCTCTAAATTATCTGACCTTACTTGTCCCAGTGTTATTTGAGTTTCACCAGCAGGGAGTCTTTTCCAATTTCATCTTCTAGTCACTGCAGTGACTAGGAGGCACTGATGGTTAAATGTCTTCTGTTCTTGATTTCTTGGTCCTTCCTAGCTCCTTGCTGAAACTGCTTAGGTTGCATTGTAAGCCTGAGCACTAATGTGATCCGTGTTTCAGGCCAGGGGGAATATTTTTGCAGAGATAAACACGATGATTTCACTGATTTTGTTTATAGAGCAGTCCTAAGAGCTATTAAAGCTGCAGAGGAGGAGGAAAGAAACACATGCAGCTTGGGGAGGCAATAAACAGCAATTACCTTCCCTGATCCGGCAGAATGTATCTCAAGAGCTTCTTTTTTTTTCTTTCCACCTTACAGGTGAACAGGAATTTTGCAATTGATTTAATAGCAGAGCAGCCTGTGAGTGAAGTTGAAAGCCGAGTGATATCCTGCGATGGTGGCGGTGGAGCTTTGGGACACCCTAAAGTGTACATAAACTTGGTAACGTCTTTGCTCTTTGTATAGAACATTTGCCATCATAACTGTCATTTGTAAGATATTCTACTTCATTATGTTGGTTTATATTTTTTATATGTTTATATAGTTAATATAGTTTATATGTTAGTTTAATGAAGTAAAATGTGTAACCGCCTGAGATACTTTATCTGATGCCTAATACAATATTAAGATTTCTACCCAGAAAAATTAGATGGTTTCATTTGAAGATATCAGGATATTTTTGCACTTGATTTGGTTTTGTTTGGTAGGTCAGTCAGATTTTAGGGAGAAGGAAGTGAACTAGGAAGCAATATGTCAGAACAAACAATGCCTTGTAAGTAACAATAATATGCTTGCTGTGTTTTGAGATGTTTACTTTGATTATCTAAATAACACTATGGAAATTGAGGATGCATTTGAAATTTTCTTATGAATGTGTGTTTTAGTTTGAATTTTACCAGTTTAGTGCTTTTTGTTTTTTTCACGTGTGGGGAGAGCTCTTCAGTCTTTGAGAATCTTTAGTAATTCTGGAGATTTAAAGCTTCCACTGTGGTCAGAGAATCATTGAAGAATAAATGTTTCATTATTTTACTTTTTACTGATACAAATACACTAAAAATTGTAAGGAGTAAGAATCTTATAACTATTGATGAATTTGAATAGACTTCAAGAGTGTCCTGTTGCTTTGCTCCTTATTCTCTTCTCAGGCAGCCCCCGAGTGAATATGGCAGTTAAAATCTTTGCTTGCTCACCTCAGCTTTGGCATTTGCTTAATAGTCAAGTAAATTGTGGGGGAGAAGTGATGCCCTTTAATGTCACTGTTGTTGCAGCGCCCAACTTTAATTAAAAAAAAACCCTCCTATTTTGAACAAATTAAACACTTCATAATCTTCAAAACCAAATGATCTCATGAAGCTTGTTAACCGTAGACCTGGAAATTAACTTTTGAATTGGCCTTTTGAAATGACTTTGTTTCCCTTGGCTTCAGCCAAGAGCACTTTCTGAAGAATGCTGTAATTTTTGTGACTTTTAAGATTTATTACTATTATTGTTAGAGCTCAAGTTAAAGATGTCTTGGTAAGGTTTCTGAATCCTATTGTCTACAAACACAGAAAATAGTACTAGGTCAACTTGCTTCTGCTAGTCCTAATGATTTAAGTCTAGAATTGGATGAGGAGGTAGTTTTCATAGGTCAATTCTGATCTTGTTTTAAGTAATAGAAAGTGTAAGTTCACGGAATTTCATGACTCGGAATCATGTTGCTAAATCATAAAAGGTCTCATAATGTCTGTCTTAATATGTCAAAAAGACAAGAAAGCCGGGCAGAACTACAGCAACAGCCTGAAGTCAGGCATATTTCTAAATTAAAAATACAACAGCAACAAAATTCTTACCTTTTACAAAGAAGAAAAACATCTGCACTGTAGTGTCTGCTACTATTCTCCAAACCTTTTCTTTGGGATTTTCTCTCGGATTCCTCTTGAATATTCCTCTTTTCTAGAATGATCAGTTCATGTTACTGGCAAAAACTCCTGTGTGGGTATAACGTGGAAGATGCTAGGTCCTGTTTTATATTAAAATAATTATGAAACAATCCTTTCAGAACTTTGAAACAGATGTGATTGAGCTGACCTAAGATGTCTAGTTTCACTTACAACTGGAAAGAACTCATTTGGAATGACATTGAAATGATGTTAAAGTGTGACAGAAGTAAAAAAGGCAACCGCATATGGTAGAGAAATCAAGAATGAACCTCCTACTACCTTCTTTTGCTTCCAGTGTTTCAAGTAATATTCTCCTATGCACTTCAGTTTTACTGAGCCTTTTTAAGATGGAGCATGTAAATAAATGAAATTCTCTAATTTTTATAAGCTGTATTCCATGTAAAATGAAATCAGTAAATTTTTTTTTTTCAGGACAAAGAAACAAAGACTGGAACGTGTGGCTACTGTGGACTTCAGTTTAAACAGCAACGTCATTGAAAGATCTTCCCTGCATATGTGCAGATATCTGCTGAGACGTTTAAATAAACAATATGTTTAAAAACCAAAGGTTGGAACGGCGTTTGACTGTAACATTTTGGTTTGCAGTAGAGTCAATTTGTATTCTTTTCAGCACTAGAATAGGTGCAAATATTTATTGGGAGGTGATTATACTAGGTACTTGCCTTCTAGCTTCTGTAATGTTAATTTGTTTGTTGCTTGGTGTTTGTAACTATATTCAAAAATAGAAGGAAAGATGGTGTGATGGTCAGCAGTGCAGTACTTTTGGGCATGTTTCCCAGAAAGAAAACTGTCATCCCTGAATTAGCCATCTACCCTTCCTATTCCATATAAAAATAAACAGTGCCTTAGTTGGACTCGGTGTGAGCAGAGGAACTAACAAAGCTGATGAGAGGGCAGAGGGATTTACTCTTCAGCTGAAAGGATTAAAGTACAGATATCTGATTCTTCTCAAGCTTCACAGCCTTGAAACTTCTTTCTGAATTAATCTTGTAAGACTCAAGAAAATAATAGTCATTCCATTATAGGTAACCTCCTCTGCTCTTCTATTATAGATAGCCCAACAACTAGAGCAGGCTGGTGATATAGCACCACCAAGCCCGAAAGAGGCTGCTGGAAGGACATTAATATAAGCATGACTCTCAGTCAGGACGTGTCTATGAAGGAGGTTCTTGTCATTAGTTTTTCCTCCAGGAATTTTAATCTATTGTCATTTAAAAAAAAAAAAAAAACAAAGAAAACCACTAGTGATGAAACCTTGCAATAATTACTACTTGACTGAAGTTTAAGAGGGCAGGCAGTATTGATTTAGTGGTATCACACTGAACCAATCTAGGTATGCTTATATCTAGTTAATTTTCTTGTGTGAATTCATAGGCGAATTTGAACTAATATAATCAGACTTAAAGCAAGATCTAAACTATTTGTAGAAGCTTTGTGTCCTGGGGCTATTGCTGCAATTGCTCACTTACATGCACATCCTTTTTTTTTTTTTTTTTTTTTTTTTTTTTTTTTCCCCTTCATTCCATTCCACAGTCTGTGAGAGCCTGAGTTCTCTATCTGTTCTCCTTTCCTTCCTTCTTTCCATTTCTGCTTTCAGGGATCATCTGTCTGGCCTTCAATTTATTTATTTTTTTGAAATAATGTAGGAATAGTATGAGAGTAATGTATTGTAAGTTCCATTTAGGTTACTGAACAGTTTTCTATAAACTGGATACTCTTATGATCATACTACAAAGTAAGTACTTGAGCCTTGCAAGTTATATCTTTGCACATGGAGTTGTTTGCCCAGAGCATCTTGTCTGACTTTTCTCTTACCATGTTCTCTTACTGTCATTGCACTGAAATCAGGAACATGTTACATGCTGTAATCTTCTTTGATCCTTTCATTTTCTTATAAGTAATATAGCTGGTTGGGTCACTACTGCTCATAATAAATTAACAGTATTTAAATTGGTGCTGCATCTGTTGAAAACAAATTTCATCTCACTTGACTCACCTCTAGAATCCTCCTGTATATTCTCCTGAAACTACTTGTGGAGCTATTGATAACAGTGAAGCAATGATGGTTTCTCTATTTGATATTTTGGTAATTTCTGTAGGAAAAATCTGGATGTGTTTACTAAGCTCTTAACTGTTTCTTGTCCTTATACGATGTACTTAACTGTGGTGGCTAATTATCTGGAGCTCTGCCAGAAAGGACTTTGAGTTGCACCATCTGCATACCTGGATGTGGATACCTGGTGGTTATAAGCAATGATATTTGAAAATAGATGTATGAACACATCTGTTTCTAGTACATGTAAGTTCTTATAAGCAGCATTACAGTATTCATAGAATCCTTAAGGTTGGAAGGGACCTTTAGAGATCATGTAATCCAACCCCCCTGCACACACAGGGTCACCTGGAGCGGTGGCACAGGGCTGCATCCAAGCAGATTTTAAAGATCTGCAGAGAAGGAGACTCCACGAGCTCTCTTGGTAGCCTGTTCCAAGTATTCAGTGAGCAAATTCCAGCTAGAAAGTGATATGAAGTAAAACTTTCAAGCTTAGATACCATCAGTCATTCTGGTTTTTTTTACGGATTGTTCAAGACAAATTGGGGCCGTAGTGTTACTCCTCTTACCAAAGTGAAACCTGTAATTTATAAACCAGACATGACGTAAACATGAAGTATTGTACAAGGGGATGGAGTTTGTCTTTACAACTGTCTTGTCCTCTGTCTTTGCCTAAAAAAAAAAAGTTAAAAACTATTTTTGATTTTAATAACTGTTGTTTTATTAAGCCTTTGGTGAAAATCATGATATATTTATCTTCCAAAACATCTGTAGACCAAGTGTCATAATAGTTCTCTATCAACTAATAAATATAAAAACTAGCAAAAATATCTAAAATATACTAATATTATAAAAAAAAAACCTAAAATGAATCTATGAGCCAAATTCTATTTAGTCAGAAGAGCACAAAGCATTGCTGTTTGGCTATGGTATATTATGCAAGTACACGTTATTAAAGCTTCTTTCAATCATATAGCACCTAAACGTGCTCTGGTAGTTGCTTTTGTGGCAGACTTCTCAAAATCAGCAATGTCCCTCTTTTGTGCTCTGACCTGTCACTTTTTCTATAGTACTGTGGCCCAAGTGTGGTATAAAGTAACAATAGGAATATTTGGTTCTTTGATGTCTACCTTGTGAGCTTTGGTGTGTTCTCCAACATCAGCCTTTGTGTTGATCAAGTGTTAATTGAGAGGTAATTAAATCTTTCTGCAATCTTTGAGTAATTTGTCTAATCTTAAAGGCATTTAAGGTTTTCTTCAAGACTGTAAGTTCTTCAAAACTTGGCTTGCTTACAGAAAATTTCATTTGCAAGAAATTGTTGAGTAAGATCGTCCTTCATGTACAGGAAGAAACCCTTGAGGAGGGGAGGGAGGAAAAGCTGTTTAAGTAGTTGATTAGAATTGGGCAAGTACCTTAATCCTTGGACTGTGAAATGTTCCCTGAAAGCTTTCCTATTTTACAAATAATAGATATATATATATATGTATTTATATTTTTGCGGCATTGGCTGCTGAAAGGAAATATGAAATGTTACTGAAATGCTGAAAATAGATTTGTAAGCAAGTTGGGGTACCAGTAATATTGTGGATCCATAAACTATCATATAGAATGAGATTAATAGCCTTTAAACATCTCATATTAATGTTAAGTTATATTAATAAATATTGAAGTGATATTATGCTTATAGATCTAAATCTTACTCTATTAAATAATGTTATTCTGAATTTTGTGACCTAAAACAATAGGAAAAGGTACCTTGACTTGGATGCATTTAGGTATACAACTGTAAGTTTCATAAGTTCCTTGAGTGGGTAGTGAGACCAAAAAATATTTGGCAACCTGTGAGTAAGTACAGAATGTGCATCAGGTATGTACCAAGGATAAATATTTTGATTAATATAAATTTGCTTTAAATATTAAGTTATCCCTGTTGTAATGAAGAAATAAGGGCAGTATGGCAGTGTGATTGAAGAGTGGGATCCATCTGACATTAGTCTGGAATACATGAAGTGGGGAGATAGAACAGCAGAAATGAAAGTATGTCACAGAGAAGAACTTTTTCTTCAAAAGCATACTGTGCAGGACCAGGATCCCGCTGCTGTCCTGTGCACCGCAGCCCTTCGGGAAGGGAAGGGGCATGGACAGATTTACCAGCAGATGTGTTGCTTCTGTACTGATATATTTCTAGGGACATTGAGGGTGGTAGTTCTTGGACGCGGTGCCTGTGAGTCAAAGTCAGATCTGGTGAACAGTGGTGCCTTCAAACTAGATAACATCAGTTTCTTAAATTCTGGCTGGGAGGTGGGATGGACCCTATTTTAGGGAAGAAGGAAAAGGAAGCTGCATTTATTTATTTTTTTGAAAGGAATAATAATTGATTTGAATGTTTTTACTCTCCTTAGCAGAAAGATTACTGTCGTTATCTGTACAGATACAGATTTTTTTTTTGCCTATACTCTTAAATCACCTTGCTGTAACCAAATTAAAATCTGTGCCCATAAAATGCTGTTCAACCTATTTTTAAGTGACCAACAATTTTTAAGGAGAAAAGATGGGTACTAAGATTGGTTTTCTAATCAGTTTATTTTGATAGTAAAGATAAAGATACTGTAATGAATTATCCAAACAACTTATAAAATGGGAGAGGAAAAGAGGAAGTAAAATAAAAATATTAAAAAAACAAGGCAAATGAGGCATACTTAAACATTACGATACATATAATTCTTAGCTTCATGGATGAAATTGAGCTTTGAGCTGAATTATACAAAAATGAAATCTTAGGATCTCGGTGTTTCCTTATTATTATGTAGATCTAAGAATGATTATGTGTAGCTCAGTGTTTCCATATTATAATATTTCCATGAGAAAAATAATCTGAAAGCTTAGCAGTCAAGAAAGCAAATCTACATTAGGAATTATTAGGAAAAGTTTAGAGTGTGAAACAGAATACGATTTGCTTCTGTATTCTATATCTCAGCAACTCATTTGGGAAGGACTTGAGTAGAATGGGACTCTTCAGTCTCCTTGGGATACAATAGGGAGATATAAAATCTTGAGTGATATAAAAAAGTAGGATCAAGATTGACTGTTTTAAAGTTTAAATTTTAAATCTTTATCCTAATCTGTTTATTTGGGGAAGATTTAGTCAAAATCAAATACAAAATGATAAGGAAATTTTACTTGATTGCTCTAGAGATGGGACTGACTGGGAACATATTGACAAACTTTTTGTTCAGAGGAGAACTATAAGGAGCTATAAATGAGCAGTATATATATGGTGAAAGGGTGAAAGACAATGAAAGAAAAGGGAAATGGAACAACTATAATGTCTGTAAATAAGGCCAGTAACAAATATTTTAGGATTGGAAAGAATGCCAACAGAATAATTGGTTTATTGTAGGAGCAGTAATATTGTCAGTAGTGATCTAAAAAGAAGGAAGAATTGAAAGATATCTGTTACATTATGTAATTGTACCATAAGAAATCAGCAAAATAATTTCCAGTAATAGACACTCAAGGGTTTGCTGTGGAGTAGCTGCTAAATTTAGATATTTTAAAGTAGACAAGTCCACATAATTAGTTTCAACAGAGCTGTCCAATGAGCTTCCTGGATCATTAATGTTGATTTTTGATAAGCTCTGGAATACTGGAGAAAGAAGACAAAAACCAGCTAATGTGCCAACATTCAAAAAGGGTAAAAGGCATGAACTGGATAATTACATGTCTATCAGCTTGACATCACTTCTGGGCAAAATAATAAGGGACCCAATTAATAATAAATTAAAGAAGTGTTTCATAATTAGTGCCAATCAACATGAGTTACAGGAAAATGAGAGCATGCTAAGCTGGCATGGTGTGGTTTCGATGACATTGGAAGTAGTGGTTGATAAGAGCTAGAAGTGTTAATATAATATCCCTGGATTTGTGAATAATAACTCTAGTTCTCCCTGTGATTTTGATTCAGAAACAGAAGTCTTGTAAAATCAAGCAGCTACAATTTGCATGTATTACATGTATTAATTCTTAGGTGTATTACATGTATTAATTCTTTGCATGTATTACATGTATTAATTCTTAGGTGTGAAAATATCTGTGTAAAATGAGGATCCTCACTGAAAGGATGCACTTCTGTTGCACTCCTTGTGGCTCGCTTTCTCAAGCTGAAGACACTTAGCTTACCAGCCTCCAAAGGAAACTTGTAATAGTTACTGCTGATTTGCTGAGGGTGAAAGGGTGAGGGATTGGTATTTACCAAGGAGCAAATCCTCTTCCCCTAGGAAGAGGATTAAGCAGTGATGCTGCTCACAGCCACTTACCCAAAGCTGGCACAAAGCTGAAGGTTTCAATACAATGAAATGCAGGGAACAAAATACAGTTCACATTTGTAGAAAAAGAGGTATTCTGTGAAGTGACAACTGTAATAAGCAGTTACTTTTTTTTGTTAACTGGTGAGCTGCAGTTTTAATGGCTTCAGATAACATGAAATATTGAATATTATAGTGTACATTTTTTTCCACAGATAACCAGATACTTAAATTTTTTTCAGATCAGGACTATGTCTTAAATTTTTGTGAACTTTGGAGGAATTTGGTGTTAGCACATTTGTCACTTAAATTCTGTTTCCACTTCATTCCTGTTCATTAACTAATGCGGTTAAACTTTCTCTGTGGTTCCGTATACGTGAGTTTAAGGGATGATTTGATCAGGGTCTACCAGTATGAACCCATGAAAAAAGGTTTGATAATGAGCTGTGCAGTTTAACTAAAAATAAAGGTAAGATTTTGTGACTGGGAGCTACTGTCAGGGAAATTTAGGCTGGAGAAAAAGAGATTTTGCAGTGAGTATCATGTATCCAGGATTGCAGTAGACTCTGCAGCATTGCTGACTTTAGTTTTGAGTCTGGTATAAATTTCTAAAACATGTTTTAATTGAAACAAGACTGTAATCTGGACATGATTATTGGCTGTGTTACAAAGGTAATTAGATCATTCCAGCAGTCTTTTCTCAATCTATAGTAATTAAATACATAATAAGCCAAAGAGGCGCTGGTGTTATTGAACAGTGGTGACGTTAGAAAAGTGTTCTGTTCAGTTATTTAGGTGTTCAGGTGTCTGAGGAGGGGAGACTTCCACTCTGGTTTCACAAAACCTGGCTTTGTAAAAAATGTAGAAAAAGACCAAATCTCAAATCCTAATGCTTATTGTGGTGTGAAGATGTTATTGCCTGGTCAGTGCTTAACAAAGCCATACAAAACAAGAGTTTCATCTCTAGGATGCAGTTAGAGAATTTGGTATCTTGGTGTCTGATCTCAATTTTTGTTAAAATGACAGGTCTATTAATTACTATTGGGGAAGAAATTCAAATATACTTGCATTCAGATTTTTGTCCTACCTTCAAAAGTCTACTGTAATTTTAATTTGTCAGGATGTCTTTGATAGTGATCCTGATATAATATCTGACTCTGAAATGAAAAGGCTTGCAGTTTTCTGAGATTTCCTTGCCCCTGTAAAATGCCACTATAGATTACAGTGGCAACTCAAGTTTTCCTTGCTTTTTGGTGAACATAAAATCATGTATTGTATAAAAACATCCTCAAGAACAATCACAGAATACAATATTTGCTGTTTAAGATGGTATTTATGCTGAGTACTATAAATTAGTCTCCTCAAAAATGTCTCAATTTTAGGACTTCTAAAACAATATTACATTAATTGAATTTCAGATAAAATATCAGTGTCAGAATATTAGTGGGAAAAAAATGTATCATTTTTAATGTGAAGGATAATTAGAAAGAATTTTAAAGTATATTTGTAACAGAGATTCCATGGTTGTTGAGTGGACTACATTGAAGAGAGAGAAATGCTAGTAATATTCAATTTAATAAATAATGTCCTGTGATTAGAAAGTATAACCACATGCATGATATGTTTATAATAAGTGGTGATGGAATATGTTCTATTCCACAAGTAAATGGAAAGGATACTACACATTATTCTCAAGATTGATCAGATATTTTAACTTAGAGCAACTGAAGAGTGTTCAATGTGCTGATATGGACAAACCTAACCTCCTAGGACACAGACAAGTTTTCAGGAAAGCTGGAAGAAAGATTGATATTTAAAAATGATAAATGAAATAGTTGTGAAATGCATCTTTCTGCTGATTCTTATTGTATATTATGCTACATTTTATATACTGCATCCTATAACCTCTTTGTTATCTTTTGCAAGATATACAGTTTGATTTTTTTTTTTTTTTTTGTACATCACACGCAGTCCTTTTTCAACATCTTAATATGATTACCTATACTGGATATAATTGCTTAGCCTTATTTCCACTGCATTCAGAAATGAAATAGCAGAGATAAATTCTCCTGTACATACAAGAATTGCACTCACTTTCTTAGATAGTCCAACACTTGGAGTATGCTAGTCTCCCTGGGTGTCTGCTGTTCCCCCTAAATCTTCAGCTGTTGCTTTTTAGGATGACTTTGGTGGTGGTGGTTGATTGGTTTAATTTTGTTTTTCTTCTTTGGAAGGGGAGTTTATTTTTCGTTTGGAGATGATTGTTTTTCTTTTTGTTTGTTTGTTTGTTTGCTTTGGGGGAGGAGGGTTTTGTGTTTTTATATTTGTTGAGAAGGTTGGTGGGTTATTTAATTTTGTTGTAGGCTGTTGGGGTTTTTTTGGGCCTTGATAGATCAGTTAAGGTTCTGTGTCTCTATTCTGCTAAAAATCACCTTTTCTGTGAATTGTCCCTGGGGAAATTATTGGAGCAGAAGGGGAAGTGTTGTAGGAAATACTTATTTACTTTCATTTTACTCTCTTATCCAGAGGTTGCTGGACTTTCCAGACTTTATTTTTTTCTTTCCCTTTTTTTCTTCCTTTTTTTTTCTCTCTAGTCTAGGGGCCATCTACTGCATAGAACAAAAAATAAAGAAGATTTGGATCATTTCGTCTCTAGATGACTTTAAAAGTATCCTCAAAAAGAGTTAGGCTGCTTCAGATGCAGGTGCTTTCCTGCAAGACCAGTGAGTTTCTGCTTTGTTTGCTGAAAAAAAAAAAGTCTGCAGGAGGATGGACTGTTACATGGCCTTGCTCTGTCAGCATGAACTTGGTTGTGATGTAATGATCTCTGCTGCCAAGATCTTTGGTTCTCTGACATATCTCTGGATTCTTAATAAAAAAGTAGTTTGTGTATGTGTGCATCTCCTATGTGTGCATGTCTCCTATACAGGAAATACAGATGTCTAAATTAGCACTGTGATTTTAGGGCTTGGAAAAGGGCATGTAATTTTTATATGTTATAATGTTGAGCATTATAAAGTCCCTATGGATCCTGCCCTAATTTTCTAAGTAAGGTCTTATGTCAAGAAAAGTTTCATCTTCCCTTTTTGCATTCTCCTTTGAGCACTTTATGCCAATTAAACTGTGGCACTGGAGTGCATGAATAAAAACTATGTTAACTGGTCATTAGGTGAATATAAAATAATTATATTCTTAAATCTATTTTTATTTACCTCCACTTCTACTTCTGCACTGTCTTCATTTACTATTATTCAAAATGAGGGCTTCTGTATACGGAGATTCATAAAGTATTTTTTTCAAATTCATTGATATTATTCCATGTTGATAAATCTTAACTTAGTTGCAAAGTGATCGTGATGCATTAATTTGTTCATTGTGAAGGAAGGCTGAAGAAGACTTACTTTATGTAGGTAGAAGTATGTATATGCATGTATTAAAGAGAATGGAAAAAGTAGAGTAACAATGATTTAATCCTTTCTTTTTGGGTTACTTGACAGCAAAGCCAAGGAAAGTCACATTGTCATCGCATCACTCGCAATCTTGTAGTATTATCTGAAGTGTTTCATGTATCATTCATTACAGCAGATAGATAAACACTAAGATATGGTTCACTTTAGTAATGAGCTCCTTAAGCGTTGTTTGGTTAGATGACTTAATAGTTTGTTCTTAATGTCCTTTTATCTTGAGACATTATAAATCAAAGTGACCCAGAATAATTCAAATTCTTAAATTCTTTTTGCCAGCAGGTCATCTGTGAAATATTTTCTATCTTTTGTTACTTTGGAATTAAAAAAAGAAAATGTGCTGTGCAAGTTTTGAGCACATACAAGAATTACAATACATCTCCTGTGATCAATCTGTGATTCTTTACAATGTTTACCAAGAAAAACTGTTGTAGCTCATATAATATCTACCTTATAATCTTCAACCTTAAAAGTATTAGGACTTCAAAATAAGTCTTTGCTTAAGTAAATGATAGGGGACATGAAAGCAGAAACAAAGGAGAATTAGAGGCTTTACTGGGCTAAAGAAAAGTAAAGGAAAAAAAAAGTTGGGTTTTTTGAGTGTGTGGGTTTTTTTTTCAGCTAGCCTTGGAAATATGAGAAAATGTGATGTATGCTAAGTATTCACTGCTAACCTTTTGCTCTTAAATAACTATAAATGGCATACTTGCAATGTTCAATGCAATTTCAATATTGACAGTAAGTGTAATTTGTCATCAAATATACTATTTCTATTTGATATTCAAAGTTTATGCATCAGTGTTTGCCCACACTTTTTTTTTTCATAGTATAGAAAATATCTGTACCTATTAAATGGAGGTCTTAGGAGCTATTAAAGACCAGATACAAAGAGAAGAACTTGGTCCCTCTTCATAAAGAATCTGAGGCAATAAATTTGGGTCCAAATATTGTTACAGAAGTTTTGTACAAAAGGGAATGAATCAAGGCAAAATATCTTATAAGGCTACCCAGGGAGCTTGTGGAGTCTCCTTCTCTGGAGGTCTTCCAAACCCGCCTGGATGTGACCTTGTACCACGTGCTCTGTACCACACCACCCTGTGCTCTGGATGTCCCTGTTTGAGCAGGGGAGTTGGACTAGGTGATCTCTAGAGGTCCTTTCCAACCTTAACCATTATGTGAGTCAGTTTGTGTGTGACACGTGTGCTAAATAACTCTTTTATTAATGTTTTGTGTTCTTCCAGCAGTGACTGGAACTGGCAGCTGCTAGAGGCAGAGCAGGGGTACTGCACATTACTCAAATCTGATCATAGATCAGATTAGAACAATGTTCTTCTCTTGTATCCCTCTCTGAGATGCAAAACATCCTCACACAGTACCAAAATAAAGCAAAATATTTACATTCAAAACAATGAATTTACTTTGAAATTTTTCCTCCTGGAGTTCACATTTTCTTGGCTTTTTATCATCTATGTCAAGTATATACAAAAAAAGGAGTAATGTAATCTTGAACAAAACATTTTCTAGTCATGAACTTGCCAAAAAGCAATTCTGCTATGATTAACAAATGCCTTGCTTTTTAAAAAATATGATGTCAGAAAGAGCTTTTGCCACTTGTGCAAAAAATGCATTTAGATTTGGCTAATGTGTAAATTTTGTGGCCTGGGAGATGTGTTAATGGCTTAACATACCTTTGATTTCCAGGATTTGCACTGTTCTTTGCGAGAAGATTCTTCTGCTCACTAGTATTATTACTCATGAACATTACTGCACCTTAGCCTTGTAGGTCTTGTGTTTTTCCCATCCAAGGCAACATGATAAAATCTCTCATGTTTGCTCATGGAGTGCACTAGGAGTTGAATAGATCACAAATATAGCCTTTGTTTGGGTTGGAAAAGGTCCTTATTTCTAGTCCAAGTTAAGTACTTGAAAATTATTTGACAATAGCCTTTAATCTACAGAGCCTAAGCTGATGCCTTGGATATCATTTGACAGTGATGGTGTTTCAAGGGGGAGAGAAACAAGAGAATAGAGTTCTTGTAGGCCAGAATCAGTCTGAATCGGATCTGAGAAACATCAACTCCATCACTCAGTTCCTAATATGGGAAGTGGGACAAAAAGAGTGGGTTAGAGAGCACTTAGGGAAACTTGATACCCACAAATCCATGGACCCTGATGTGATGCGCCTCAGAGGGCTGCGTGAGCTCATGGATATTGTTGCAAAGCCACTCTCCATCATCCTTGAAAGGTCCTGGAGAACAGGGGAGGTACCTGAGGACTGGAAGAAAGGCAATGTCATACCAGTCGTCAAAAGGGACAAGAAGGAGGACCCAGGCAACTACAGACCAGTCAGTCTCATATCCATCCCTGGAAAAGTGATGGAACAGCTCATCCTGGCTGCTGTCTCCAAACATGTGGAGGACAAGAAGGTGCTCAGGAAGAGTCAGCATGGATTCACCAAGGGGAGATCGTGCTTAATTAACCTGATAGACTTCTATGATGGAATGACTAGCTGGGTAGAGAATGTTGTCTATCTGGACTTCGGCAAGGCTTTTAACACCGTTCCTCACAGCATCCTCCTGGGCAAGCTCGGGAAGTATGGGATGGATGAGTGAATGGTGAAGTGGTTTAAGAACTGGCTGGACGGTAGAGTTCGGAGAGTGGTGATTAGAGATGCACAGTCTAGTTGGAAGCCTGTAGTTAGTGCTCTCCCAGGTGGTCATTCCTCAATCCAGTCCTGTTCAATTTATTGAATATGTCCTGTGCCACATGCCCTAGGTGACCCTGTGTGTCCAGTGGAGTGGACTAGATGATCTCTGAAGTTTCCTCCCAACCTTAAGGATTCTATGATTCTATGAAAAAAGATGGTAATTGTTTGGAGGTTCCTGCCGTCTCATGACTGCTTTGCTGGAGCTTGCTTTAGAGAACATAATCTGTAACAATGCCAAAGGCCTTATTAACAGTGATATATATCCTGTCTTTCCCCCACCTAATCTACTAGGCTAATTAGACTGTTAAAGGAGGAAGTTAGTTTAATTAGGTCTTGGCAAAACAGTGCAGATTTTTTAATTTATTCTAGGTGCTTGCAAACACCTTATTTAATGGCTTTCCCAGTAACTTACTAGAGATAAAACTGGGGATGGTTTACATATAGTTTTCTACATTGTCTTTCATAAAAGTAAGGAAATAAATGCAGAGAGATTCTGTGTTTGTCCTTTGTAATTTTTCAGGATAACTGATAATGATTAAGATATTACTTTGATGAGTTCCTTAAGTGCTCTAGGATTTAAAAAAAAAAAAAAAAAAAAAAAAACTTCTATGCAATACAGACAGGTTTCCAAGAAATAGTTTACAGTAGCCTTGGTGGGTGTCATCTGATGCTTTCTTGGTCTCAGATTGTTTTGAAACCAGCATTTGTTCTGCGCTCATATTACTTTTCACCATGTATGCTTACCTGGTTTTGGTGAGATGAGTCAATATATATTGCCCAGAGGCTTTACAGGCATGAGTGTCCAAGGAGATATTTCTGAATGGACTATGGGAAAAATAAAGCTGTAATGAGTGGATGGAAGTGTCATTTGGGGGTACAGTAGTGATGCAGAATGTTAAAATAGGGGAAGAGTTATTCTCTTCTTTCCAAGTAATATACAGATGCATTCCTTGGCAGGCAGCTCACTAGTTACTTTTGCAAGCCCCGAAGGCTCTCCTATCAACACACTATTTTCCATCAATTTTGGAACTATTCTGCATTTTTTTTGCTAAATGCCTTTTTCTCTTTCCCTCACTTTGCAAACACAAATATGGTGCATAAAAAGGCTAATCTCTGCTTCTCATTCCCAGATACACATCACATGCTGAAGGCTCTAAGCCTCTGATATTAAAAAGGTAGATGCTGCATAGGGATAATCAGCACCCTTTTTCCCTCAATTTTATCTTAAATTGTTGTTGCAAGTCCACCTTAAAACCACCCCATGATATTTTTATTTTTCATTGATTTGTCTTTTACTTGTGTTGTGGATATAGATTCTCTTTTTATTTCTATAATGTTTCTAGAATATTGCCAAGATTTTAGAGTCTTAGAAGTCTTGCAATAGTGAGTTCCACACTCTAGTCATGTATTCTGTGGGTAAAAGATTGTTCCAGGGGTTTATATTATCTATTTTAGAATTCTTGACTGCCCTCTGGTGAAAGGTAGAACGGAAGCTCTGAATATATCTTCTGCAGTCCTTCACAATTAAGAAGAGAATAGATAAATGTCCTATATTTTAGGGTATCTATCTCTTGACCATTTAATGGGTGCTTTTGACTGTTTCTTTTAATAAATTTCACACTGCTATTGTGAATAGTTGCTTTTGATATTTCCAAGTGAAAATGCCTTAGGCTGCAAAGGTTTCTTTTTAATTGTCCCAGGAAATTTCATTCATATGCTGCCAAGTTAAATGGTGGCAAAATTGCCTTTCTTTTGAAATTGCTTTTCATTTATCTTTCTTAGGGATATCCAAACAGTCTGTCAAAAACTGATGAACAACAAAAGATTCCTGGTTATACTACTGTACTGAGGCAATAATAAATGCTGCTATAACAGCCAGATGGCAGCCATGGTGGCTACCGCTGGACTGGAAATGCTAAAGTGTTGCTGTAGCACAGCTTGGCAACAGTATCTTTCATTACTACAGTCATGCAAAACACTGTATGTTTTGGGGAGATTTTTTGTTGGTTTATTTTAAGTTAAATTAAACAATTCTAAGAAATCACTTTTTAAAAAGATTGCTTTAGTACATTAGAAAAATAGCATCACAGTTGTAATTTTCAGCACTCAGAACGCACAGTCATCTTTTTTTGTTGTTTTGTTTTTGTCTTCTTCCTTTGGCTCTTTTCTGCATGTGCATTTTAACGGCATGGTTATATGCATGGCATATGTGCATTTTTCCTCTTTTCTTTCCTCTTCACCTCCCCTCACCATTAATCTTGCTTCATTTAGAGTCCAGGGTAAAAACCAGGAGCTGGTTGTGTAAGCAATGGTGGAACGGATTTTGAAGTAACCCCTTCCCGGTGTAATCCCTTGTAAATAATTTGATGTGCCTTTATTACGTCCTTTCTTATTCATTCCTTTACTAAGGTTAATGATTTCAGTCATTTGAATCCCTCCTCATTGAAGGACTTTTTCATGTCTTAATCATTCTCATTTCCCTTCAGTATCCCCTTCCTCCTGCAACTCTCCCCAAAATACTTAGATGAGTTATATTTTGCTTTACAGAAATTTACAGATGAAGGCATACTGATTTGTAGAACAGCATTATCACTTGACCCAATCTTATTCTCCCCTCTGCTTTTGTGCATGTGAACATTTGCAGTGAGGCTCATTAGCTCAGCTGAAGTGCCATGCTGATGCTGCCAGTCTGATTTTTGATCTGGAGACCGTTGCTTGTAAATTTGGCAAATTGCGGTAACTTGAAGTAAAATTTTCCAAGGAGAAAGGGAATGCTGTCTCTCCTTTTGGCTGACCATGAATACACGGAAGCTCCGAGAGAGTGGCCTAGACGAGTACACAGTACGATGGATTGAGAACTGGCTGGATGGCAGAGCTC
>JAUBOD010000166.1:102687-142899 GCA_032353885.1 Nothura maculosa
GGCAAATTGCGGTAACTTGAAGTAAAATTTTCCAAGGAGAAAGGGAATGCTGTCTCTCCTTTTGGCTGACCATGAATCAACCCTCTTTTGGATTAAAAAGAGAATTCACAATAGGTAAAGTAGAACAAACAAAACCATACATGCACGTGCTCACGCACACACACAAAGGCCCAACAAAAACTAAAACTCAAGCATTCAACAATAACATTAGAATGTATGATCTGCAACTTTGCAAGGCTGTGGACATGGTCTACTTAGACTTCAATATGGCCTTTGACACCATCTCCCATGGCAGGAGCAGCAGAGAGCATTCTCTCTTCCTGGAGAAGCAGGCAGCTCCTGGCTTAGAGGTGTACTGTTCACTGGGTGAAAAACTGGCTGATGGCCGGGCCCGGAGAAGGTTCATGAATGGAGTAAACCCAGCTGCTGACCAGTCACAATCTGTGTTCCCCAGGGGTCAGTGCTGGGGCCGGTACTCTTCAATATCTTTATCAAAGATCTGGATGAGGGCATGGGGTGCACCCTCAGTAAATCTACAGATGACACCAAGCTGGGAGGAAGAGTTGATCTGTTTGAGGGCTTGGAAGGCTTTTCAGAGGGATCTAGACAGGCTGGACTGATGGGGTGAGTAAGAGGTTCAACAAGGCTAAGTGCTGAGTCCTGCACTTCACTTACAACAATCCCATGCAACACTACAGGCTTGGGGCCGAGTGGTTAGAAGGCTGTGTAACAGAAAAGGATCTGGAGGTGTTGGTCAACAGCCAGATGAACATGAGCCAGCATGTTCACGTAGGCCCAGGTGTACAAGAAGGTCAACAGCATCCTAGCCTGTATCAGGAATAGTGTAGCCAGCAGGGCTAGGGAAGTGATTGTCACCTTGTACTGGTGAGGCCGTATCTTGAATATTATGTTCAGTTTTGGGCCCCTCAGTACAAGAAAGACAATGAAGCACTTTAGCATGTTCGAAGAAGGGCAACAAAACTGGTGAAGGGGCTGGAGTGTTGACCTTATGAGGAGCAGCTGAGAGAGCTGCAGTATTCAGTGTAGAGAAGAGGAGGTCACAGGGGAGACCTTATTGCTCTCTACAACTGCCTGAAAGGAGGTTTTAGTCAGGCAGGGGGCAGTGTCTTTTCCAAAACAGCTACTGATAGCACAAGAGGAAATGGCCTCAAGCTGCGTCAGGAAAATAAGCTCAGGTTAAATATTAGGAAAAATTTCTCCATGGAAAGAGTAGTCAAGCATTGGAATAGGCTGCCCAAGAAAGTGATAGGGTCGCTATCCCTGTCAGTGTTCAAGAAATGTGTAGAGGAGGAATTTAGGCTCATGGTTTAGGAGGCATGGTGTTTACAGTTGGACTCCATCTTGAGTCCAATCATAATGAGTCTAGATTAGATGAAGGAGGGGGACTTTTATCTAAGGTATTGTCTTTGCTTTTGTCTATTACTGATATTAAAACTGTAATTTATTGTCATGGAACTAATAGTATTTCTAATTGTTGTATTTCCTTTAATGGTTCTCTAACATGAGGAAGCAGCAGATACACAAGTATATCAGTATCTTTCGGTTATAGTTTTTAGTTTCCTGTTGCTGGCACTAAGTAGGCCTAGCTGGAAAAAACAAACTAAATTACAGTAATACTCAATGTCCAACCAAAATATACTGTCTCAAGTAACCCCTCAAGACATTGTGAAAATCTCAGGGGTGTTGAAACTAACAAGGGTAGATGTTGGTTGGAGGTAGAGATTGGTGACTTGCAAAAGGTCCAGATGACTCTTATGTTAATTATAGGCTATGGCAAGCCTCCAGTCTCCTCCCTGCACATAAAGATAAATAAAAAATTGACCGCTACTGCAATATTTTTTGCAGAGCCCAATCTCATAATCAGCATGCCCTGAGAAAGTTGCTGGGAATCACTCACTCTTAGGTGGTTTTGTGCAAGGCAACTATCTTAAAGCAGAAACACAAGCCTAGATTCAGGGGGAATTTTGACGTAAGACATATTATCTGCAAAGTTTTTAAGACTTCAGGGTAAGTGATGGATGAAGAAATTGTTTCAGGATTAGGACTTCAAATTTAAGCAGTTTAGACTTTAATCCCTTTTGGGCATTCAAATTCTATTTGGGCCCAGACTCTTAAGCAATTAAATGGTGTAGAAAACTGTACTCAGCCCTATAAAATAACAGACCACCTTGTATGTTTCTTTCAATGAAGAAAAATAGGGGCTATTTATGAAGATGGAATGGTATTCTAACAATACCATTTATTATTGTTCTTTATCTCTGTAGGGAAAAGTACAAGGTATGGAAGTCCAGACCACTGAAATACGGACCCTGCCCCTCAAAGACTTTTAGACACCTGATTTTCACTCAAGTCAGCAAGGTACCTAGGCACTTGCAGCTGTAAATTCTATCAATCACAAATATAAAATCCTGGCAGACTACAAAGAGCCAAGGACTGATGGTCAGCTTTCACCATTGCTCACATATCATTTTTTAAAGATTTTAAATATAAAGCCTTTGAAATTTCATTGATTTCAGTTGCTATTAAATATTTCATTTTGAAGAATATCTCAATTTTATTTAGGCACAAATTGTTAAATAAGCAAAAAAAAAAGTTTTATAAAGGACTGTCTTACATATTTTCTTTATTCTGTCCTCTGTTAGATGTTATATTCCTGCCTAAATGAATAAAAATTGAGGCATTGTGTTGAATGTTCAGTGCTGAACTTTGCAGAAAATTTTGGTCTAGGTTCTCTTGTTGGCAGTTGATAAGACATAAAGTGTCTTTGTAATCTTCTACTACAATTACAATTGCCTTTATACCATGTGTGATTAAAATCTGATAAATCTATCTGATACTGAATATTCTACTTACAGTGCATCTTAAATATTATATTCAGAACTTTCTTAATTCAGCTGTGTCAAGCATGTTATGATCTCTAGCAATGACAGATAGCCAGAACATTCATATCTGACAGGGCCTCTTTAGTCATGCTAAACTGAGTTTGATTCCTGAGAGGCAGTATCAGTATTACTGTACTAATTTATTAGACATGGCTAGATTTAAAATTTTATTTTTGTGCAGTTATTTAAAATTTAAAATGATAATGTCGAAACTAATTACATTTTAGCTGATCACTCTCCAAATGCTAGAAGTCTCATCAAATATGTATAAAGAATTCTTGGATCTTTTATAACAACTTAATCCCTATATAGATCAGTTTTTGATAACATTGTGTTCCCCTGTAGATACTGGGTTATCAGAAGTTTAGTTGTGACTAAATACAACTATATAAAAAAGAGCAATTTAAATCAATGCAGTACTACAGATGATAGCCTCTTCTCTCTGTATTATTTCCATATTAATAAATGGTAAGCTTGCAGGAATGCTTATACTCTTTTCCTTTGGGAACTCTAGATATTTTTAAAATTTTGTCATGCAAAAACCATGAGAGATATATACTGAAAATGCAAAGTGATCACATTACATTGCAATAACTTAAATAATAGAAAATGTCCTTTTTTAAAAAAAAATCTTTATGTCTGGGCAAATACTGTATTTTCAGGTTGCCTCACTGGTGTGTGAGTGTATATATATATATTAAACTACAAGTCAGATTTCTTGGCAGTTTAATATCTTTAGGCCAAAGCATTTTTTGGAGTACAATAACTTCTATTATGACAGTTTTACTACATTTTCAAACTGTTATTCCATTATTGTTGTTACAGTCCACTAAACAATCTGAGGAGCCACTGAAGCAAGGAGGCTGAACAGGATCCATGGAGGTTTCAAGTCCAACCTCCTACCCAGAGCAGCCCCAAAAGAAGGGGTTCCTCCATGGTCAGGTCTAGGTACCTCTGAGGATGGAGTCTCCATAATCTGAGAACCAGTTCCAGTGTTTGACCACCCTTGCAGCAAAGATTTCCTTACAGCAGATTGGATTCACTTCTATTAGAACTGGTCTATTCTGTCTTGTCTTGGAGGATATGAAACTTGGGCTTGAGGTACTTCATGGAACAGGTAGGCTTGCTCAGATTCCATTTTAAGTCAGTAGTTAAACATCAACATTTTAAAGCGCTGAAGGTTGCAGCTATAAAAGCAGATCATACCAACATTTGGATTTGGCAAGAAGCCTTAATATATGGAGGTCTCCTGTTTCTATCATCTATGGGTAAAGATTTCCAGCTCACAAGCTCTGACTTGGGTTTCTTCAGAAAAATTTTATGTGGTGGGATGGACTTAGTATCTTTCATGGATCACTTGTTTCCTCAATCAAAACTAGAGAATCTTCATTTATATTAATTAAAAATTGTTGCATTTAGGTTAGTTAACTGAGCACTGGTCACTAAAGCTGACTTAAGTTTAGTCAGTCATTCCTAGTCAAAATAAAGCCTTGGAGTATGTAGGATACAGGGAAAAATACTAGCCTTAATATTCACAAGATTTGTGTGTTCATGAGGTTGTAAATTAAGAACTTTAATACTGTTTGAATGCTTGTTTTGGGATGGAAAAAGTTGTGTTTTACTATAGGTTTGGTCAGCTAAACAAATAAGAGTCATTCTGTTTTATTAGCAGTAAGCAACACAGCAGCTAGGGAGAATGCAGGGGAAGATTTGTATATCTGAGAGCTGCACCTGCTACATAATTCCCTCCAAAATGGATACAATCTTTTGTATAGACATGCTTATTTCAGGTGGAAATAGTTTACTTCAGCTTAATGGAAGCAATTCAATTTAAGATACGAAATAAACCTACTTAGTCCTACGAGAAAACTACATAGCTTTTAACATAATATTACTTAAGTTGCTTTAAAAATCATTTTTGGTGAAAACAAAGTGACAGCTCCACAGTTGCCTGTTGCAAATGTTCTGTTGGACCTTGTGTGACTCCTAAAAAAGGATCTTAAAGGCTTAACACTCTTTCTGTCTGTTTTAGGAGTGCCTTCTGGAAGAATATATTTGGCCCAAATTGCTTTCCTTTGAGGAACTTGGATTATCTGCATTTGAAAGCACTCTGCACCTGTTCCTGGAAGCACTGTCCTTGTGTCCTTCTGTCCGTCTGTGCTCTCTGCCCTCCCACTCCTGCCCTCAGGTCCTTGGCAGTGGGACGTAGCCTTCTGTCCCACAATTGGAAAATGCCCACAGCTAGCAGGATAATTAAGCAGCATGGGGAAAAGGATTGGCCAGCTGCGGGATGCCACTAAAAACACATCTGCCCACTGACGGTTCCCAGCTTACCAAAACAGTGTGAGGTCTGCAATATTTCCATCCACTTAATGAGTAGCCCATTGATTTCTCAACCGTCCTGTTTTCTTACTGAGGCAAATAGGAAAATGCCTTACAGATATATACTTTATTACTTCAACATCCTTTTCTATCCATCTGTCCAAGTTGTAATCTTGTATCAGTTTGGTTTAGCAGAATCTATTTCCCATGTTTCTGTTTGTTGGCTGGCCTTCAATTTTGAACAACCAACTTTTTGTCATCTTCTCCATTATTTTGTCCAGAATCATCTCAGGGTAACATGTCTGTAAGTATCCACACTCTTCCTTACCCTTTGGAAATATTACTAATAATAATACTAAATAAAATAATACTAACTTTCTCTTAGTCTTCAGTTCAAAGTACTGAGATTCATTCATATCATTCATTGCATATGCAAAATGCATTATGAATGCAAGGAAGTTACCTGGACCTTATAATTTAAATGTTCCTTGCTTTGGTGCATGCCCTTTAGCAATTTCATGTTACTGTAGTGTAATTGCATTTATTATATACATATATATAAAATTGTGTATATGTATATATGTATAAAACCATTTAATACACGTGTATGTATATATGCAAAAAAAAATCTAACATACAGAACAAAAAGGTGAATATTTCCAGCTTTTTTCCCTAGATATTATTCCTAGATAGAACTAGCAAAATACTTCAATGTGTAATAGTTCAATTGGCAATGTTTTTACAGTTCTGTTATTATTATTACAAATATTTTTATTGCTTATAATTAATAATTTATTTCCATATATCTACCTCCATTTCTGTCCTGAGTTGCTTTGAAACCTCACATAGACGTTTATCTCCCACCAGCTCTTTTTGGATGAAGGGACATGGAAAAATACAGTAATGGACTCAGCAGGGGAAGTAGCAGTGATCTTGGCTTGTCCACTCCTCTCTGAACTGATTATAGTGGTAGTGGTGATCCTGAGAATTACATGGAGGAGCAAGCATCCAGAGTAGTACTTCTCTCCTGTTTGCAGGAGGAGCTGTGATCACACTGAGGTAGGGTCTGCTCTGTGTTGCAAGAGAAAGAAAAGGAAAAAAAAAAAAAACCTGCTGGAGCAAGGAGAAAACACATATGGGACAAAGGTGGAGAGGCTAAACCACTTACACTAGAGTAGGAAGAGCGGAAAGAGGAAGGGGAACTGTCAGAGCTGTCAACATCTGTACAATCCCAGAGGCTTTGTTTCCTGGTGAGGAATAGGGACGCAGCTGCAGGGCCATGCTTATGACTTTAAGATTTGCTGGGGAGAAACTCAACTTTAGTGTAATTATAGGATGGGCAAAGGCCTTGCCTCAGTAGCCAAGTGATAGAATGGCTGTGGCTTTATATTGAGAATAACTGTTTGTATGTTTGTCACTGAACTATCCTGTTTCAGAAAATGATGAAGAAGAGAAATTTGATTTTGTGAATATAAAAAAAGATCTTCAAGTAGAAAAATGTGTTGGTCTCAGTGTACTGTTTTGATTTCCTGTGTCTTCAGTGGGGATTGTTTAAAAAAAAAAAAAAAAGTGTTATCTCTTAAAAAATTAAGAATGAAAAGTCTTGCATATCATTCTCCTCTGATCTGTTCCTAGGTCTGTTCCTATGTCATAGGGAGAGAGTTTTTTTTGTATGTCAATAAGTGAGAGAGAATTCTGTTGCACAGATGTTGGTATGCTATTTATGCAGTCATTGGTGATACTCACACACATCTGAGCACAGTCTCAATACCTGTCTAGAAAAATGGAGGTCTTTAACTCAAAGAAAAATCAGAATACAAGTTTAGAAAAGGGAATAACAGAATAAACTCAATAGATGTGTAATAGTAACACTGCACAATACATGGAAAGCCTGCTGCAGAACCTTTGGGAACGTTACAAAAAAAGCAAACATGCAAAGTGTAAAATGAACTTGTGAGAGTGTTCCATGATTACACAGCACAGCCTGCTTTATAAAACTAAGGGTGAAATATCTTTGTCCTAAAAGCTACTCACAGTACAGAAATTGTTTTATTTGGAAAATGCAGATGATTGTATTTTCTAAACAAGTTTGATTTTGGCAGATGTACACTTTAGAACTCGTTCTTTCTTGCTCTTGTACTGTCTTTTTACTTCTTCACACAACTGGCAGTTCCCTTCATCCCTGCTAGATGGCATGGCAAGCCACCACAATAATAATGTGATAAGGCACATGTACAAGTACACGATAAGCAGAGAAGCACAGTAGACCTCCTTACCTCCTTCTTTTTCTTCTTTCTTTTTCTTTTATTTTTTTTTCTATCCTACTATGTCTTCATATCTGTACATGACAGATCACAGCTATCCTTTTGGATATCCTTTTTGCAACATCAGGAGCCTGGGCTTTCACGGTGCAAAGTTGCACTTGCTCCTGGATATCCTGGTTGCAAGCAGACAGATGTAGAAAGCCAAAGGCAGCTGGCAGCTGTGGAACGAGAACCTTGTCCCTGCAAGCGAAGGGTGGTGAGAAGGATTGTCCCTCCAGGACTTAGGTATGCAAGGGCTAAAACTCATTATCTGTCCCTCCCCTCTCCTGGTCACAGGAGGACTGCTCTAGCTCCTGCTACAGACCAACTTGGCAAAGCACTCAGTCACTAAAGTGGAGAGATGCAGGATGAGAGAGATGAATAAGTAAAGACTTGGGGGGGCGGGGGGGGAAAGCTTAAACTTTCCTTTGACTGGAGAGTAATAGGAAATGGTTGGTTGTCTACCCCAGGAGAGTTGGTCATCCTGCTCATCTATAGGATTCACAAACTAGGGAATCTAAAATAGTACTGACTTCATCAATACTAGCCTCTTATGTTTTGCTAAACACATATACGTATGTACCCATACATATATATACACAAAAGTATTAATAGGCTCTTAACTTATGATAAATTAATTCTAGTGTACAGTATTTTACAAAGCATCTGTAGGAACCTAGAATATGGTAAAAATGGACTACTTAGAGCTTGTACAAGTATTTCCAACAGCACTAGTGCTGAAAATATCACAGAGGATGTAAATAATAGCTATGAAAATGCGGTAGTCTGTTGTAAAAAATGCCCTGAAGAGGCAATATGATATTATGGACTCTGAAGGATCTTTCCTTCTTCCATGTGAGGCTTAATATGAAATCTTTCTCTTATTTGAGTCAGCAGGCAAAATAGGAGGGGGCACAGAACAAATATATTGATAATTGACATTGCGTTTTATTAGATTTTGTATATATATATGAAAAAAACTATTTAGATAACAATGGCTAGACCTGCAAAGAGAATTAAGTGTCTGTGTGTCCCTTTTGGTGCATAAGTTCAAAATAAGGAACTGGCAAGTCTATTAAAACTGCAGTGCTTTGTGGGCAACAGAAAATCATATCCACAACCAAGCTGTTGAGCAGCTTTCTTTGTCATGAAGTGTTCAATCAAATTCCCACCATATTCAGCCTCCTTCTGCTTAGCCAAAGGAAGAGTCTTCAAAGTGTATCTGACAGTGACTATAGCTGTTTTACATGCATCTGTACTTAAAGGCTTGAACTCAGCTCTTCACCCATGCCAGAAATAGTGCTGTAACTTCTTAGCTGTTGGATATTTGGAGGGGAGGAGAGGACAGACGGGAACTGTCCTCCATTTCTCCTGCTAAAACTCTTCCAGTATATACAAATAACAACAATTCATTACAGTGGAGACAGAGATTGATGATGTGGGCATATAATTAGGACTATCACCTGGGAAGTGGGAGAGTTGGGTCTGGTCCATGCTTCAGTGAATATTTCATTATTTGTAAGAGAAGGAACAACTCTGTCAAGCTTGGGTAGGCTGCACTTGTAGTTCTTTGATGGCTTCCTGCTGCCTTACAGTTTCCCGGTAACTAGAAGAAATAAGCTGAAGTCCTTATTCCAAATTAATAGGTATCTCAAAAAGGGTCTTTTGCCATTGAGTGTGTTCACCATTGCATGATGTTAGAAGAGAACCAATTTCAGTAGCTTATTTTATCAGAAGGGGTTATGTGTTAGACAGTTAGTTCCAGAAAAGTTTGAAATTTGTTAGCAATCCCTAACAGTTTCTGAGGAGTAAGCACTTTCTCTTTTCTTCTCTGCATTTTTCTCTATCATGGTAGCTTCTTGATGAGGTTATTGGCTTTGGGGATTTTCTTTGTGAGACACTCAATTGTTTCTACAGGCACTTCAGGTACACCTGGCCTCCAGGAGGGAGTCTCCCATATTCTGCCGTGGTGACCAGTAGTTAGACATGAGGACTAAGCTAACATATCCTGTAGTTTCACCAACATTTCTGTGAACACCTAAAAATAAAGAAGGAGGACAAATGTAAATTATTTTTAATCCCTTCATAGTGGAATAGCTGTGGTATCATTCATAGATTCAAGGTTTGTGGGCTTGATTTTGTTCCACTGAAATCTTAGGTAAAATTCCATTTTCCAGTAAGAATCAAGTGCAAAGATGAGCTACAGCAGCCAGATGCTTCAAGGAAGACAGATTAAAGAAAATCAAGGATGAGGGAGAGATTCTGTTTCCTGAATAGAAGTGTTCAAATAGCATGTTTGTCATTGGTCCTGAAATTTTAAGCTTACCTGTTCTCCACTTGCTGTTTTATACAAGTGTGAATCTCTTTGCAAACCTACACTAGATGTGCCAGACCCATGTAAAGGCCTTGACTACTACAGGGCATTCCAGATGGCATAAAGTGATTAAGTTTAGGCGACTGAATGGCATATTTGCACAGTGAATACCTCCAGTGGTGCAATTCCTCTTTGCAAGGAATTTTACCAGCAAGACAATTGACTACTAATGTAAAAACAGGTCTTATATTACACAATGGGTAAAATGTTTCTATTACAACTGAGAAAAAAAAGAAATCAGTTTTAAAATCCTTGTCAATTACTAGCTAGTCCAGTAAGACTTTTTGTTGATTCAAAATATCAGGCTTTCCTTATTATTGAGCATAAAGAAATTTCCTCATATAAAACACAACTTACGGGGTAGTTTGTAAAGGCTGGCTACGTTTGAATAAATATAATATTGAATAAATATATAATTTCCTTTGTTATAGTATTTTCTTTACTGAGTTTATTGATATTTTTGTATTTGATTTTAGAAGGTTATGATGTAGCAAAAAAAAAGAAAAAAAGACTTTAAATTCAGTTCTAATAAATCAAGTAGGGTGGAATATATAAATTCTCATTGGAAAAGAATAAAGTTAGAATATAAATGCAAAGGTGGGAATGGGGAAAGACAAAGATTGGGAATATTCTGTAAAATTTCTTTAAATACCAAGTGCCAATAATAAATGGTTATAATTCTCAAAAACTTGAAGCTAGGGATCTCATATTCTTATTTATATAATTTTTTATTCCTCTAGATTTAAATTCTTTCTGTCCCTGTTAGGGACCGCTCAGGATTCATGTCCTTGAGTGCCCTAAGTGATATATGTCTAGGTATGATTTAGATTTTATTACAAAGTTTTTGTTGTAAGATGAGATCTTCTGCTCTCCTTTCCTTATAAACAAATCCTAAGAAAATATTCTCCAGTACAAAAAGACCAGCTGATTGAAGCTTTCATGAACAATATTCTAGAGAGTGCACAATTTTATGAATAGTTATTATTCATTGTGAACAAGGACTCAATGCTAATTTGTTTAAAAGTTATGAGGAAATACTGGTTACCAGCTCAGTCATTCCTCTTGCAAATGCCCCCTGGGCTATTGCACTCTAAAGCTTTTTCAAAGGTGTTTGCTAGCTGATGAGTTGTCCCAGGGCTTCTGAGCATAAACCTTGCTCCCACCCTTAGCCAGATCCTTTCCATTGCTTTTGTGTTAGTTTGTATCCTGAAATGTTATATAGTGATTATCTGGAGGCATTGAAGAGGAAGGCCCAGTTTGAGTGCAAAGCTGGCAATGAGTCCGTACTTGAATCTTGTCCTATCATCAATATAGGCCTGACCAGCACTGTCTTTGCCTGCCCTTTAGTAAAATGCTTTTATTACTGAAAATGTCCTGAAACAAATTTTCTGTTTCAAAAATTCATGTATGCATGTATGTTGGAATATAAAGTAGCCTCTTATGCAGAAGTATTTTGTGGCATCACATGCCTGGCATCCAAAAGGCTCTGAGCTGGTGCTTAATGAAAAGAGGAATATCTGGTATCTAGGAAAAGTATTTTCTGATACAGAAATTTCCTGCTAGTTGAGAACCTATGCACAAGGTGGGAGGTTGGGAGGTTTAGAAACGTCATAGATTAGTTGGCAATAATCACAGATTATAAATGACTGCTGGCCACCTTAGTATAATAATAGAGTTGGTTGAGAACTGAGAGCTGTGTTGCAGCAACCTTTTCACACTGGAATAAGAGGGCAGTATTAGTCATAGCTTGTCAGTTGTGGAACTGCTCAGGTTATGGGACAAAGACAATCTTCTCCCAAGGACACATATATAAACAAAACAAACAAACAAAAAATAGCACCCTGAGTTTCGGATGTCTATAAATGGTCTGTGTCAATAGTGCAATTGTAGCTCCAGGTCCTAGGAAGGAAGGAAAGTTTATTTCTGATTTTGTAAGTTGATGCCCATTGACCATTCAGATGACTGCACAAGATATCTAGGGTTCATTTGTCTCCTATCTTGAGGAGGGATGATGAAGATAACAGAGTAAGAGTCAATTACACTATAATGCAAGCCTCGGTAGATTGGGGGACCATTTCTGGCAATTATCACTAGATCCCTAAAATAGGCCTTAACATGAGTGAAAGCGCAGACCAGACTAAGTCCCTCTCCCTGCCTTTAGCAAATAATATCAGCTAGGGTACTCCATGACAGAGCTACTGCATGGAGGAAGTGTAACAAACATCATGGTTATTTTGCTCATCTGACTCTGGGAATTTGCCGTTACTTTTGCTAAGAATCTCCCTTCCAACAGGTCAGATATAGATAAAATTATTTGACTCAATATGGGAAATTTCACAATGAATTGTTAACAATTTAGCAGAACTTTTTTCTACAAAAATACTTTTATAAGGGAAAGTGCTTTACATACTAAGTAAAAACAATGCCTCTTCCCTACTTATGTCATTAACAGTGATAACAGAAGACAAAATCGGGTTGTAAAGCTAAAATGCTATAGAGGTCCCTAAATCCCCATGGAAGTCTGAAACCTCTATTATTATTGTACAGTGTGTTCGGAAAGGGAGTA
The DNA here is from genome assembly GCA_032353885.1 of Nothura maculosa. Classification (NCBI taxonomy): domain Eukaryota; kingdom Metazoa; phylum Chordata; class Aves; order Tinamiformes; family Tinamidae; genus Nothura; species Nothura maculosa. The sequence goes on from JAUBOD010000166.1 coordinate 115,156, forward strand.
AGAGGAAAGATGAGTGATAAGTTCTGGAGCAAGTCGATAGGATTTCTTTATGAGAGCAGCATGTGAAAGTGAATTTTTTTGCAGATAAGTGAGATTTTCAAGCCACTGATTTGCAGTAGAGAGAAAATATATTTAAGGATTTTTTTTCAGGCTAATAATTGATCATTTCAGCAGTTTAGGAACCATTACAGTGATGACTGAGTAGGAAAGAATATATTCAGAGAATCTCTTTTCTTTGACCTCTTTTTTTTCTTACAACCAATGTGTATCTTATTTTGCTATGCAAGCTTTTCCAGTGGTGATAACAAGTCCTCCTTTATGGTTTAGAACATGCTCATAAACTGAAAAGAAAATAAATCTAAAAGTAAAAATGAAGTCTTCAGTTTGTCTCCTGGTTTTGCACAAACACAAACTCTGTTTGTGTACTTGTGCTTTTCTAGTGGAAATAATAAGGTAAAGCATTAAGTAACAGAAACCAAATTTCGGTTGAATCTCATTTTCAGCAGCAGGAAATGAATATTCTTCATTTCCTTTGGAGAATTTTTACATCTTTTCTATACAATAAATAACCTACTTCTAACAGTTTTAGACATTTTTCAACTCTTATTAATATTCTACTACTCCTTAACTACTGTTAATTAATTCCTTTCATTCTGAAGATTTTGTGCTATTTAAATATTTATAAAGAACTAACATACTTCACCTTGATCATTACTTAGTCTGGTTACATAACTTTGTTAATCTTGTCTTGCAAGTAAATCCTTTCAACTTCCTAATTTTAGTTCTTGCTCTCCTCTGGACACTAAGAAATCTGTCAGTATGTTTTTCTTCTGAGTTAGGATTCTAGCCTGAGGATCATCTTTGGAGCCAAGAAAAAAACAAAGACAAATGAACAAACAAAATCTGCAGTGTAGTTCTAGTCCAGAGAAAACAGGATTACAACCCAATTTGGTTTTTATCTCAGAGAATTGATCTCAACAACTATCAATAAAACCTTACAACTACACTAGTCAAAGAAATATTTCTTCTTGCCTAGTTTCATTTAGAAGAGAGATTAACTCTTGAGAGTTTTTATTTATGTATTCTTCTTCTCTCTAATTTGTGTCATTTTTATGACATGTTCTGCTGTTCTATCTCTATAAAGAAAGTATTTTTCTTTTTTATTGCCTGCAGAATGAAAATTACTTTTCTTAGCTTAGGTTGAAGGTCTTCTAGTTTGTCACTGGAAGGCCTCTTTACGTGCTGATTTCTACTCATTAAAGTGGTAGTTTATCCACCTTCAAATGTCTCTGCTTTGTGTCACAGACACTTATTTGTTCTTCAGCCATCAAAGTGTATTAAAATTAACAGCAGTCATCACATGAGTAGAGGGAAGCTGTTCTCAGGCACACAGATAGTTATATACTCACAGCAGGAAACTTGCAATCAAATTTTACCAAAAGGTCACATTTGCAATAAGTAAAGGAAAATGTAGGTAATTGGTTATGGAATCAGTTAATATCTTCACAGGCCTTGAAAGGCACTCTGATGAACTTGAAACCCTTTTGTTCAAGTAATTAAAATTGAAGTATTGCTAAAGCATTAAAAACAAAATTCTCTTCACTCTGTAAAATAGTGTTGCTACACTGGCAAACAAATTTGAGAGAATAAAAATGTCTGTGTGTGGTTTTGTTTTTGAAAAGACATACAAACTCTAATACTGTCAGAAATGCAGAAAAGAAGTAGAGAATGAAGTTCAGAACAACACAAAGATTAGCTTTTACAGAGCACATTTTATATCAAGTCTTAGAGGCATATCTGCAATTTCCTTGACTGATTTAGATTTGCAGTCACTTCAGAAGTGCTAGATGATAGTATTTAAATGGACTCCTCAGTGAAACCAGAGTAGCTGTTAAAAAGCAATAACTGACTTTTCAAGGTTTCCCATTAGCCAAAACTGTTTCTTTGACCAAGCAGTTATAACTCTAGCTTATAATCAAGCCTTAGTTCAGGTAGGCCCCTGGTCATCCTGAATAACAGATGAGGAAGGTGCATGCTGCAGAAAGGGATGCAGAGCAGTCAGATCATGGAGCAGAGACTTGCCAGAGTTATCAATGAGGAAATGCTATAAAAATGTATTCCTCTATAACTCATTTATTTCCCTCTCTCTCACACACAACAAAGGCTTCTTTTTTCCTAGTTTGGTCTAGGAATTTCAGCTAGTTCTGTAATGATTAGGGTGGAAATGTTTGGGGAGTCTGCTGAACTGAAAAGAAAACTGAGTGTAAGTGTATTCCTGGGCCTGTGAGCAAGGAGAGGAAGATCGAGGTGAAAATTTCTGCTTCAATAAGTGGTTTAACTAATTGGCCATTAAATATACTCCAGAAGCAACTCTCTCATCACCAAATGCTTTGATTACTAGCCTGTACTGTCATGCTTACGTCACTTTCTCTGTGTCTTAATTCGCATATAATGACACCATTCAAATTTTGACCCTATTTCAGGCAGGTGATCAGAGTAGTTTGCACCCAGAATAATCGTAAGTCTGATGTTGAGGAAGCCTGCCAGGTAGCTAAAGTATGGGCATGCCTGAGTCCTCATCTCTCATTTTGCCAGCAAGAGCCTCACCTGTTGTGCAAGCAGAATGTGCTCTGTCCTCTGGGACACCTGGTGGACCTGACCCTGCCCAAATTCAGTAAAGGAGTAACTTGAAATAACACTGAGCAGACTGGAGATCCTCAAGCAGGTCCTGGAAGGTGTGGCTGGATGCAGAGGTAGAAACAAAGTTCTTGTAGTGTTCAGGATGAGGTGGTATGGGCATTTTTTGTCCCAGATAAGCAATTGTGATTTTGACTCCCTTAACGGAAAATGCAAGTTACAAAGCAGAACATTTCCCACCACAGGAATGTTCTCTGCAAATGTCTGAAGAGTATACGGATAGCTCATACTAGGAAAGCTTTAAGTCTTCTCCTAGACAGTTATTCTCCTGTCTTCTCCCAGCTGAAATATTCTAGCAAAGTTGCCTCAGTCATGACCGTGAGATGGTACTGGGAGTCTCTAAGAGAAAATTTGGGAAGGGAAAGAAAATGTCCAAGGCAGAAGCAAAATTTATTAAAATGAATAATGAAGTTCAGAGGCCTTGGAAAGAATTCTTTCAAGCCCTCATAGTCTTAGGTGGGGATGATAGCAGCAGCTGTAAATTTCTTTATTTTTTGTCATCCTTTCTAGTTCCAAAAATTAAAAATCTCATTTCCAGAAAACAAAATCACAGGCAGTGCTTCTGGTAAGAAGAGATCTGTTTCAGGGACTCTCTTCCTGGCTCACAGTTTTCTTCATTCCACATGCATCTAATGCTTGGTTTAGCTTCATCTCTAGGCTATGGTCAGTGATTCCTCACTGACCATGGGAACTGGGGCCGTGGTTTTTGTTTTGGGTTTTTTTTGGTGTCTGTTTTACTATCTGCTTTAAGAACTTCTCACAGGAGCATTCACGACACTCCAGAACTGACTGCTCTCTTTCTATGAACCAGAAATCTTTACTGCTGTATTTTTCTTTTTGTTACATTTTGACGTGCTGCCCTTCCATATTCAAAAGAAATAAAACCACATTTTCCACAACCTGCAGGGTGAGACGGATCTAAATTAAAAATCTTAAAATTGTTATTATTTCTATAGAATTTGTGTTCAATTCTTCTCCATCTTGCACTTTTCCCATCCATCTTGCAATGTGTAAAATATATTGTTTGCATCCCATTAACCTTTTAAAAAAAATCTGTATTGTTAACTTTGAGGGGCAGAGACTAAATATAAAGTCAATCTGGCTGACAGGGCACTTTGTATAATTTCATGCTCTCAGTCTTAGAGAGCTGACCACTAGCTGAGTGACAAGGGCTCTTCTTCCTTGCTTGCATTTCCAGAAAGAAAAGTACTATGGACATGAATGGTTTGTTTTATTGTTGGTAGATTAGCCTGTCATATGTATTTTGTAAACATTAAAGGATTCAGAGAATGGAATGATAATCTTTATTTATAAACTATTTATGATTTATCTATTTATAAGGCTGATAAACAAGTATTTTCATAAAGCCAATTTAAAATTTCTTTTTATTTTTTATAAATCTCAAATTGATTCAGCTCTTGGGATAACTTCCTTGGTAAATTTTATGTTGCATATTTTATACTATTTGGTTTCAAGTAATTATCTGTTTTAAATCTTACTGTTGCATTTTTCTCATATGCCTCAAGTCAACTGTGTATAGAGCTATCAGAAAGATAGTATATGCGAAACGGAGAACAAAATATGCGAAGTTTTGTCAGCTCTTTACAAACCCATGTATATTTATCATAATTTCTAATTATTCCTTTTGCTTTATTGCATATTATTAGTTTAATTGAACCATAAACTTTAGACTAATAACACCAATTTGTCTTTCATTATAGTTTGCTCTATTAACTTTTACAAATGGATTCATCTCAGCCACTGATTGATGGGCACACAGCAACTGGGCTAGATTTCTCACCCACAAACATCTACCTTACATTTTCTACTCTGGAATTATTTTTTTCTTCTTTTTTCTTTGGATAAAAGTTGTTATTCTTTATTCTGGTTAGAATATTAATCAGAGTTGGAGTTGTCAATTATGAAAAAGGGTCCTGTCCAAAACTAAAGACTCAGTTGAGCACCCCAATTAAAACCTTATCTGCTTGCAGATTTTGGAAACATAAAATATTAATTTTTTATGCAGGCAGACCTAACTTTGAAGCTACAGACATAATCTGTGAAATCACATACAACTCTTAAAAAAAAACATAGCTTTAAAAATAAAAATAAAAAACAAAGCAGAAAATATGGGAAGGCCATCTAGAGCTGTTTAACAACTTCACAGTTTGGAGAGGATGGCAATGTCACAGTAAGGGAACAGACGGCCTTTGTGACAGAGGCCTTTTTCATTGTGGATACCCAAAAATCGGCAGAAGAGAGTGAGGGATCTGAATAAGGGCAAAAGTATGACCCACAGATCAGAGATGTGTGCAAAAATAGTTGCAAGTCATGGCACTGGTGAGAAAATTATGGCAAACTGAGAAAAAAAAAGTATAGATGAAAAAAAATATGACTTGAGAGGAAGTCAAGCAGAATGAGGACACTCATTCTGCAGGGGGATCTACATGAGGGAAATGGAGGAAAAGAAGAAAGAAGTTTAAAACCCTGCAGGAAACATGACAAAATGCAAGGGAGAAGCAGCAGTGCAGAGCCTACCATCCTTGCAGGCTTACAGCGCCTATGGGCTTTCCTGCTCTCCTGTTGTCCTTCCTTACATGGAAAACTCTTTCTGTGCATTTTGGTCAGTAAAAGGAGAAACAGGTGGAGTCCAGGGCTGCAGGGTCCTTCTAGCAGCATCCTGTGACCAGCAAATTGTGTGAGGGGAGAAAGACATTTGTTAGCCAGCACTAAACTTGCTAATCAGAAATACTTATAGACTTTGATAATCCAAATAACAACCCCTCCACAAACCCAGTGTCTCCACAAGTGAGTGATTGTTGACCATCTTGACCATTATAAATATTTAGGGAAAAAAATGGAGTGAAGCAGTGACTCTAACAAGAAAACGCAGAAAAGGAGTATAGAAGACATTGCATATTTCCATTTCTCTCTCCCAATGATTTATGTCCTTTGGGCATCTTTTCTTTTACAGGGCCTTACCAGAACTCATCTGGAATTTCCCAGTGATTTTTCTTCTTTTTTTTTTTTTTTTAATAATGAGTTGGATGTCAAAAATGCTCAGTGATTGCAATGACTTTTTTTTTCAAGCAAATATTCAGGGGTACATTTCAATGCATCAAGCAGAGACCTTTGCTGTCATCAAAGCAATGAATATTTTTCAGATTTTCTTTAATTTTTTGTGATACAAGAGACTGCAACATGGTACCAAAGGTTATCAGAGGTCTAATACTTAAAGGATTTTCAGCTAGTTATGGCAAGTGCAACACTCCCAGCAGCAAAGATTAGGGAAGCTGTCTCTCACAGCATTTATGCTCAGAATAGCCAAATCAAGCTGTCTTGCAAAGGGCCTCAAGCTTCAGGTGTAAATGAATCTCCCTCTGGGCTTGAACTTTGCTTTCCAATGTTTCAAGTTAATCTTGTAACTGCTGGGTTAACAGATAAATCATAGAAAAGAAAACTTGCTGTCTTATTGGTGATTGTTTTCTGTAACTTTAGGTGGCCTTAGTTTCAATTCAGTGCAGCTCATAAGGGTAGGATCAGAACAAGCAAAATACTGCCTACAGTAATTACAATAAGCAGGTAAAGAATAATATTGGCATTTTATTGGGTTAATTTTTATGGTGCTAATACTCAGCTATTCACAGGTGATGATTCAGGCCTGTAAAATAATGAAATCATAAAGAAAAGAAAAAGAAAAAAAGGAAACTTCACACTGAATAATGTCACCTGTGTGTGGAGCTCTCTGAGCAAAGTGGGGTGCCTTGTCCCAGCTTCACCCAGCTGCTGCACTGTGGACTGGTCAGCAAATGACTTTTTAAAATAAAAGTTTAGATCCCCTGGCAGTTGCATGTCTCTCTACAAGCCATGGCTTTAAAATTGTGAGCCTTGCTCTGTTCCAGAGAAAAACAGGAGAACTGGCAGTGTTTCTAACGTTCTGCTAAGAATTTCTTCTGGGATATATACCTTGAACACTTATACGTACTCAGGTTTGAAACAGTGATAAACTTTTTACTGGGCAATTATTAACTTCTGGTGGTGTTTTCAGTACTTTTCTTTAAAGAACAACTATAAATGTTTTAAATAAATGAGTCTAGCGTATATAACATCTTTTCCTTCACTTGAAAATTTTTTTATGGTGTATATAAAATACTAACACTGAAAATAACCACTGATTTAATCTTGCAATATATAAACCTGTGTATTTTTGTTAATCTTTCTATTAGTGTTAGAGGAAATACACTAGGTTCATGAATCATTTAAAAGGCTAACGAATTTTGTAGTTGAATTCTCCCCAAAAGATGCTTAATTATTGATTTTTTTAAGACAGAACAAAGTCTGTCTCAAAAGATTTCTCACATATGTAATTAGGAGAAAAATGGATTCTTTTTTATCATTTTTGCCATAGAAGAAGCACTATTTTCTGAATACTTAAAGCAATTATTTTATGGACATATGTTTTTTGTTTCAAAAAACTCTGCAGCTTATGAAGTTGTTTGTTATTTTGCTGTGATTTTATACACAATGGAAGGGTGAGGAAAAGGTCAGCAATAACTCTAGTGTTGCATTTTCACTGGGAAAAACATAATATTGATCGATAAGAAAATGGAAAAAGCACGACTATTAGCGTCTTACTTGATCTTCTCCGACCTTTACCCTGCCATGTTGATTTTATTCTTAAATGTTATGTCTCTTGTTCCAAAGGTTTGTCCTGTTTAGTCTTTTATTTAATTAATACATGATCGTCTTTACTCTCTTTAATGTTAAAACATGAATTTCGTTTTTATTTCTTGTTGAACCATTGTCCTCTTTACTCCCAGCAATGCACACTGGATAACAACTTTGGGTAGAAATTGGACTGCTTAAAAGTGCTTTCAAACCATAGCCAGTGGTTATGTACCTTGATCAAGTTCTTCTGTGGGAAAATTAGCTTTAAGACCATGTGAGCTTTTTAAGAGGAAAATTTAAACCCTGAGTAATATTGTAGACGTTTCAGCTTTCTGTATGCAGACTGAAGGATAGGCAGCATGGTCTTGAACTTCAGTGTTTTATCCAGTATGTGTTTATAGCTGCTAAGATAATAAATACAGGGTAGGTTCAGAGAAGCACTTTGTTATTATGAGGAAGGTCTGTACACTGCGCTACTATATTAAGGATATACACGCCTCTGGCAATGAGTTTTGACCTTGCACATGCATGCTGGAGTGCCTTACGTGCTTTTTCCTCTCTTCTCTCTTTTTCTGTCTTTCAGTCCACTGTCTTTGGCAATACTATTGAAATAAAAGCAGAAGAAAAGTGAACAGAATGGTGGCCTATGAACCTTGCCAGTAATCTAACTTTCAGCTACTCCATAAATTGGCAGCTGGATTTATGACTTCTTATTTCAGTCTAGTTTAAATGAAAATGGCTAGGTTCATCTAAGATAAAGTGCACTTTAATTGAAACAAAAGTGGCCATAAAGTCATTTGTAGTCCCACAGCTTCCAAAAGCAGACTGTGGAAACCAGGTGAGAAGCAATAGCAAGGCCTTATGCACAAAGCAGTGGAATCCTGAGCACTGGAGTCAGGATGAGAATATAGTTACCTTCAGCTGACACTTTTTAAACAAACTAGTTTCTACTGGCCTCATTTTCCTTCTTAAGAGATGATAAATTGATTAAATGTGCCTGTATTAGCTTGATCAAGCTAATTTTCTGTTCAGTTTTTCAGATGTTGCTAAGTAACTTTGTTATAAGACAGTATGATATACTAACGATAAATACTCAAAAGAGTAATAACTACTAATAAAATAGGTTTCCAATGAGATCTCACACAAATCAGTTCTCTCTCTAATATGGCTATAAGTCTCTGACAAGCACACATAAGAAAATATAAAATAATTGCTCATAAGGTTTGAAAGTGTCACAAAAACAAATGAAACAATAATAATAAAAAAAACAGCAGGTCATTCGTACAATATTCTCTGCATCATTTAGTAAACTGGGAACAAGTAACATACATTTTAATATAACTAAGTGCAAGGCCATTTACCAAGGGATAAAAATTACAGGATTTATCATTAAAGGCTGACTCTGAAAGGCTCTATTAATACTTTATTAACACAAATATTTTGCCATATGGTGTTCCAGACAAAAAAAAATGGGATAAGTCCTTGGGTTTATAAACATATAATGATCAAATAGGAAAAAGAGAGCTGTATTATCTCTGTACAACAAGTTTCTACCACCATTCCCCAAGTGAAGACTGATAATCTAGTCCTCTGAAAAGATAGCAAAGACTGGAGGGGGTTCAGAGAAGTGCTACAGGAATGATCTGCAGAACAGGAAATTCCACCTTACGATCAAACCTGCAGGAAGCCTGAAGTTTTTAGGCTATCTTAGGGAATCATAGTCTAAGACTTAGATGTGCCCACATGTATAGGACAGTTATTTATCTGTAGAAATGGTTCCTTCTTAGTAACATGGAGTGCTTGCATTTAGAAGACAAGGATTATCTCCAGCAATCAGCATATAAAAATATAACATTAATTTACTCTATGTATATAAAGAAATGGTTATTTTTTCTTCATTTGAACAGTTACATCAAAGATTATTTTGTTTTCTTTCCTAAAGGCTCAATGTCAGTCAGCTACAAATTCTTACATGTAATACCAGATGAAATTAAATGACTAAAATCATACAGAAAACTGGTCTTATTAACCTCTGTGAATCTTGCATACATCAGTTTTTCTCTGTAAAAATGTTGGCATAATGACATTTTAAAAGAAAAAAAGAAAGCTGTACTTATTGTTATTATTTGTTAACAGATTTTTTTTTTCTCAAACATGAACAGTTGTTAAACAAATATTATAGGCTTTTTTTATAAAAGTGAACTCTATTACCATCACATCATCATTTCCCTAGGAGTCTCATTATAAATGCTTGAAAGCTACTTTTGATTGCAAATTAAGTAGGACAAAAAGGATCAGTGAAATGCTCCTATGCAACATGGATTTTAGTCAACTAGGAGCTTGAAAGTTTGTCGTAAGTAAATATCATATAGTAAAGCTAAAGGTGAATAGATGTGTTTGATTTTACCTAGCAATTCCTTATACAGCCTGATTTATTCTCTTTTGGGATTTTGCATATTTCTTCCACTGTGTGATGTTAGAAGGAAGAGCTGCAGATAAGAAAGTATCTGGAAGACTCAACAAGTTATCTGCCTTGACCTTTGGAGAGCCTTAAAGGGAAGTGTTGTCACTCGGAGGAGATGTGGAGGTCACACCAGGCACAGAGCCAGCCCATAACTTTTTTTAGAGTGTGTCAGAGCCAGGGCAAAGTGAAGACAGACTAGACTTAATCCTTTAACCTAACCTGTCAAAACTACATCAAGTCAGCACTGCCAAATCTACAGCCACCTCATAACTCAAAAAGGTATGCATGACTGCATTTATGAATTTGCTTTTGAAAAGCAGCTTTACGGTTTGGTATTCACAGCATTATGAAAGCTGGCCACATCATGGGATATGCAAACGTAAAGCTAAATGCTGCCTGCTGCATGAGCAATTCCTCCAACAGCGTAGTAAGACAGTATGAAATAAGATTATTGCAAAAGACAATTGTTTTTAAAAGATGTGTACATCCAAACATAAAAAATGGACTTTTAAGAAATTAAGCTTGCCTTAATTTAACAAAAACAAAAGACATGAGCTATTTGTCCTCTCCAGAGAAATGGATAAAAAGTGCACAGCACATTATCCTAATATTTTATATTCATTGACTTTGCAGAAAGCCCTGCTCTTGTGTAGTGATGATTGTTTTAAAGACATAAATTTGTAGGGTTTTTTATATATGTATATGTGTATGTGTTGATACATATCTAGTAGTGTATATATATATGCCTATTTTGCATTAAATTGCAAAAGGTAAGATGTGAAAAACAACACAAATGTATGCAAAGTGCTGCAGACCAGCTGGGCTAACAGCAGCATCATGGCTGCACTCTGCCAGGGTATGTATGGCTGCCAGCTACACTTTAATATATGAATCCACTACAATGAAAATGGAAAAAAAAATTGTTCAGAAACACTTTCTCTATGGTTAATCCCAGAGCTTTTCCTTTAAGCAAACCACAAAACAGCAACACTAACAGCAATACTAAAGCAAGTGGGTCTCTGTGAGGGACTCCTCAGGAAGAGTTTGGCAAAGTGGGGAGACTGGAAGTGCACAGGGAGATTAGAGTTAGTGACAGACAGGGACAGAGTTTGAATGCAACCTCCACCTTAATGATCAATTAACTGGGAAATTGTCAAAAGAAAACACTAAAAAAATCAAGATTTTGTTAATGCTCTCACCTGTGGGCTTTAAGGACTGTCATTAACAGTCCTTCTAACAAAGGAACATTTTTTTTTTTTTTTAACATTGGCAACATCAAAACCAAAATGTGATCTTCTCTTCTCTTGGAAGAAAGTGGGTTCATCTTAATGAGCCATCTGAACAATTCCAAGGTAGGGTGAAAAAGTCCTTATATTACCTTCTAGTTTGGAATATGACAACATTGGAAAAGGAAATGTAGAGCAAAATGTGACAAGAAAAAGGAGTTAAAAAAAAAGGAAAAAGAAAAAGTATGGTCAGTTTGGTCCATTGAAAAGTATATGAGAGTCTGAATGTTGAATGTGGTCAAATAAAAATGATAATAAACATGTGCACAGGATTTTGATTCATATTTATCAGTAATCTCTTGTGGAAAGTCCACAGATTAGTCAGAGATTCTACTTTCAGAAGGAGCAGTAGGATAGCAGATGTTCCCCAAAACCTTTGTGCTTTTTTGAGGAGTAAATATGATAGTCTATTTCTATGACAGTTCACTGATCATGCTGTGCACAAATATCAACTTTAAAAAGTGGACACAAACTGAACAGTCTAGCTGATTAATAACAAGAGGAAAACAAGACTTCTTCCCTTCAAAACCAAAATATATGAGGAAGATATGCAGAATTACAGCTATTTTAAAGATACAGAAATTACGTTGGTTCATGCCTAAATTACTAAAGATTTTTAAAACAATGTACAGATTAGTATGCATATACAAAGAAGTAAGTCAGTGTGCTGCCAGGAAGCAGAAATCTGGATTACTTGTTATTATTGGTTTGAGTCAGAAAAGGGTCACTTGAGGATATATGAAGAAATCTGATTCCATCTGTGCATAGACGCGCAAACTTATATGCTGACTTACATTTTTACACTTCAATGTCAAAAGGACAGTCCATCTTGCTTCATTGCTTAGCTTCATTACTATACCTCAGGTAACTTCTGTCTCAATCCTAAAGTATCTTAAAAATGACCACAGACCATCTCGGAATCCACAAAGATTCCCATGTTGCAAAATGAATCTTCTTTTTTAAAAAAAAAAAAAAAAAACAAAAACAGTTTTATTCAAATATATCTCTTATGCCTCCTCTGGAAACCTGAGAAAGTTTCCTGGAAAGTGAGATAATAAGTGCTCACAATAATTCTGTAGTGGAATTAGAGCTCATATTTTATAACACAAACCTATATCACTGCATGCAAAATTAACAGCTTCAAATTTGACATTTCTAGCTAAAAGCCTTCTGGACAGTTTGGTGGGCTTGTCTTGCTCAGCTTTCCAAATGACAATTTTCACAGAAGGCCAATAGTTGGCATATATACTATCTGAAGTATAGAGGGAATAGCCATATTATGTGACTCAGAACTTGACTATGTGCATTTTGTTCTGATGAACTAAATTATACAGGAAAAGAGATTAAGGAGAAATACAAGATCCTTATCAGAAAGCTTCTCAAACATCAGTATGTGTTTGCTGCAGGTATTACAATAAAACACTGTTCAAACTTTTTAATAGCTACTCCTAGCATTTGAGCAGAGCAGAACAGGACTTTGGGACAACAGCAGCTGGTATCTCTCAGTGGTGGAGGTTGGCTGTGCCAACTCAGCACAGTGCCATTCAGCAGGCAAAGGAGGAAGCATTGCATATGCTGATGAGAAGCATAAACAATAAAGCTCATCACAAGTGCAGAAAACAGTAAGCTTTTGTCCCAGGAAAGGGATGTTTCTCCTAAGGATCTCAGCAGCTTTTGCTTTGTGCTCACTCACAAAGGGTATGGGGACTGAGCAGTCAGAAGCTGGTGATTTTGCTCACATTATTTCTAGGATCTAGCTCAAAAACACCCACTTTTTACCTCTGACAGCAGCCTGATTGCTCTAGTGTTTTAGATCTGAGTTACTTAAAGATACTGAATATGACCAATCAGATGCTGAAGGGCTGCCAAGATTACAGGCCTGTAGGTCCTATCGCTTTTGTTATTAATTATGATAAAGCTGTACAAGTTGCAGCCTGGGCTGCTTGGTGCAGACACAGGGACAGCTTTCCTCCGCTATAGACCCCTATTTTCACTGCTCTGGCTATTCTTAGCTGGGGAGCAGTCCCTGTGGGACGATTGTCATCTGGTATATATACATTGCAGCAGCTGAAGGAGATAATCAGAGGACTATAACCAGCTCCCTGACTGCCATGGGAACTCAGTGGCATCCGGGAAGCTGGCCCAGTACCAGGAATAAGCACACATCCACGAACTGCATCTGGCAGGAGCAGGGCACATGTTTCTGCTGCTCTTTCTCTTTTCACACTTGGGCCACGGAGACCTAGGCAAAGTAGTAAAATATATAAATCCAAATCACAAAATTACTAGATTGTATTATCAAATGGCCAGATCTGAAGACTTAAAAACAAAAAAAATATGTTTTCAGCAGTCCACAGTTAAGAGAATGGCAGGAATCCACACCAGATTTACCTGTCCACTTCTGAAATTTTGTGTTGAACATTTCTACTGTGCATGCTCCATGGCCCCTGCAAATGGGGAGCTGTTTTACTAATGGCATGGACCTCAACTAAAATTCCCAAGGCATCTCATTCAGTTCAAAATCAGTCAAGGATATACTGCCAGGAACAGAGCACACAAATTACTTGTGCTTGCTAATTTTTGTGTGATTCCACCTTGTATCACTATTGTGAAGTTATCTGTTTAATGTACAAAATCATTATCCCTTCTTTCGCCCTCACAAGTGATAATTTCTGCAGTGGATTTCTTAGCTGGTTGCCATCTGTCATTCTGTCTCCCTTACAAGACAAACAGGACAGAAATTGTTACTATTTACCCTGAATAGACAAAATAAGGCAATAATCCCCTGCACAAAGCCCCTATCCTGAAGGACTCTATTGGCAAGTACATTCTAAGGTGAGCTCTGAAAATGACAATTCCTTAACAAAACCTGCAGGAAAGGAGGAATGGTGAGACAGCTCCTGTCACAGGGAGCTTGATTACAATGAAATCTACCCTCATCTTGAAACACAGGTATAATTTTCTGCCTAGGCTGCAATTTCACAAGCACAAGCAGATGAGTCCATAATATCTTATTTTTGACCACAATAAAACAAATTGCATAACTAGCCTTGCCTCCTTCCCACGTACACTGATGTCTTCTTTCTTTGTCTCCATGCGAACTTACTGAAATAGCAAAAACAAACAAACAAAAAAACTATTCACTTCTGACAGCGTACACTGCTGTGAACTTTTTAACTCTGGTAGTTATATGATGGTCTATGGCTGTAATCTTCCATCACTGTTTTCAGTGGGTTTTTCTAACGTGGGAGTTTATGGATCCTGACAGTGATCCTTAGCTCAATAACAAACTTCCGTCTGCTCTCTGCTTTTACTCATTGCTACCAGAATTTTCCTAACTTCTGTTTCTTTTGTTCTCCAAGTAACGGTATGTTTCAAGAAACAGGTGCAATGGACACAACACAGCACACCTCTTCAACTTGAGAACCAGATTTATCTCCTAGTGGACAAAAAAGAATGATCCTATGTTCAGAGATCCCACAATAAGCTGTATTCAGCCTCCCAAGACTTCAATGTGCACATCTGTGCAGACAAAATGCAGCCTCTAGATAAAAACAAAACAAAACAAAAAAAAGCAACAACAACAACAAAAAAAAACAGTATACCACTATTTAGAGAGTCTGAAAGACTAAAAGGAATGTAGATATCACACGAGAACAGGTCCAGTCAAGAATTGCTAGGAGATTTTCCTTTCTGTAGCTGCTTGCCTTAATCTGCCCTCAGGTCACATTCAAAGTGCCCCTTTTCCTCAGGTGCTGATTAGAGCACACTCATATATGTATATTTGTGTGAGTGCGTATGCATATAGATATATAAAAATGGGTATGTATTTTTCATTTCCTCATCACAAGGCTGTTTTAGGAAATTGCCATGTCTTAGAAACTACTTGGATCTTCTGAGAGCTATTGGCTGCTCTCAGTCAATACAATTAAATTCAATTGTTACAATTGCATGGCATTTGGGTGAAAAAAAATAGAAGAAAAATATAAGTTGGAAATAGCCTTGGATAGCAGGAAAGATCTTTAGATAGAAGAAGATGCAGAACTGCAACATTGGTATACTGAGTGATGAAAAGGGAAAAGTAGTTGGGCAAGTGGGGACAGTACGAGTGCAGAATGAGGATGAGTGAGCATGGGGAAAGAAGAAGGAGGAGAAAGAAAAGGTTATGATTTAGGGAATCTAAATCATACCTAATTATGTGGTGTACTCCTCTTTGAAGTCTTCTGTGACATCTGTGTTTCACAGATCCTAGACAGCCACCAAGAGTGCAGACAAATGGTAAAGGGAGGAGGGAGTAAGCCTTCTAGGCTTGCATGGTGGTGAGCAAGTCATGTTAGATAGAGAGGGATGCTACCATCATCTCTCTTTTTTCAACAGATATGTGTGGTATTTAGTTACAAAACCTTACTTGGGAGGATAAATGCAGATTCTATTTATTGCCTTATGGAAAATTAAATGTTAAGAAAAGTTCCCAGTAGTCACTCTCTCTTCTGCATACACTCTCTTGTATTGGAAAGAAACCCACACAAGCAAGGAGGGAATCATAGTTTGCTGTAGAAAGTCCCTGCTGTCGGCAGTTGAAACTTGGGCCGTGAGACTGAAGAATCAAGGCTATTCCATGTTCCGACAAAGCTCCAGTGTCCAGAAAAAAACAGCAGGATCTCGTTCAAGCATGGAGTGTTTTCTAGAATTTCCTTGAGGACATGATTAAAAGGAGTTAAATAAAAAGATGCTGATATACCCGAGACCAAGATTGATGCATTAGAATGAGCTAGCAGCCAGTGAAGAAGAGAGCCCTCAGAAGCATTAGCCTAAATTTACAGCCTTGAGTGGGATCCATTCAACCTATCTTGGATTTTAGAGGTTAGAGGTCTGGCCATAGGGAAGATCTTTCTACACACTGGCTATAGAGGTAGTTCAAGCTGATTAGGTAAAACATCGGGTTTTTTTCCACTCATCCACAAATGGGTTTTTCTTCTCAGTGTTCAGGTATAAATTCTCTGTGGAGTACAATGAAAAGGACATTTTTTTTAAAAAAAAAAGAATCTAAGATCAGACACTAAGCCACATATTACCTTCAGCTTAGGATGAGATACTGTGTTAGAACATCTGGACTCATACTGCCATCTTAGGAACTGCAAACGTAGCTGGAGATTTCAAAAGACTTAAAATCCATTGGCTTCAATATGTCAGGAAGCAACCAAATTATTTGTTCATCTGCTGCCTGTGAGAATGATCAAACAGATTTTTTTTCCTTCTACAGATAGTGATGGCCAAAGTGTAAAACTGTGCTGAATTTCTTGTGCTTGTTGCCTTTTGCTGCTTACTGTTTTCTCTAATTTCTCTTAAAATTTCAAAATCTCAGGAATGTATTTGGGCTTAGCTCATATTTGTAAACCTAAAAGTATCCAGACAACAGAGGAAAAAAAACCCAAACACTATTTTATATGATCAGTCATACATAACAGAAAACTTAGATCTGAGTTTGCAGACAAAACGTAGTCTAACATTTGTTCACATAAATAATCTGATGAATAATTATGAAAAATGATCTAATTTGGAAAAAAAAATATAATCAGGTCATGTACATTACAGGGAAAAGAACTAAATTAATTATGCATAGTGTGTAGCTGTCAAATACTAACAAAAAATTGCAATGAAGAGTCAACAATACATAAGAATCCTGCTAACTTCTATTATGTCTGAATTTATGCGGGTGATCATGTGTCTCAGGTTCACAGCCTGCTTGTTTAGTAGAATCTGTGCAAAAATGGGTCAAGTTTCAAGGAAAACTTTAAGAAAGATTATTATTTTTCAGAATTGAACTTATGACAGTATTTGTATTGAGGTTTGTGCTTATAGGATTCAACATAATGTAAAGGAAAACTGCAGGGAAAGTGAACGTTCAGTTTTTAAAATCTAATTCTTATGACATAGGTCATTTATGCAAACTAAAATGTCTAAACTGTAAATAATATTTCAAATCTTTTCATCACAAAGATACATTATCAGTCCTGAAAGTTAAAATATTAGAACTGCTGATGCTTATTGAAATCCATCACAGAGTCTAATCATTGCTCTTCTGTGAAAATTATATGTATTTATAATTATTTTTATTATTTCCATGATAATGAAAAATGTAAAACTATTTTAGTGTAAATACAGTCTTTCCTGGAAGTATTAACAATATCACTGGTTTATTTATTAATGTCTTAGTGGTAAATAATGGGAAATTACTAGAAATGACATCAGAAATGTTTGTTGGCTTTTTCATTATTTTATAGCCTCAGTGAAATCCAGAGTAGGAAGCAAGTGCATCAGCTGTGAAAAGTGAAAGCCTTAATCTTCGCTGGATGTGTTTGTTTCAGGTAAGACTATTGTGACTGAACAAGATCTTAAATGTAGAGATAGGACTATTCATTTAAACCCTATTCTCAAAAATGGTAATCTTATCACTCAGTGTGCATACTGAACACACATCTTGTTCAAAATGGAGAATACAGATTAGAAGCAGTAAAAACACATTTCAGAAAGAACTGGGTGTTTACAGCAGACCCATTGGGGATTTTTGATTTTACAGTCAACAACCATGTATTTCTGTCTGTTTAGTTTTCCTTATATGACTACTCTTAAAGTATTCTTGCCATATGTCATTTGAATCCTTTGGGGACCTTTGAAAGAAGATGAGAAAACTACTTAAGCAAGCTTTGTAAATGCACATGTCTGTCCATATGTATTAAAGTATACAAAGAATCTTTATTTTATGCCATACTTTAATTTATTAAAAATAAATGAAATCTACTGAATTTTGTTGCAGCTAAACTGTGTGTCTTAACTAGTTGATATTCATTTAGCATTTGCTAATACAAACATGTTAGAGACCAAACTGAAAATTTTATATTAAAAGAATGAGAAAACTTTCTGAAGCTTTGATGTGTCCAGCCTCTCAATTCCAAACAAAAAAAAATTTAAATTATTTTGAAAAAATATATATAAGTTCTACTTACAAATATATGTATCTGTATATATCTAAGATGATGAAAGGTTTTTGCCTTCCTACTATAACCAAGATGATTGTATTATTGAAGAAAAAGATGTTAAATCAAGATAAGATTGTACAAACAATGTATGTATGTAAATAGATGTAAAAAATATATTATTTTACAGCTTTTTAAGTACACAGTGATCCCATCCTGAAGCACTAGGTCACTTTTTTCCTAGGCTACACTTTTAATATTGGCAAACTTTACCAAACAATATCAATCAGGACTGGTATTTCTCTATGCAGAGAAATAGCATAGAGAATTCCCTTGCTAGTTGAAGCAAATTACTTACATAATTTTTTGCATTTTGAAAGAAGACAGTTTGTTTTTCCCATTTTTTCCTTTTTTAACAGAGATTTACAGCATAAAGAGGTAGGATATTGTTTACTAGGTAGAAGAAATCAGGCCTCTCTTATGCATCTTGCTCACTCGTTCAGAGTTAAACGACTTTTGGTTTGGATTCAAGATGAAATTAATATAGATTTGGTGTTCATTTTTGGTTTGATTTTCCTTACATTATGGAAAAAGTTTATTTTCTAAGACTCATCTCAGCATTTTCTTACAATAACTTCTTTATTTTTGTTTACCTTGCAATATTGATGCCATCTCTCACTTTTTGTATAATTCATTTTGATTTGTAGTTATTTAAGTAAGCCCTTCATTTTTATCACAAGGATATATGTGCTCTTTGGAAGTGTTTTATAGCTTGAAATGTGTAAGATATTATGAATGTTCATAAACTATCGTTCTAGTACAAGGATGATTGTAGTTGCAGAACACTGAACCTAGTAATGATGCTATCTCCTGCTCAAAGTGATAGGCGTGAACTCACATCCCTGGCTCATGGTTCATCACTCCCCCTAGAAAACAGATTTCAGTCAAGGAAGAGCAGCAGCAAAGAATTGGACATTGCAAAACAATAGCTATATCTGAAGACTTCCTGCTGACAATGTAGTGTGGAAGTAGATGGAGAGAGAGAGAAAAGCCTTACTTGCATTCTTTCCTTCAGAGATGTGCCAAGCAAAAGGTCCTTTGCATTCTTCAGAGACAAAGGTGAAGGGAAGACTGCTGTCAATGTTTCTCTCTCCTGAGTTACTGTGAAAGAAGAGAGAATGGTAGAAATATTTGAATGTAAACCTAGAAATAAGTCTAGGAATATGAATTTTGGACATCACATTTGTAGGTTCTATTTATTTTAGTTTAGTACAAAAGCAATGTAGTCTCAACTGGTCTACCTTAACAAATTATATAATTTAAGTGCCTGAAATCCTTCATCTAGAACACTTGTGCTGTACAGAATTCCTTCAAGCCCTTTGAGTGTTGCAAAACTCAGGTTTACATGAAGGAATTATTTTAGCCGGGCATTTTATCCTAAGCAGCTTCACCCATAGGGACTCTTTCTGATGTCTGATAAGGTATTATAAATGTGAAGGAAAATTTGAGTTTTGGAGGGCCAGATCCTGTGTAAATGAGTGAAGAAATCTCACAGTTATGTGGTACTGGGCAAACATAGGGGCTTAGTAAAGGACTTGATTTTCTTTCAGAAAAATCACCCTTCCCCAGGTCCTCTTTCTCCTGTGCGTTCTGTCATTATGGGACTTCCACATACGATATACATCAGTAAAAACAGTGTGCACATCTTTTATTTATTTGTTTATTTTAGTTGTTGTTTATTTCAGTTACTGAGTGCCAAACATGGATAAACTAACTACATAACTTCACCGGTTGGTTCAGGTCTTGTGTGTTTCTACCTGTAAGATTATGTGGTGGCTCCTCTGGGTCAGAAGGTCATAACTTGCTTCTAGGTGAAGGATATAACTTAGGACTTACTTAAAATGCACACTAGAAAGAGTTCCTTCGCCTTTGACTTTATGGTGAATAGGACTCAAAAAAAAAAAAAATTGTCCTTCAGCATAGCTATGATATTGGACTAAAAATCACCTGTCGCCTTTACTTATAATGACAGCAACAACTCCCAGCTTCTGCCTCCTATGCAAAACATCAATCACCTGTGTCAATCATCTGCATCACAAGGTCCGTAAGATAATGATGGTATTTTTCAGAAGGGAAGCTACATAATTACATGAAGCCTCAAAATTAAAGTATTTTAATCACATAGATGGCACTAATGTCATCAGATCTAGCTTGTACGGAATTGATGTTACATACAACACTCTTGTTTGTGTGTTATAACCAAACTAGTCCAGAAAGGAAGGCAGAAGTGGGTATTTTATGCCCCCTACATAAGGACCTTAATGGACATCTTTCCTGTGGCCAAGAAGGTAGAAAACTTCCTTTCACAGAAGGTTCCCAAACAGAATGTTCCCTTTACTCAGTTCCTTTTCAGATCTCCTACACTGGAAGTGTTCCTGGGGCACTTACCTATTTTCCAATAATTTTCTCCTTGACTTAAAAAAAAATACGTATATATATATATGTATATATATATATATATATCCGTTAGGTAGCTGAGCACCTTCAAATTGAGGAAAGGGGTTCTTACTCTAAATAATTTATTAGAAGATTACAAGGCACTAAATCCCAGTAATCAGCAGATACTGTGATGTGGAACAAAGCTCTAAAAGACTCAGCACCCTCTGGTGTAGCACATCTACGCTCTAAAAGACAGGTCTAAGCAGTGCAATACTTGAGCACAGCTCTGTTCAATTTTCCAGAAAGTGTTTCATGTTCACAGCAATTAATAAATAATATCTTTTAAAAAATAGAACACATAAAGGAAAGTATTAAATGCAATTTTTAAAAGGCAAGTTTTGTGAGTTGTTTTATTTTTTTATAGGATTCATGAAAAACAATAATGTTAGAAGGTTGATTGCAGTTGCAATCAAGAAAGTGTTTCCTCCATTGCATTTCATCACCATTATTGCCCTGAAAATATTCCAGGATTAAATTCTTAGGAATTCTTTGGAAACTGTCTTCATTATGATCTCATGGAAATTGGTGGCAAAATGTTCATCCACTACAGTTCAAAAATTTAAATAATGGCATGCAGGTTGGAAGAAAGGAATAGAAAAGACTGAGAAGGAAACAATTGTAGTGACCCATTTTTGTGTAGCCAAAGCAGTAAGAAAAGAGGCTAAGAGCCTTTTTTTTCATGTATTTAGAGCAGGGAAAAGGGGATTTGAAAATAACATTTTCTTTCTAGCTATTTCCTTCATTTTTGCGTTCTCCTTAAATTAGTGTTTTTTTTTTTTTTTAAGTATGTAGGCCAGTTTAAGTTCTCCTATCTGAACTGGGTTCCCACTATGGAGGAAAAAAAAAAGGGATATCAACAGAGCTTGCTAGCTTGCTGTTAAAAATGTGTTCTGCCTAGGTGGCAGAGGGACATCTTTCCTTCCTCATTTCAGCCCCATTTCTCAGTGAGGTAGGGAAACACTGGGTAGCATTGTCAATTTTTTCTTTTGGCATACTCCCAACAATGTACTCTTACATTCTTTTTTCAGGGTTTATGATATATATTAAGACACATTTTAGCCAAATAGGTTCCCAGGCATACCAAGATGTTGGTACAAAGTCCTTGGCTCAGGCATCTCCCCCTGGACCTGGTGTGCACATGAAAACTGTTTCGTGACTTTGATTGTAATTTAAATAGCACAACTGAATTCTGCTATCACTGCACAGACAAATTACAAGGAGCTAGTTGAAGTTTGAGGTATGTGCTTGAGATCTTCTTGTTCCTAATCACTGAAGTAATCCTGGCAACTGGTGCAAGGAATAAAGTTACCATTTAACCTAAATACTTAAAGAAATAGCCTATAGTCTGTAGGGTGGGATGAAGAATCTGTGCTCCCCAAGGTCCAGACCTTCCCCACTAGCCTATGGAGAAGGTTCCCTTTGTGCCTCTTAGGGGACCCGTAAATCTGGAATTATTTTCTACAGAATGATACAATCTTATGAGGCATGCAGAGGGAACCCCTCCCATAAGTACCTCACAGATTCTTTGAAGGTAAATGTGGGCTAAAACATCCTCAGATGCAGAGGGGGTTTAATGCCAGATGTGACACATACAGGATTTGTGTTTTGACCACTAGCAGTAGTATGTGTGTTTGAGTGTGTGTGTGTATATATATATACACATATACACACATATACATATATATATATAAAAGATTTTCTCTTTAAGAGGAAGAAGAGTAGTGTGTGGGATTGTAGTTGCTGTACACCCAAGGGGTGTAGTGATACCTTCCTGCAGCAAAAAGTGTTGCATTTTTTATTGGACAAATAGAAGTGTAGCATTTAACCATTAACATCTTTCAGATCTTCAGTTTTACACATACAGAGATAGAGTTTATTGTTTGAAGATCAGGGACCACACACCCCAAAACCCAAGAACCATGGAACTTGCTTCCATCTCATATAGCCAGTACTACACTTTGGCCTAAACATAATGTTTGAATGATTTTTTTTCTCCGTATTCATCTGTATATCACACTTGTTGGAACACTTCCCAATCCTACAGAGAATCAAGCAATTATAATCCTTTCCTATATTTTCCAGAATTTCTGCATGAAATAGTGCAACATGAACATGATGAAACTATTTTCATGGCATTTAGCTGAATACACTTTCTCACACACAAACCTTGGTGTTATTTGAAGGTCAGATCTAAATGGAATAGGTAAATGCATATCAAAATGTCTCTAATAAGTCAGAGGATTCTTTTGAACATTTATATCTCTAAAATACTTCATTTTCAAACTCCTGCCAAGACAAATTCTTCTTGGACCTCTGCCTCTCCTTATGTGGCTGATAGGAAAGAGCTGGTACACTGGAGTCTGGGACTATGAATGTCTTTAATATCAGATACCAAGACAGATTAAAAAAGAATTGTACTTCTAAATGTTAATAGAAAATGGGCATAACAGTTTATCTGTCTGTTAATTGGGAAGCTATATGCAAATGGCCTGATGCAAGGTGCCCTTTAATCAAGTTACCTAAACACCAACCTTTTCCTAAATTAACCTTTACAATTGTGATAGTTACCAATTGCTAATCGCTAGTCTCCCTTCCTCCCTTCCTCCCTTCCTCCCTTCCTCCCTTCCTTCCTCTTATTACTATTATTATTATTGTTATTTAAGGAACAGACAATATGCCCCATTGCAATTTTGCATGCATGCCTGGGGAGGTGGGGGAAAAAAAAAAAGTAGATGACATAAATCGCATGCATAATCTCAGGAGACAATCATTTTAAATCTTAATTGGCTGCCTTTTAAATATCATTTAAGGTCTCGTTTTCCCAGCCTCTCTCTCTCTAGTTAAGAAGGTGTTGTGTCAAAGTCTATTACCTTGCTGGACGTCTCGCCTCTAAGTTTAAAAAAAAATAGAACCATCAGCAGAGGTTTGAGAGGTCGATAAAGCTTTTAGATTTGGAGATGTTTTCAGGGAGCCCATTTCCTGCGGCTAAGAGTTGTTAATGGAGCTTAAGGAATTATCTTATGACTCGGGCTGGGAGAGCCGTATATTTCTTCGCTCCTGTTCCCTTGTCGAGGCTGAATATGCTGCTGTCAAACTCGCTTAATGAAAAGTAACGCGTCGCTGATTACAGTTTTATTTGGGCTCTATGTAAAAAGCACTGTTAATTTAGCATCCCCTCCTTTGTGTGTTTGAATTTGCCATGGCTGAATGATTTAGAGTATCTCAGTTTCAAGCCGTTTCTCTATGATTTTTTTTCCTTTCTCCTCTCTTTCTTTCTCATTTTCCCTTTATATTTCTCTTTTGCACAGCTGTGCAAGCTGAGTGGCTCTACCCTTCAGCCCCGTAACCTCCTCAAGGCTACCGAACCTGATATTTGTCTTATTATTGAGTAAAATGGCAAAATTATTTTTCACACTAATAAATACATTAAACAAAATGTATTCATAAATGTGTTCATAAGTACATTTTTTAAAGTCATCTCTTGAAAGATCACTGTATTTGACTGCTGATCTATAGGCAAGGTTCTCGTACCAAAGCAAGAAAGTGTCCTCCCTCTCCCATAATTTATACAGCCTCATCTCCGTATAGATAGATAATGCTTTGGCGTCTGCGTGCGCACACGCGCGCGCGCGCACATGCATATCTAGAAGATTTAATATATAATTAGTCCTGTAGTTCACTGAAATCTAGATTTAAGACACAAACTTACTAAAACTTGTTTTATAATCATATAAAATAAAGAGGTAAAGAGTGGGCCCCAAATTGTTACAGCTTAAAATATTTCAGTCTGTCTGCATTTTACCCACTTTAATCTTAAATTCGGGGGCAGGGGAACGGAGTGTGAGCGGGGGCCGAGAGCAGGTGTCCTCTTAAATCACCGTGAGAACCAACGCCGGTGAACGGCAACTGAGAACCGCGGGCAGCAACAAAAACACCCGTCCTCGGCCGGCGTGAAGGGGCTCGGGACTCCCCTCAGGACGGGGCACCTTGGGGTTTGAGGGTGCCCTCTCCTTACATCTGGGAGGGTTCCCGTATCTGTGCGGAGCTCCATCCCTGCCAGCCCGGGATGCGGGCCCTGCTCCCTGCTCCCTGCTCCGCGCCTCGCTCCCTGCGGGATTTTTCTGCCCGAGCCTCCCCCACAGCACACAGGCACATTCAGCTATTACTGTGCTGGGGACAAAAATGAAGCCCCTTCCACAGCACAGAGTCTCGGTTCCATGGAGATTGAAACCCCCGAGAAAACCTGATGTAAACCCAGCCTTTACTTGCACACACACAGAATTCTCCACATTCATTTGTTCTAAAATTACCGCCGCAGCAGACAGCGGCTTCCCCCCGCTGTCCCCTATCTTTCCTGCCTCCACCAACGGTTTGAGGGTAGCCTAAACTTTCGCTTTTCCTCTCTTGTCACTTCCACACCTCTCTCCTCCCCACCTCCCTAGTTTGGCTGAAGATTATTCGCTTTGTTTAAAGGGTTTCAGAAGCAAAGCTCGCCGGCCGCCCCGGCTGCATTAAAATTCCTGCCGGCCCAGCCTTTAGCTGAGATCGCGGCTCCCCGGAGACTCCACTTTCGCTATTACTGTCAAGTACCCTTGACTCTTTATTTTTGCCCTTTTATCTATTACAACTAATTCGAGTTCTTTTGCCCTTTTCAGTTTAAGACGTGGCTTTCTGTAAAGCCTCCCCCTGCCACCGAGCTCTCCGGGTGCAGAGCCTTTAGAAATTGAGGGGTTTACTGTCAAAATGAAAATTTCACTTCAAATTATCTTGGCTGATGCACGTTTTCCAGGCCGGGGGCTCCTGTCTGAGCCTTTTGACAGCCAGATCAGCAGAGAGGTTCAGTGATCTCGATAATATCATCCAAGAGAGCGAAAGTCAATACAATGACAGGGAATATGACTGGATACAATCCAATTACGGCTGCTAGCGGAGAGGGGAAGGGCTTGATCTGATCTCCGCACCCGGATTCCTGTGTGCGGTCCTTGCACTAAGAGGTCTCTCTAGAAACTTTGCGGCCTGGAGTATATTTAGCGCTCTATCGGTTGCATTTGTCTTTGCCTATATATATTTAGGGATATATATGTATATATATATATATAAAATATATATATATATATCATACTCTTTTGTAACTCATATATATACACCCTCGGGTGTATTTTTATTTATGTATTTATTTATGAAGAGATTGGCGGAGAACTGGACCAGGGCTGGGCTGGCGAGGAGAGAAGAAAGGCTCTTCTTGCCCTGTGGCAGCTCGGTCCGGGCAGCGCCAAGCTCTGCAGTGCCAGCGTTTAGGCCGGCCGCGATCTCTGCTTGTTGTCTCGCAGTTCCTCTTCCAGCAGTTCTTCTGTCCTGGTACAGAGGATTGGAAAGTTTCTTCCCGTTCCTAGGAAGTAAGGAAAATATTTTAAACGCTTGTTATCTAAATGGTAAATTGGCTGCGAGTGCTCCTGATCACAGGTCGAGAGCACTCTCTTGACTCTCTTCTCTCTCTCTCTCTTTCTTGGCTGCACTCTATTTAATGTCAAAACGGTAAAGCATCTGTCCTGACGTGCTGAAATATTCATGGAGGATCAGCGATTCTCCATGCTGGCAGAGGAGCTGGGAGCTAAAACGGTTGTTTAAAGAATCAGATTTTCCACGCGAATCAATTGCTCGGCGCAGGGGCGGGGGCCGCTCTCCGGGGCAGCCCCCGGCCGCCCCGCGGCGGCAGCTCCCGGGCCCTGCGCTGCCGCCGGCGCTCGGGCACTCCCAGCCCCCGGCCACTCGCGCCGGGACGCGCGGCCGCTTCGCACCCTGCGCTCCACTCGCCTCCTTCCCATTCCTTTTACAGGGCGGAAAGCTCTGGCTCAGCTCCGGCTATTGCTGCTTTTCCCTTCCCTCGCCCTTTCCATGGGTGACAACTGTCAGATTCCACATGGGCAGCGGTCACAGGCCCCGCGCTGTCCCGGGCGCCGCGGGTTCTCTCGGTGGTGGAGCACAATGCGGGGTCACTGCTGCAGCCGGGGCCCCCACCTCGCTCCAGCAGCCCCGCTCGGACATTCCCGAACCTCTAAAAAAACAGTACGCTGGTTGCGCAACGCAAAACGCCACCACCGCTGTTACCTCTGAAACAGACAATTTATTGGAGTGAACATACCCTTTGACATATCTTTGCCAAGATAAATTTGTGCAGTAGGTGTAAACTTAGTAGAAGTGCTGTTTGTGAATTATATGCTAACAAGGAAATTAGAAGGAAAACTCTCAAAAAGTCTTTATAACTAATGTTGGCATGCCTTAAATTAAATCTGAATTAAAATTTCTCATTTGTAAACTTTTGGATGTAAACTTTTTTTTTAAAGTAGGTCTACACTAGAGTACGTGCTTTTGGACATGGAATTAAATAACTCTTACGACATTGATCCCTTAAAGTGGCAGCCAGGAGAAATTCTTCAGAATAGCAATGCGTAAAGTCTGTCCGTGTAACCGAGCAAACTGAACTTTAAATCCTTGTCTATGCTGTTTAAAAAAAAAAAAAGGGGGGGGGTTGTATTTAAATTTAAACTCTCGCCAGTCTCTTTTCAGTGTAGCTGACTCTTCAAGAAAGTCCTTCCGCCCTCGGTGGGCTGTTAGGAACAAAACATTTTGCTTCCTGATTTGGGAAACGCAATAAATTCTTTGTTGGAGTCCTGGTGGGACAAGTTTGAGAGCTGCCCCTTGAGCACGTTGGCGCCGTTGCCTACCGAGCGTCCCAAGGATCCCGTTTCCAGGATGGCCCCTTTGGTGGTGGCCCAGGAAACGGTGGTGCTGCCCAAGGCTTGGTTCAAAGTACTGTGCCTGAAGAGGGGGTCGTGAAACACCCCGTCCACCCAGTTCCTGAGGCTGGTGACCGGCGAGTCCTGGTGTCGCTCGATGACACCGAGCGGGGCGGAGACAGCGACGGCGGGGGCTGCCCCTTGGCGCTTGAGCATGCAGGAGGGGTACTCGGCTTGGTTGAGGGAGGTGGCGGTGTGCGCCAGGGACCAGATGCGCGGCTTGGCCTCCAGCAGCTGCTGCCCGGGCTGGAAGCACATCTTGGCCTCGCAGCCGCGCGCCCGCGCGCCCAGCAGCTCCGGCTCGCAGCCTTCGGCCGCCTTGAGGCAGCTCTTGGCGCGCTCGCCGCCGGGCTCCA
>JAUBOD010000166.1:153792-180237 GCA_032353885.1 Nothura maculosa
TCCTTCCCTCCTTCCTTCCCTCCTTCCTGCCCTCCTTCCTTCCCTCCATCCCTCCCTCTCTCCCTTTCTCTCTCTCTCTCCGACTCTGTCTCTCTCTTTCTCTTTCTCTCTGTCTCTCTCCCTTTCTCTTTCTCTCTTTCTCTCTCTTTCATAGTGAAATTTGAAACTTTTAATAGTTACACTATGTAGAAGGTGCTTAGGTTTTTTTTCCCCAGCTGAAATGATGTCGGTCCTTTCTATCCAGCTATCCTTCACTGTTTCTGTAACTAGATCGATGCCTTTCCCGTTGTGAAAAGCCAATCCTTTAATAATGCCAAGTGCTTAAAAACCTTAATTTTCCATGTCATTAGACAAACAGCACTAGTGCTAGCAACATATTTAAAAAGTAATTTAATTGCCAGTGTCAATTCCTTCAGCACAATACCTCTTCTTGGAAAACATACTTTCTGTGAGATCTCATAGTGGAAAACATCAGTTTGATTACTAACTTTTTTGAGGAGGGAGGGCACTTTATTTTACTGTAGAAGTTATTAAATCAAACTTGATTCAGGAATAAAGCACCAACCCTTGTCTCATAACTCACGTACAATATGAAGATCCTAGAAACATGTTACCTTAATCATGACACCCTCAGAACCATTTACATAACTGGAATAATTGCACAATAAAGCCAATATAATTCAGAATGTAATAAATAGATGGATAAGATTTTCAGTGGAATTATTTTTGTATGCATCTGGTTTTGGTGCACCATTTTATCTTAACCTCATAACAGCAAGGTTTATCTTAATGTACAGGGATCTCTGCAGGTACATTTCTTTTTGTTTTCGCACATTAAATTCATCATGCAATGTTCAAAAGACTGATATACATTAGAAAACCTTTAGGCATTTCAGTGTAAAAGGAACAGGTTATTAAATGGCTGAGTTATTACTTTGAACAATGGCTTCAATGGGTACATTTAAATGTGAAGTGTTTATATAGGACTGACCTGCGTTGGTCAGAATCTGTACTACTCTACTTTTATTCAGAAATGTGAGCCTAAATTGATAAAAGAAGACGTTTTCAGATCCTCTATGGTCATATGCAGGTCTTTTGTAGTTCATAAAGATATACATTTTTAATTATTATTTCAATACTTTTCTAAGCAAGTTTTACAATAGTGCCTTGATTCTGAGCAGATATTTCATATATATCTTTTGAGACAATATTACTCTATTGGAAAAAAATACTAATATGGTCAGGAAAGCTACTAAGGCTCTACTGCATTTCATATACGAAGGCTGGAGAGAGGTACTTTATAGTAGGAAAATAGCAGCATTTTATGTGCCTAAAAACTTAGCCACTTCATTTCTTACTGAAGATCCAGAGAAGGTCCCAAAGGAACCAATGGCACCCACCTCTCTCTGCTGCCCTGGGAGCTTTGCCTGAGCAAGGTGGGCTGCCTCAGCTGCAGAATTTGCTTAGGGGAGAGAGGTGGAGCTCCAAGGAAGTGAGGCAAGAGTAAGTGCCTTGCCTCATATTGCCAAGCTAAATGAGATATGCAATGTGAGTCCAGTCCCAAAGATCTTTTCCTGCTGCGTGTGCAGCTCTATAGGATGTTATTGTTGGGAGGGATCACTTCTTGCACAAAGGGGAGAGCTGCATGCCTCAGAAAACAAAGACACATTTAAAGAAACATTTGTAGTTTTCAGTTAGGGTTCTCTTTCAATGCAAGGTGAACCATCATTTATTTTTTTCCTCTGTTAATTATTTTCATTAGCTGTTTTAACTCTTCCTGAGAGCTCTTAATAATTGCTTCAGAGAATAATGTGTAAAACTGAAAATTATTTATGGCACTGATTAGAACTACAGAATACTAATATGAGTAGTCAGGAATAATTTACCATAGCAAGAAAGGCATTATTTAACTGTTTAATATAGAAGTTTAATTGTGCTTGCTTATAATTATCATGTAAATATCACTGTGATCATTTCAAGAGGTTATTTATAAGTGTGCCAAAATTCTGAAGCAATCTGAAAAGAATTAATTTTTTTTTTTGCCTTCCTTCACAAGTCTCTCAAGAGCAGTATGTTTTAACTTAAACCAAAATATAGCCAAAGGCAGACAGGAGTTCCAACAGTGACCAGTGTAATACTCAGTGCTTTTAATTACTGTAACAATAAATCACACAGGAATGTCCTCCAGGAACTAAATGATTTTCTAAAAACATTTGAGAATATTTTTGAAATTCAATTAATTGAAGGCACCAGATAAAAGGTACACATTCTTAATGGCTATAAAATAACCCTAAGGGATGTAACTGAGCTCCAAGCTTAACTTCAAAGTATGACAGAAATACTTACTGTATTACTTTAAAAGAATTCAGATCAATGAATCAGTTAAAATTACTTATACATTTACCAACCTTTTCATTTTCTTTCTGAATATGATAGAAAGAATAGCGCTCATTTCCCAGGATACAAAAAGCAGTTGAGACCTGTAAAAGAAATTGTAATTAAAATCAGCCTTCAGTCAAAATTGGTATTATGAATTTTTAGTTGACACAAGATAAAGGGGCCAGGAAAACATAAAAGCAGCTTGATGAAACATACATTTAGACATTTTGTACTCAAATTTAACAGGTTTGTGTAAATATTTCAGGTTGTGGGATGAATTCTGTCCATAATAAAGCTAGAAAGCAATTTTTTTTCCCTATTGACTGAGGTAGCACCAGAAATTCACCCTATATGTTTTGCTTACTTGTATATTTGAACATCTATGTGATTACAATTCCCAAACTGTTTTTTTTTCTTTTTTTTTTTTTTTTAAACTCTTCAGACTAGTCATGCTAACTTGAGCATCTTCATGGCTGTGCAGGGTGCTGAACAACCCACATCACACTACCATGCAGCTTTTGTGGGTAACAATCTGAGGTGGTAGGCAAGTTAATGCTCAGTAGGATTTGGCCTTATGAAGTAATCCCTTGGTGTTTGCCTTGCACTGCACAGTCAATAGAGGTGTCTAAAAAAAAAGTGGAATTACTAGGTATTTTTTGGAATTGCTAGGTATTTTTATAAAGCCACATGATACACTAAAAGGAACGTGTTAAGAAATATGTAAATGTTGAGCTGTTACTATTCATGTGGTGTTTAACAGAGATGCTATGTTCTGAGCAGCTCTTCTCCCCCTATAGCCATGCTTCTGATTGTACCCAGGCAATGAACACCATCAAACCATAGTGGTAAGAGTTAACCTCCAGGCTTTGCAAAATGGCTAAGAAAGAACTAAACTGCACACATATTTTTTTTTCTCTGTGCAAAAAGTTTGGAAATAGTTCAATCTGAATTATGGATACACATCCATGTCTTTTTATTCACATGCACATGAACAAAGAATAGAAAGGACACAGAAGTGTTTCTTCTATATAAAAAATTGTATTTCAATAAAAGACTGAAAATACTCTTTGGAAGGTTAAATAGGGTATTTTTCAGTGGATATCAAGTTGTGATACTCATTGAGAAATTTCTCAGTAGTACATTAACATTTTTTCTATGCTTAAAATGCTTTAAATTGAGAGAGTAGAAGACAAAATAAACTTAAAAAGCTTAGCATATTATTGTCATTTTCTCTTCCTTTTCCTTGATCGTACAAAACCATAGAGAACACAAAAAATTAAGCATCCTACATGGATGTTTTGTCATAAAAGGCAACATTTTTTATAGCTCCATGCGATAAACTGCATCCTAGAGATGAGGAGTGGATGAGAGATCAATGAGAATTGAAAAATCCAGAATACAGCACAGTCATAAAACTAGCTCATGAAAATATATGTATTACATAATAGGCATTTTAAAACTGCATGTAGTAAAATATTCAACAAGATGGATAAAACTAAAAAGATTCAGTATTTATCAAAACATTGTGGTCAAGAAAGTTAGTCATTGTGATCAATTCCTCGAAGATGGTAGAAGATAGTTTGATAGATTTCGTTAGATGTGCAAATACCCATAATATTAATTACAGATACACATCTACCCAATCATTACATCTGTAACCTGCAACCAGATTCAAATCAATTATATATAAGCCAGAACTTTCTGTTAAATATGTATTTCAACCATTACTCCAAACTCTTGAAGTTTTTTAGATGCTTTTTTATTTTGAGGACTTCACAGTTAAATGATCTTTCCCTTTCCCTTCCCCTTTCTCTTTCCCTTTCCATTTCCATTTACCATAGCTTCACTGTAACAAGTAAATTCTATCTGAAATTTCAGCCTTTGCAAGGCTCCCAGACGTGTTTGCTAGTTCTGTGCTATCAAAAAAACAATATTAATTTGTGTATCAGCAATTGTTGATAAATTTATAGGCTCTCTAGCGTGTCTTCTTCTGGAATAAGAAAGCACTGTGTCTTGTTAGCTAAACAATACCCATCACTCTTCAATTTAGCTTAGAGTAATGTTAATCACTAAAACAATATTGGGATAGCACTTTAGGATTACCAGAAGAGACAGGTTGTGGGAGACCATTGTAAATTTAAGGGAATGCAGTGACTAAAAGTGTATTTTGGGACCGTGGTCCCATTTCCTTCCTCCCTTCCTTTTCTCCTCCCTCTCTCCCTCCATCCCTTTCTCTCTCTTTTCCTTCCTAGAACATATAATTGATTTTGGACACTCTCATTTGAAGGTGGTGGTTATGGACTTGTTCTGGATAGACCTAGAGTCATTAATATGTCCTCTGCCCTGACTCCTGCACTCTTACTTACCTAATGTAAATAACAGAATGTGAATGTTTACAGAATGTGCTTTGGGAAGGAGGAAGAGATTACAATAGACGAAATATAAATAAATATCTTTTCCCCATACAAAAGAACATACATTCATCCCTTTGAGTTGCTAATCTATTTATATATCAGTAAAAAAAAGTAAAACAAAGTAATACCTCTATAGACTGGGAATTTTTATATTGAGACGTGAAAGAGCCCTATGTGGCAATGTGATGGATAACTTCATTATATAACTTAACAAGTCTTTTTTTCCCTTTCTTATACCTTTTCACCCTCTAGTTAATCACCTCATTCTGGTTAATTCAACTGAGTATTTCAGCATGCAAAATTAACATTACACTGCACCTGTCCTAGACAAAGAGAATTTTTCCACACGGAGAAAGGAGAGATCTATTTAAATAGCTTGAGCTGATCTGTCCGATGAGTAGTCCAGTTGATGCTTGTTCCCAACCAAAAGAAGTAAAGCCATATTCTCAACCTACATCTCATCTCCATCTTCTTTCCTGTTAAAAGTATAACATAAAGATGGCAGTCCATGCTTGTGTGGACTATCTGGATATCGCTGCCAAACCTGGGGACTTGCCAGAGCTGGTATCTGATGGGTTGGGGTGAAATTCTTCACTGTGAGCTTATTCTTGTAAAGATGATCCTTCCCTGGTATACCCCTTCGTTTTGCTTACCTCCACAGTCAGCATTTCCATAGACCAGCTGCGAGTTATGAACCATCATTTCCATCTGTAAATTTTGACCCTGGGAAGCCAGGAGCTGTGTCTCCTAGTGTATCTCAGTTCTTGTTCAGGGAAACATGGTGTGTTGTCCCCTGCTCATTTTCTCCATGCCATTTGATTATTTTATAGGCATCTGTCACATCCTCTTTCTGTTCTTCCAGGTGAATTGTATTTAATATAGAATGACTTTGATAATTCTTTTGCCTTGCCACACACATTTTCTGTTTCCTTGAGAAGAGAATCAAACCTGGATAGCTAGGTCCATTTTATTTTTATATAACAGTATTGCATATATTTAAATTTAATTTCTTATCTAATAAATCATTGTTGCTGTGGCATCTGAACATTTTATCAAAAAAAATTTCAAAATTATCAACTGCATAGGAAAGACATTTTATGGCAAAATAGATAAACAGAATATCTAAATTCTGATACTCCCTACCTTCTTCGTACTAGGACAGAAATCTTAGATTAATTGTTTTAAAAGGGATTATATAGTATAATATACCTGCATGCACAGTATATTTGATTCCTAACTACTTGATTAATAAATACTTTTTAGAAATGGTATAAATCAATGAAATCTTTTTTTCTTCATATTACCTCTTCAAATTTTATAGAGCTATCACATAACTTAGGTGAAAAAAAACCCCAATAACTTGTCTTATTGATTTTTAAATCATTATTAAAATATGAGGTATAAAATCATTATTAAAGATTATGGGCTTTTTGAATACAAATAAGTGCATTTTAATTAGCCACATTTTTACAATTTCTATAAAGTATTAAAATTTGGAAAAATGGTAGGAAATTTAACTGTTCAATAATAGATTAACAAAAAAGAATTCAAGTTTAGATTGAACTGAAATATATTCATAATTATAATTTTGAATTTGCAATTTCATAAACTCAGATAAAACCTGTTTTCTTCCTAGGAGCCTGAATTTTGTATGCCAGTTACAGATATGACTCCAATTTTAATAATAAAAAAAGAGTTTGAGAAGCCGATCTCAACCAGTAAGAAAGTCAGACTGTAAGGTAATCATATAGAGATGAAGTTTCCCATTGCAAAACTTTACAGGGTGAAATTCCATGTATTTTTGCATGTAATACTTATTATCTCTCCCTAAAATATGGAATTTTCTTACCAAATAATAAGAAAAAAGCAGCATTGTTTTGAGGAAATGATTAAAATAATATTTCTTTCTTCCTTCTCCTCCAATGAGAACATATTTTCTCAGAGCTCCTACAAGAACACTTCACAGTTTGAAGAAGGCACCAAATATGACACCACACTGTAAAATCATCAATCATTTGCTATACAAATTGAGATGCTTAGAGGACTTCAAAGAGTTCAAGGAATGCTTGCAACATAGAGCTTGTGCAAACAATGAAAGATTTACAATCTGAACAATAAGTACTTTCAGGAAGAAATCAATTAAATATCAAAATATAATAGGATAAGGCTAGAAAAAGAGGAAAAGTTTGGTCTTGATCACAGAAGGAAAATAAAGGAACTAGTGGACATATCTGGTTAAATGGATTTATCAAATACCTTTATTTGAAAAACAGAGCCTAGATTCTTTTACCTGAAACTTGTGCTTACTTTCCAAATTCAGAGCCATTTTGAACATTTATATGTTTTTTAAAATAAGAAGTGTAGCAAAAGATCAAAGGTACGTCCTCATCTTGCTTCTAGTAAGTTCACTGAGAGTGGCTATCCTGAAATAAAACACCAGGTAAAGAATGCAATGATAATGTCCAACCTACAATAATTTTCAGGTCAGGGTCCATGATAAAGGTAGTATCTTTGTGTTAGTGGTCTTTGATTTTTTTTTTTCTTGTATAAATTCTTCTCATTGCTTTTTCAGGTGCTGTAAATTTTAGCATCCAATGGCAACAAGTTCCAATGCTTGTGCAATTGCCTTATGATGTATTATCTTCTTTTTTTTTCTTTAAAAAAACTTTCCACATGCTACCTCCATGCTGTGAGTCTTGCCTATGGGCTTTCATTAGAAAAGAACACTCAATATCTGATAGCAAAAGCATCAAGCTACTGTATCAGGACAAATCAAGATGATAATATCTTTTCTATCAAAACAAGATAGGCCAGTATGAAGTCATGTTAAATGTAAGTCCCAAAGCTGCCATACTGCCCCAAAGACAGAAAATATCGTCACTCTATCTGTTGGACTACTCCCCAGTGGCTTTACCCAAAGTTGCTTCTGAAATGATTTTCTGGCTCCTTTGAAGTCAATGTCAAGGTAAGATTACAGAGAGAACTCAAGTGCAAAAATAGAGAAGACTCTGGTTCCATGGGTGTAGGTTGGGTTGACCACAGAAGGTTAATTTTTGTTATCAGTATTAGTGAAAGGTATCCTGAGAGGATGAAATACTCAAACTGAAAATTGCCTCCTGTTTTAATGTCTGATATCACAAGAAGCCAGATTTTGCCAGTGATTTTGTCCAGCCTACCCCTATATTTCACATGCATGAGTCATGATGAATTCTATCCAGACTTTGAACTAAGTAGCATCTGTAGGGAGAAAGTTTATTTCTGATATTCAAACTACCACATGATGGAGGAATAAGACTCTAAGATGTGAGTTTCTAATATATGTCTGTATATGCAGTTAATGGCATTAAGCTACATCTGCAATCTCATATAAATAATAATAATAAAAAAGAGCACATGCGGCAGTTTTTTTTTATCTGAGATTGATGTTTCTCCCCTAACTTTTAAGCCTCTGTTATAACAAGAGCCTCAAGGTAGGATAACTAATGTCACTTTGACTCAGTAGACTTTGAAGAGATCTCTATCCAAATAGTGGGTGACAACATTAAATAACTGTCCAATTTACTGTCTAGAAACTGTGCACAATCATACAGTGAAGTATAATAAACAATAAAAAGCCAGCTAAATTTTGAGACATTCTTACAGGGTGAATGCAATAAATGACCTACTATAGCACTATGCTTCTACCAGAGTAGTCTATTTATGACATTAACCAGTATCTATCAAATTAAAGTAAACCTGTAAGAATAACTTGCCCTCAAAGAAGGAATGACTTGCTTATTCTAATTTCCATCAAATACTTTTTAGCTTATACATTGGAGAATATCTTTAAGAACTTTTTATTCTACGGAAATGTCCTTAGTGTCCCAATTGGCATCTAGTTGCCTCAATAAAGGAACCATTTCATATTTGCCATATGGACATCTTGTGATACTTGAGGGTATGTTAAATGAATCTATGTGATGCATTTAGGCAACTGAATTCCATCCTGCTAATTTTTTGAGTCTTGATAAGCTGCTGGACTCAGTTCTATGCTGTTATGGTAAGTTGCTCTGCTTGTTTTCTCATAATGAGAAAAAAAAGAAAAAGGGAGTAATTTTATAGGTTATTGATTTCTTTAATCTTATTGGTTATTTCCTATTATTTGCCATGAATAGATGTTTAAGAATTCACAACTTGATCTGCTTTAGCATTCATTATTGTATTTATCACTTTGCTGTTTCCTTTTTGAAGGAAAGAATCCTGGTCTTTAAAAGCTTTCCTTTTGCGAATAACTGTTGTTATTATATTTGCATTTATGTTCTGTGAAACCTGTCCATTTGCATCTATTATTTAATTTAAACGACTGGAATTAATCACAACATTCAAAATGAAAGCACATTGCTGATCTGTAATATTATGTGTGTTAATTTGTAGCGTATTGGTGTCCACATGTCTTGAGACTGCATAAGGCTCCTTTCGGTTGTATGCTGCACCAGTGCAGAAGTCTTGCCCTGAAATTTTAAAATAGACATTAAAAGGTGAATAAATTATGGAAATGAGAATGGAACAGTGTGAAGGGAATAACATAGTCCATAAGCAGTTAACATAAACCTCCTGATTTGGTTACATCATGGAGTTATATCATTTTTCAGGTTTTATTTTAATCCATTTAAAAATATTTTTTATAATTTAGTCCTCAAATCTACAAATAATTAATAGATATCTTAATGGAGCTGCCAACAATGACTCGTTGTCTCCTATGACTAATTCCCAAATGCTTACAGTTCTCTCAGAGCTTATAAAGGTGTACCAGCGGCTACTGAATGTTTTACCTTCCACTGTACATTAACATGCCTTTGTTAACATGGAGTTTTAACTGCAGTCAGACTGTGCAGTTGTCTATCTTTTTAAGTGCCTCTGGAATTTCACACAGTATTTCCTAGTTTTCAGTAACCTAAATTATTTTGACATCTGTGAATACATCACTGGCTTTCACCTTTTTCCAAATAATTAATAGACACATTAATTAATCATATTCCTGCATTTTTAAAAATGTTCCAATATTAGCTCTATTGTTTACTTGAGGAATGCAATGCAGAAATAGCTGCAGATCCGAAGTAGTGGCATATTTCTTGTGTCATTGTGTTTAAAAGTGCCCATCAGCTGATATTTTTGAAAACAACTTCCTTACTGTAATGGAGGGAATATGGGCCTTAAATTTGGAATAACGCTCTGGGAAAGATACATGTTTCAGGTAGAAAAGACAGTTTAGGGCTGCACAGGTGAAAAGAAATATCTTAAGCTCCACCCAGAAGTGAATCCTGCAGCCTATTGAACACAAATTGTAATTAAAAATAAATCTCTAAACTATACATTCATCTCAACCTCAGGACAAATTTTAAGATGCGGCTTTAGATAGAGTCTTCTCTAATATTCTGACCTAAAACTAAGTCATAAAGTACCTCAGTCTTCATTTTAGAGGTAACATCTCATCTTAGAGTTACATCTCAGCCAAATATAGAAAGGAAAGAAGGAAAAGACATGGGAGCTTCTTTTACATAATCAAATTAGGAGACAATCTCTATTTCTGAAATAACAAAATTTCACAGAAAAGGTGGTATCATACATTACAATATGGGTCATTTAGGACTTCCTGGGATTATCAAAAGCTACTGAACTCTCAAGACCATCAGTTTTATAATTTCCAAGTTCAAGTATGGGCAGTATCATACTTATTTCTGAATATGTGGGTTCGGTATCTAAGATATTTAGATGCATTTACAATTTTTGTCTTGTATGCTTTAGTGTATCACTGGGCAATGACTAAATATAGTCTTTTTGTCATGCTGGTAATTTCAAGTTTTTAGAGTGAAAGAAACTGAGAGAAAATGGGAAAGTTTTCTTAGAATAAAATAGTAATTAATTAATGGATTTCCCACAAACAGCAGATATACATTGCTTACAGAGCAATTTATTCTTCTGAAGAATGACAATGACTTTCTTACAGCCTTTACAAATTTGGAAAGACAAAGATTTAAAACATAGACAGCTGCAATATAGTTGGTACACCAGCTGCTATTAGGATTTTTCCACTTCTTAGTCCTGCATCTTGTTTTCTTCCTTGGATGAATTCCAGGATATAAAGAACACTTACAGCTGATATTACTTTAGTTCTGAATTTCACACTACCAAAAAGACCCTGAGAGAAAGTTAACAAAGAACATCAAAAATAATCTGGACGGAAACAATGTGAGATAAAATTGGGTTTATGGGTTTATAAGGAAAGAATATAAAAGTAAGACATTCTGTACTTTGCCTAGAGAGTACTGAAAGAAAAAAGTAGTAAGGAAGAGAGAACAGTATGCTAACAATATGGAGTGGTTGAAAGGTTTTTAATTTCAAGAAAGCAAAGCTGTCTTAAGAAAGCTTACTTGTGAGTTATAAGAAGAAAGTGAGAAAACAATGAGGTATAAAAATAGGACATCTAAATGCTTTGAGTTGTGAAGTGCTTTAGAAAATATTTTATCTTGAAAGATTTTCAATTACTATTTAGAGTTAGACAGGTAACTATGCCTTCTAAGGAGTAGCTATGGTACATATACTAAGTGAAGCTGTGGGTGAGATTCAGTTCCACATTCAGACAACTGAATATTGATTCATCTAAACTCCTATTAGAATCTGGGAAGTGGCCTTCATGCAGTCATCTAGTGTCATTGGAGCTGCTGTGGCCATCATCTTCATCTAGTGTCATTGGCAAATTTTGCACAGGTGGTGCATGAGACTTGTGCCTTTCTGGAGCAACAACTGAAGATCAGGTAGGTTGCAGTGGTAGAAACCTAACTTAGACTTCTAGACTCCATCAGCCTTATTGGTATTGGTAAAGTCTCCATTACAGTGCAGGAGGACTGTAATCCCCTCCACAGCACACATATAGATGCCACTATGAAGTCACTTGTGGAGGTGGATATATACAGAGATGAATCCTCCTTAACTGCAATTTTCAATTAGTATTTCTTGGACAAGGTATTTTCTACAGTTAAATCATAAATTCTATCAAATTGTAAATACATACAATGAAATAAGCTCAGCTAAACTGAATTGAAAATTGACTTTGATTAGTAATTATGTTGTATACTGACTTTTCTGCTGTCATATTCTTTGAATAACATACTAAAATTTTAATGTTTAACTAAACAAATCTTAATATTTTTGAAAATCACTTGTGGCTTTTTTACTTATTTTGTGAAATCTTTAGGGACTGTACAAATCTAAGAAAAAGTATTGCAGATCCTTTCCTATTATCATCTCTGTTTACTTTCTTAAAGTCACAAGTTCCCCAAGATTCTAAATAACTTAATTATTTAGCATTATCTGAATAATATGTAATAAAAAGAGACAAATCATCATGTTTTTTTCAGTAGCAAGTGCATCATACCTGAGTAAATGACCTGACTTTTCCATTAGAGATGACATGGTGTGCTCGGAGTACTCACATTCAAAAGAAATGAAGATTTATTTTTAACAGTTTGTTGAACATTTAAATATAGAAATCATTCAGCAAATCCTTCCAAGAGTGTTCTTTCTGTAACAAGTTCAAATTATAAAGCACAAAATTTTGACTGATATTTTAAGAATCAGAATATGTGTATGCCTCACAGCTCAGTATGTACTGTATTTAAGTCAAATATTTCACCACTACTATTTTTATGGAAAAATAGTTTTACTACAGTTTTAAGGCTCACTTGAGAAAGAAAAAACATACCTTGCTTGCTTATTTTTTCAAATATCTAAATATATTTTAATTAAATATGATTTGATATAATTTAGAATCTAAATGACATGCGATGAAATCCATTAACTTTTATAACTTTTATAAGCATCCATCCATGCTTTTATAACTCAGTCTCTTTCCTGAAATTGTGATCAGCCATTATGTAACAACACATTTCCAGAAAACATCTTGTATACAGTTAGTAGCAACTCTTCATAAATCAGCTAGTCTTGGCAGTTGTTGATAAAACCGCTTTTTAGAAAGATGTTGAAAACAAGATAAACTATCCTTTATAATGTAAAAACAACGAAAAGAATTCAACCCCCAAAACAATACGTGTTATTGTTTGAAACAAACAGAAGAAATTGACATGCTGTTAATACAGTGCACTGTGCTTTGCTCTTGCCTTTAA
This sequence comes from Nothura maculosa, assembly GCA_032353885.1. Classification (NCBI taxonomy): domain Eukaryota; kingdom Metazoa; phylum Chordata; class Aves; order Tinamiformes; family Tinamidae; genus Nothura; species Nothura maculosa. The sequence continues at coordinate 166,748 of JAUBOD010000166.1, forward strand.
AGGATGACTGTGCTACAAACTTCTGAAGGAGGTCAAGCCCTGACACTTTTATCAAATATGGTATTAACATTTTTCTTTAGTGGTTGAGAACAATGTTAGCTGCTCTCCTTTCTTATATTTGACTACTTGATTTGGCTGACTGCTTGGTTTCTAAGAGCATTTTGATTCTTGCAATTATTTTTGATGGAGCACTAAACAAGAAGAAGATAGGGATTTCAGAAAGTATAAAATGAAAAGAGTAGTAAGGGTCATTGCCTTTAGATGCATTTTTTATTTGGTCACCTTATTCATTAGTACATTCCATTTCCAAGCTCTGAATCACTGTCTAGTTTTAACTCAATGGTTCCCAGAGCAATTCTTTAGGATTAATACAATGAATGGCTAGCCTAGTAAATAATAAACCTGTATATTTGACTCTGTGATGGATAAACCTCTATCTGAAGCTCCTGTTTAAGTTGCATAAAATATTACTGTTTAATGTGACTTGCTTGCCACTTAAAATAAAGATCTCAAGATGAAAAATTCCTATATTAAATGATGAAGCCATAGATTCTGTCTTTATAACATCTATCAATAAAGTGACCGTGTGAAGGAGGAATTATATGTATGTACTAGCTATATATGTTTTCTATTGTCTGTTCTAGCTATATATGACCTGTTTTTCTATGATTAGGTAATAAGGTCTTAATATAACTCATGTACAGTAAGTGTCAGATTTGTTTTACACAGAGATCTTTACTGCTAATTTCACGTAAGAGCAAAATTATGCAATTTAATGTATAGTAGTCAAACTGTAAAAAAAACTTGGATGTTATTTTCTGATCTGTAAGTTAGAAGAATAACAAATATCTAAATGAAGGACCCTATGATAAGTATCTCAAGAATATAAATAAATATTGAATTTCAGTGGATACTTGTGAAAAATTTGTTACAAAGCAAACTAAAAATATTAGTAACCTTTGAATTACTGAATAGTTCTGTAGATGAAATTGATTGTCATATTATTTTAAGTTCATATACAGATCCAGGAAAAATATTGTAATTTTGTATGATAAATTTTACAAAAATAAAGGTATTGAATGCATATATTCTGATCTGATGCTTGTAAAAGAAGAAACATGTGCAGATGCAATCAGCCAAATAAATTTGTATTTTGTGGTGATGTACTAAAGAATTCTCTAATGACTGTCAGTTAAAAAAAATGTAAGGGGAGTTGTTTTACACTGATTGTACCTATTAGAGGGACATAGTAGATTCGATTGGAAGAAAGATACCCAAAGCACTTGTGTGTTTAAGTTTGAAAACATGCTTATGATAAGGTGATTCCTCAAAGTCTTCATTTAGGTAAGTAGGAGCTGAACGAATAGCAGTGTAGGTGGGATGCAATGGGTTAAGCAGCCTTTCAACTCAAAAATATCCAGGAAACAAGAATTGGGGAAGCAAAGATGAAGGTGGTGGGGGAGGGGAAAAAGTGCATGAGAAATTTAATGCTTTGGTAGAATAGTATTCCCTTACTGATCAAAATGTTGCATATTTACTGGAGAGATTCAGATGCAATATTGGGGTATTATACAGTAAGAAGGCATTTTTTTTTGTCTTTTTAGATTATATATGTTCAAATTTAGACCTCAAATCCAGTGCCCTATCTTTCCTGCTCTTCTGAAGTCACAATATTTCAATTAAGTAAGGCAATTCAGTTGTTCTTCCCAAAATGTTCATAAGAAAATAACAAAATAAAATCTGTGCACAGAAATTGAGATCCAACAGCATAAAGCTAGATGCAGCAAGTAGAGGGGTTAGCAGAGGAGAAAAGGAAGCTAGTTCTTTCAATCAATAGTTCTCCCTGTACCTACCGTACATGCTTCAGTAGTTCTTCCATTCTTCTCTATTAAACTATTTTGTAGGATTAGGGCAGATGAATAATTATAGCTAAAATCTAAATCCCACAGGAGCTGGGTCAAAACTTTCATAATCTCTTTCTACTCCTTCAGTAAAAATATTTCCTGCCTTAGTGTTTCTTGGCCCTTTTCCTCAAAATATGCCAGAGCAGAGTTACAAATTGATAAAGGTCCTCCATACCTCTGTGTGTACCTGTGGCTCTGTAGGTCCCACTTCAGTACAGTGAACAAAATTTTTGCCTTATTTAATCGCTTAATCTTCATGGGGATTAAAGCACTATTATACTCCCTTTTAGCTGTAAAACAATTGCACTTTTACATAGTACTGGCCTTCAATATATGAGCCAAGAAAGCTAGAAATAGTCATTAGTAGGTTGCAATATATATATATATATATATATGTTTTTTTTTTCCAAAGCCAGGCTAATTTGAAAAGCTCTTTGTGCAAATAGAAAACATTCTATCTAAACACTTTTCAAAGGTGAGTACAAATATATCTTGAAGCATGTATTTGATAGGTCATAGAAAAGCTGATCCTCTAATATCAGATCCTGTCATTTCTTCATCTATGTATATAACACATCTTACTCCATAGGTAGTTCCAGTGATTTCAAATAAGTAATTATGTTTATTAATATAATTATGTTAGCCCAAGAGCTCTCTCTAGTGGAGCCAATGATACTTTACTGGTTGTGTAGCTCTAAAACTGAAAAATAGTAGAAATATTTAATCCTGCTCTCTCTCAAAATACACCTAATGCCAGAATGTCATTACAGTCAAACATCAACTTTAAAAGGAACTCTTATGTTCTATGTATGAGATACTTGAAAAAAAATCATATGCAAACAGAGTTGGAATTAAGTCCTTGACACTGACATACTTGCCCTTAGCAGAGATGGGATTTTGTGGTGGTCTTCGTAGGCTGTTCAAGAAGGAGAAATTTACTTTGAACATGTAATTATATTTGTCAAAAATTTTCTGCTGGTCTTTTCTGAGATAGGGCAGCTAGAACTGGATGAAATGGAGAACATATTGATTCTGTGCTTGTTCCTCGTGAAGACCGTGGTAACACATTACATTTCTATTGCTCATCTCGCTCCTTTAAGAATAGCCCAAACCTTGATATTGTGTCGAGTGCAGCAGTGTTCAATAGAACTCTTTAGCAGGTAGAGATGTTCAGAAAGCAAATGGCCCATCTAAAGAACCTTTAACTCAACCATGTAGCTGTCTTTTATACTGGAAGAAAGCAGACATTGAGAGAAGCCTCTCAACAGCGCTGTCTTCATCTTACAGTTCTTTTTATATTAAATTACTATTTATCTGGGCTTTCTAACTTCTTTGCACCTGCTGGGTCTGGGTAAGGAGAAGTAATGATTCAAGATAGTGCTCTTGGAGAGAACAGACACTAATATATATTATGTGAGCTCTCATTTCCTATGAGTTTTCAGATTTTGGTGTGGTTGGCTTTTACATTTGCGGCTATTCTTCTCATAGCATTCCAGATATCCTACAAGCAGCTGCAAAAGAAATAAACTAGTTCTGCTAACTGAAACAATATTCCTTGATTTGGAAAAACCGATAAACGGACTAGTAAAAATAGTGAATTTCCCTGATAGCACAAAGTTAACAAAGAAATGTCTCTGGGTTTTATTCAGTGATTGGTCTTGTTTTAATGCATTTGTTAATGTACTGAAGAGGCTCGTGAGTAGTGAGGAGTTGGTGAGGAGATGACAAAATCTATATGAGACAATTATCTAGATTACTCAGAATCAGAAAAGATTGCAAAGACATAGGTAAGCTCTGAGGTGTAGAACAGTTGAGGAAATTGAGGTAAACTACATAGAGAGGGGTATGAGTGCTCCTATAGACTGGTTATGCCATTATCTTTCTTTCAGAGTGAAAAAAAGAGGAAGAAATATAGGATCATAAAAGAGGTGTGAATCTAAGGAGGAGTAGCTGAAAGAAGATCTGTTGTATGTGAAAAAGATGTCTAAGAAGGCTGATGCAAAAGGCAGAAAATGTTGTGGATTGAGGGCCCTCCAGTGTCTTTGTGCCATCCAAAGTACTGGCAGATATTCCATAAAGAATTTGCAGCCTGGGAACTTGTCCTAAATGTAAGTATTCATGCCCTATTCTTAAAAAAAACGTAATGCTTTTGATTTAAAAGGTAGCAAAAAGAGCTACTTCATATATGCCTCATCTGGCACAAATCTTTTGGAAGAGAATCTTATATTTCTCTCCTTTGTGGGTTCTCCTACATCCTTTTCATGTGACAGCCCCACCAAGGGACCTTCTCTGAAACACACATATAATAGTGATGAGCAATTTTTCTCAGGAGCCTCTCTGGGACAGCACCACTGGCGAATCTTTAAAAATGTTAACATATTCTGCAGAATGGTGTTTCCTTGCCTTTGGCTTCTGTCTGCTCCATGTTGTAGCTAATGATCTTTATTACTTCTTGAGTTTGTTTCCTAAGATTCTCCTGATTAGTCTTTTTCTTTTCAAATCCTTCAATGCTTGTTTTTGAACGACTCATCCTGCTTGGATGTTGTCAGTGGCAAATGGGTTGTTATTTGCCTGATCAAATATAGAAACCAGAGCTAGTCACCTTTGGGTCCTGTTACAAACCCAAGGAGAAAAACAGACACATGTAGGGACTCAGATCTTGTCCTTAAAAATGATACAAAAAATGTATCACATGAATCATGCTCTAAAAACAAATATTTTTTATTAGTTTGAGTATAAAAGGAAAAAAAATTGACAGTCTGCTATTATCCTCAGGATCAGCTCAAAAGTCTTCTTTTCTTTTATTATGTTATTGCTTCAAAAACCAGTTGTTTCACAGGCATTAGCAGGAATCTAAATAGAAAACAACACGGGCAGCTGGAAAAAAATGTAACTACATTATGTTTAGGGAGAAAGGAGAAGAATGTAGTTCATCCATCCACCTTAGTTTGAATTTGGCAGGGCTCATAGGTGGAAGGTTGAATTTTTTTGTGTAAGAGTGAACATGACAGTCACTTAAAGATGAAACTTGATGTGTTCAAATTATTATTTTACACAATTTTTTTTGGGGGGGAGGACATTTGAAGAAAAGCAAGATGCTTCCTTTTTCCTGCCTTCTTTCCTTCATTTTCTTCTTCTTCTTTTCTTTTTTTTACAATGCAAGACCACAATTCCTAACAATGACAGATAAATTTCAAATTCTGGGTTGAATCGGTCTTAGGTGTTTTATTCATGGGCACCATATATAAAATGTGAGTAGTTTTCCTATTGCAGGAAAGTAATGTTATGTTCAGACCTGCCAAAGTTATTTGAATTTGACTTAGCTGATTTTTTTCAGGTGAATCTAAAAAGAAATGGAAAGTTGAAAAAGGCAGCTACATGTTAAATACACAGTATACCGGCAGTTTTAATTCTTTTAGGTCGAAAAATATTCAAATGCATTCACAGTATTTTTGATTGAAAGAATTTGTAATTGGATTTCCAAACATGCTGCTTTCATCTTGGGCAGTACAATGTGCACTTTGATAATAACATGGCTATGTCATTAGAAAGAAGTCCATTTACTAGTTAAGGCATAAAATGAGATACAGAAGAAGACAATAAAATGCTTTCTAACATAATGCACCTTATTTTTCATTGTATTCAATAGAGGCATGATGAATAAATAATCTTATAAGTGCATCAGAAGTACACCTTGGCTGATGTCTTACAGGTGTGAGATTTCACTGCTATGAAGATTATTCATAATAGCACATTAATTTCTACTAAAATATATAAAACTTCATAATGGATAAAAATACACCCCCACAAGTTGTTTACACCATCTGCTTGAAGAGACACCCTTACATATTGTAAAAGTAATCTAAGAGAGGAGAAAAGAAATTACGTGAAGATAAAAAAGTAACAAACATCTTTGAAATATCTTTTTTAATATAAAGCCCTTTAATATTTGACTTACTTTCCCTTATTCACACACCTTCAGTGGTAGGTGAGCTATATATCTATAAGCAGTTCTGGATATTAGTTACCTTTTCTCCTATGTTTAATGTTACCTCATGCAAATTAGATTTGCAGCAACCTAATCTGGTCCAGGTAGTAAACGTCACTGCTTGAATTATTTTATTCATCCATTCCTTTTTTTTTTTTTCCTATGGCATTTATGCAATTACCAGTGCTAGTAGAATTCTCCCGCCCCCCATGAAATCAGAAAAAATTAAATCCAAAGAACCTAAATAAGGTTTACAGTGTTTCTACTTTTTTTTTCCTACGAGAAAGAGAAAAGAGATTTATTTGCTTTAAGACATTCACAATTTTAAATTTAATATCCGAACATAGGTCATTATCCTGATAATAACAATTATGTAGATAGGAAATTCTTAAAACTGGGTGATTTTTACAACCTCAAAGATCAGTCGGGTAGTTCTTTGTCAAAGCTTTATGGATCTCTGTACACTAAGTGTTTCATACATTGTAACGCTGCAAAATCACTAACCAAGTCTCTGGTATGGCTACTGATTTTGTATGCTATTCATCATATATTTTGTTGTTCATAAGGTGAAAAGGATGCTTTTGAATTGACTATTATTTCTTTTTAAAAGCACACTTGAATAGTTCTTTGGAAAAAACTAACCCAACAAAACAAACGTAGCTATCATTCTAATTCTTTAAAAGGGGCATCTCTGTTAATGTTTTTGATGTAAATAATATTCTTTCTCTAGAACTGATGAAGCTCTGAAATTGGTTGGGAATTCATTTTGTGTACTAAGCCGACATATTTTACATCTCACTTCAGTTTCAAAATTGTGCTTTTGAAACTACTAAATCTACTAAAATACAAACCTTTTGGAAAGTCACATCTTCTCTTGAAAATAACTCCTTAAAAACCTTAAGAAATCAGAGTTATTCTACTACTTATTGCTAAGTATAATTTCTGATGGTTCTTTTTCTGTTATATAAAAGGCTAGAAATGAGTCCATCTTTCAAATACAAAGAAACCCACGCATGATGTATGACAAGAATTTAAACTGGAAAATATCAGCTACTATCATGGATCATTAATAGTAATTTATTAGTCATACCCAACATATATCATAATTGAATTTCAACACCCTCATCCCAGTTGTTGCTATAGTGAGTTGGGTAATGTTCAAATGGAGTTCCAAGGCTTTTCTACCCATAACCGTTTTAAAGGAAGAATAAGGAGCAGTCTGAGAAATAATTACTATTCACAAAAATGATTCATTTAAAAATTAAAAGTGTCATTCCAATGTTTTCAGAAAATCTGTTTTCTATGTTGAAGTCATTTTCATTTAGAAATTGCCAAAACTGAATGAGAGATAATGAAGAGATCATTAAAAACCTGACCAGTGGCATCAAATGATTAGAGTCTGAGAGTTATTCAATATTTTTTATTTTTAATTCATATTATGAAAGAAATATACTTTTTATCTTTTCTTGTCTTGCTTTACAAGTAAAGATAAAGTCATTTACTAAAAATGCTGGTATTAGTTCCAGTCCTGCGAAGTATTGTAGATATATTTATTTTTACCATCACAGCAGTTTTCTCTATTTTTGATGGTCTGTTCCTGAAGTCAAACTTAGGCGAGCAATATTTTCTGCAGGAATTAGAATCTAATATACATTAGATTAGTAAAACAGATATAGACTGCAAGAAAGAAATATTCTGTAAGTTAGCATTGTTTGGCTAAATTTTTTTATATTAACAAAAAGTCTCAACTTATGATAGGAACAGATTGGCTAATGATGTCCTCATTCCTTCACCAGCCTTCACCTTCCAGGAGAAAGAATCCTGTAATAAACCATTGCTTTTTTTCTTCTCTGCATTAGATCTACGAAATATGTTACTGACATTGTGGACTATTTTCCTCAAAAGTTTTCATAGAAGATGACCTTATCTGTAGTTTGTTAGACTAAAACAATTTCGTTATGAAATCTAGCTTAGATACTTTTGTAGACCAGAGTACAAAAAGAAATGCACTTTCACTTATGTTTTTATCTGTAACCAAGAAGGATAAAGATTGCCAAGGATATAAACAAAATAATCAGACACCCAAATCCTGCACAAAAATGTTCTGAAAGTGTGGCCCAGGTTCACTTACTTTAAATTCATCTTAAACTACTGGGGAAAACTCCAGGACAAAGAAATGCTGCTTATTTTGCACTAAACTATAACAGGGCATGCGAAAAGGTCTGGGAAATAGTAGGCTGGATTTCATGCCATGGCTAATTAAAAGAACATGCAAAGGAAGATACACTTCATAAAGGACAAAAAGGTGAGACTAGAATTAATAGTGTTCAGTGTGATTATAGAAAACAGATCTTTGGTAAACAAGTTTGCATTCCTTCTTTGATGATGATAAATTTGGCTAATAGGGTAAAAGAGTAGATGTGATACACCGAGATATTTAAAAAGCATTTGATCTTTTACAGTACCCTATTCTGACTTAAAAAAATAGCATTATACCATGTCAATAAAACACATGTTAAATAGATTAAAATCTGGCTAGTTGACAGGCAACACAGGTAGTTGTCAATGGAGAGTCATCAACAAGTGCAGGTGTATTTCATGGGGTTCTTCAGGGACAGATACTATGTTCAGCACACGACAACATTTTCATTAGTGTTCATGAAGTTAATATAAAAGCATGGCTAATAGATTAACAGACAATAAATGATTATGAGAATGCAGTCAAGAAGGAGGAAGAATACGCACCTTAGAGATTTGGGGAATCTGAAATTGAACCTGCAAGAAAAAAATCACTCCTGAAGTAGTTCAAAAACTCAGAGCTAGATGATTCAAAATAGTTTCCTTTCTGAAAAAAAAAAAAAAAAAAAAAAAGTGAGATGCTACTGGGGAACTAACTCTCTCCTGATAAAGAGATGGACTTTTGGCTTGCTTTGCTTTTTATATTTTTTCATTTCTTCTGAAATCTTCCCATTGCCTGTAAGGGAGGGCAGTATTTTTGCCTCTGTTGTTGATATCGCTATTACCAGAGGTCTTAGAAGTTTCAGAAGGACATTTTTTTACTCTAATGTATTTATACATATCAACATTACAAGTTTATGTTTATTTGCTTACTCTATTCTCCTTCTTCATTGACCGCTATATAATACTTCCTTCTATTTTTATTCTGAAAAAAAAAAATCTCTCTAAAGTCCATGAGGATATTAAGCACATACAAAAGATGCTTTTCAGAAAAAAACTTGTATGTCCACTTGACAGTGTAAAACCACAAAAGACATGAACTGGAACATCACTGGTGCTCAGTGTGGGAAAAGAGAACAAATTCTACTTGAAGCATGCCTTGTGCTATCTCACCAAACTGTATGGATTAAGAGAGGGAATTCAATCAAAGCAGCTGCTTATTCTGCTTGTCAGACTGAGTATGGACAAGCATTTGCATTAGGAGTATGCTATTAAATAAATCTAGAAAAGATCAGCAACAACTGCTAGTGTTTCTTGCATGTAATCACTGTTTTCTAAAACATGAGCAAATCCACCATTTTATGAAACATATATTTATTTTTTTTTGTTAGAAGGATGAACAGGCATACATCAAGAAGTCCCAAAAGAAAGGCTATAGAGGATACCTTTGTTCAGTGATAATAATTGCTATTGATTCACCCATTGTGACATTCACTCTCTAACGTATTTGGAAAAAGCCGAGAGGAGTCTACTTTCAGGAAAATCGTGTAACCAGAGAGAAGACAAATAATTAGGAATTTTCCTTTTTTTGCAGGAATAACTTTTCATCTCTGAAATGTTATGTGCATATGTAGAGGCAATAATAAATGATTTTCTTGTTAATTACCTGTAGATTACTGGCCATTTCCTTGAATAGGTGTACTGTCCTGCTTATTATGCTGCGATTATTAGTGACATTTTTGCTGTTCCTCCCCAACATTTATCTTGTAGCAACATCATGTATTTAATTAATGACTAATGGATATGTTTAAATAACTTTAGAGCCTTGTTCTGTAAACTTTTCTTGATTCTGTAACTCATCAGAAGTTCCTGATAAATATATATCTAAATAGATGTACCCATTAAGACTTGATTGTGAGCTTTTATTCTTTTCCTTTTTTTTTCTTTTCTCTTTTTTTGTGATGGCACAGATTCTATTGGAGGAGTCAACTTTTCTATTTTTTTGGAGTTAGTCACAAAAGAAAAAGGAGAAAAGTTGCAGAAACAGGTAAAATCACTTTTTTTTTTCTATTAAGTGTACAGGGTTGCACTAAGAAAAATGACACTAACACTGGCAACAGTATTAACAGTAAATACTGACAAAATGGTCTTTCTTTTGAATTTGATTGTGTCTTTGGAATCTGTATAGTCTGATTTTGTTTTTGGTTCAAAATAAAACGCAACCAGAAACACAGAACAAAACTCCAATTTCCTTTCAATCAGTTCATTTTCTGTTGTGCTCTTCCTCCTGGACCTCATTTATGTGATCTCAACAATCATTTATTATTTGGAAATTAGTTACTTGGATTTGTTAGTATGGGCTTAGATTTAATTCCACCAGCTAAGCAGATAAACGCTTCATGTGTATGTCAAATCTGTGTCTCCTTTTTAATATCCTGCTATTATGTGAACAGACTCTTTACCTACAAACATATAAGAAAAAAGAGTTTACTCTTGTATAAAGAACTGGAGATTCATCAGACAGCAGGAATAAGAGTCAGAAAAATATCATTTCCATTGTTCTGTAGTCAGCATGCTTTAGGAACACAAGTACTTCTGAGAGTCCAGCCTGTGTGACAGAAGGACTCTTGGCCTTTGGTGCTTCTGATTGTGACAGTTAGCACCATCTTTCTGACTTGAGAAGTGGCATTTGACAGCAGATTTGTGTATTAGAAGGAAATTTTATTTATTTATTTTGTTTTCCAGACTGTTAAACCCAACCGGTTTATGTGGATGTGGATGTGACATTGAGCAATAGTGTTAACACTTCTAGCTCATGAGTACTGGTTTGAGATTCTAAAATTTTCTTCGATTTTTCCTCTGATAGCGTTTTGCAGAGAAGATTGATGGAGAAAGAGAGGTTAATAGGCTTTATATATACAAGAGGTTTCTGTAGAGACAAAGGAAAATACTTTTTTTAAAAAAAAAGAAGTTGTGGGATAGTTTATGAAAGACTGGTGAGTTTAAAAGAAGGTAAGCTTAAAATTAAGGGAGGAAAATGTAGGACAAATGTTAAGGAAAACTTTCTTGCGGTACAGACAAAGGAATACATTGGCTGAGGTTATATGTAAAGATCTTCAATGCTGAAAATGCCAGAACCTAGAAAATATCTGTCAGAAATGACATAAACGTAGCTGATTTTGCTTTAGGGAATGACAGTGGACAAGATGACCTCTTGAGGTACCTTCCAGACCTTTGGTTATATAAACTGTATTTGAACTGACAAGGAAACTATAGGCAGACTGTTTTCAAAGAAACATATTATCTGACCTGTCTGGGGATCACGTGCCCCCTTGCTTATTTCCTGTAACAACTCTAGACTCATCTATATAAGATGCTATGTTGTTTGGGCACGGATTGCCTGAGGCCAACTCATTTTAGGCAGGAGTACCTGGCATTCATTGTAATGTCAACAGAGCTTTGATTTTTAACCATCTAAAAGCTAAAAGGTTTTACTTTAGGGTCTTGATGCTAGACTCAAATGTCTAGAGAGGATTTAAATTTACTAAACACCTTCAGAGGAATTTGAATATCTCCATCTACAGGCACTGTGGAGTCTTCATCAATAAGTGCTTCGACTAGAGTGGGATGGAAATTAAAACATTGGCAAAGTTTCATAGGGTCCTACCTCACAGGGTAGGACAAGCATATGTTTATTACCTGGAAAATAAAATATGAAAGAAAATAGAGATTATAACAAGAAAGACAAAGAATTTGTATCTATCTGCAATATTCTTTGTGAAGGATTGTTTGTGTTTGTTTGTCTTATGAAGGAAACTTTGGTAGGTATTTCCTAGTAATGTCAGCTGATGGAGCTGAGACTGTAAAATGTTCCTTGACACTAGCAGAACATTTCTATTGCTAGTTATTGATTGTATTGCTAGTTATTGTAGAAACATATATTATAAATTGCATTTTTTCTGTTGTTTTTCCTTACATGAAAAAGATTGCTGTGTGGTGATGCAGAGGAAGTTATTGCCATAGAAATTCTCTAGAGAAAGTGCACATTTCATTTTCACAAGCTGTGTTTAATATGCCAAATGGTAGACAGGAAATCAGGCTTTATAGATGTCTTCTTTTTCAAGAATCCTTATTTATATGTGCTAATCTGATTCTGGCTCATGGTCTGCTAGTCTCATACCAGTTGAAGTAACATGCTATTCCATGATGGTATCTTGGTACTGTAGATGATAGATGGGTGCATAAGGAAGTAGACAGAATTGCATATGCTTTGAAACAGCGTCAAAATTACTGGGCAAACTCAACTGACAACATAGTGGGTAAGACAGTTAGGCATTTAAAACTATCCATAAATACTCAGGAAAATAAAATTATTATCTGAAAAAAGTAGCTCTTTGCTAGTATGACTTGTCACAAATCAGAATGCTCCAGACACAAGAAGTTTTGTCTTGCTTCTGATGCTATGATAATTTGATTTGTAGCCTTCAGTTCCATAACACTTTATTTCCACATTTATACTCCTGATTGGGATAAGTGATTGTTTTTGTTTTATAAGCTGTAGGAGGGGTTAAAAAATACCACCTCAATACCTCATCTTATCTGAAGGATGCATCTGTCTCCCAAATTTTATCACTCTAAGATCCTTCCCTTCCTTTCAGCTCTGTGAGTCCTGGTTTTTAAGTACAATAATGCAGAAATATTAATAATTCATGTTCTTGTCTTCCTTTCATTTTCCTCCAAGGCTCTATTGCATCTAAGCCAGAAGTTCTGAGCACAATGACATTGTATCAAGAGCCTCCATGTGCATGCTGGTTTCTTTTCAGAAAAAGGCATCCCTAGAAGGGTTGACATTACATATTTCATTTGGCAGCCAGGAGTGGGCAGTCCAGTGACATAATGGGAGGAGGACATGGGAAGAGGGTCATAAATGTGGAGTTCATTTTCCAGATGCTGCTTCCTTGGACTTGTCTCTCAGGTCTTAGATGGGCAAATAAAGAGTTAATGATGACACTGCTGAATTGCATTCTGACAGTATGGCAAAGACTTGATAAGGGACCGAATGGGTACTGTCCCCAGCAAGAAGATAGGGAAGTGGAAAATCCTGTGGAGGCAGGGTGGTCTAACTTCACTAAAGACTGCGACAATACCAAACTGGATAAGCTTGCAAACACTGATTAGGGACCAAGACTCATAACGCTGACTGTGCAAGAAAAACAGATGCTCTTATAGATCCTCCCTGAGAGTCTCATGTACTTTCAGCATGTGGAAATACTAGCACGTATTTTTCAATCCTTACAAGATTGAGAGACTCTTGGATAATCAGAGTGAAGTAACGCTATAGAATTTTCTCTCCTCTCCTCTCCTCTCCTCTCCTCTCCTCTCCTCTCCTCTCCTCTCCTCTCCTCTCCTCTCCTCTCCTC